>CM053031.1:206382877-206794774 GCA_028564925.1 Lithobates sylvaticus
GCTGATGCGGGTGCCCAGCGGGCGAGAGGACCGGGCATCCATGATCGCTCGTGACAGTGAAAACCGGGATCTGTATGTGTAAACACACTAATCCCGGTTCTCTCAGGGGAGAGGGGACAGATCATGTGTTCATACTAAGTAACACTCTCTCCTCCCCTAGTCAGTCCCATCCCCACTAAAGTTAAAACAGTTAACCCCTTGATCGCCCCCTAGTGTTAACCCCTTCCCTGCCAGTGATATTTACACAGAAATCAGTGCATTTTTATAGCACTGATCACTGTATAATTGTCAATGGTCTCAAAAATATGTCAAGTGTCCAGTTTGTCTGCCGCAATATCGCAGTCCCGATAAAAAAAAAATCGCAGATCACTGCCATTACTAGTAAAACATTTTTATAAAAATGCCATAAATCTATCCTTTATTTGGTAGACGCTATAACTTTTGCGCAAACCAATCAATATATGCTTATTGCGATATTCTTTTATATAATTTTATTTTTATTTTTTTTATGTAGAAGAATACATATCGGCCTAAACTGAGGAAAAAAATTTGTGTGGGTGTGTTTTTTTTTTTTTTTTTCAAAATAGTCGCTCTTCTTTTTGTTTATAGTGCAAAAAATTAAAACCGCAGAGGTGATCTAATAACACCAAAAGAAAGCTCTATTTGTGGGGAAAAAAAGGACACCAATTTTGTTTGGGTTACAGCATCGCACGACCACGCAATTTGTCAGTTAAAGTGATGCAGTGACGTATTGCAAAAAATGGCTTGGTCATTGAGCAGCCACATCTTCCGGGGGGGGGGGGGAGTGGTTAAAGTGGTAGTAAGCTCGGTTTTACCACTTGTACTTACAGGTAAGCCTATAAGGCTTATCTGTAGATACTGTTTAGGAGATAGTCAGAGTGCAAACTGAAGGTCCAGCATACCGTGCCGTAAACGGCAGGAGTGACGTCTTTGTGCCTCTGTCCGCTCATGTAGACGGAGGCCGCGTATCCGTAAGGAAGCCCTCTCCTCACTGACAGCGCATCTCTGGAGGGCCTAATTTTAACCGCTTCAGCCCCGGAAGATTTTACTACCTTCCTGACCAGAGCGATTCGGCACTGCGTCGCTTTAACTGACAATTGCAATGTCGTGTGACATTGCACCCAAACAAAATTTATGTCCTTTTTTTTTTTTTTCCACAAATAGAGCTTTCTTTTGGTGGTATTTGATCACCTCTGCGGTTTTTATTTTTTGCACTATAAACAAAAAAAAAGTTAATTTTGAAAAAAAACGCATTCTTTTTAACTTTTTGCTATAATAAATATCCCCCAAAAATATATAGATTTTTTTTATTTTTATTTTTTTCCCTCAGTTTAGGCCGATATTTATTCTTCTATATATTTTTGTTAAATTTTTTTTGCAATAAGCGTATATTGATTGGTTTGCGCAGAAGTTATAGCGACTGCAAAATAGGGCATAGTTTTATGCCATTTTTATTATGAATTTTTTTTTTTTTTGTTTTATGGGGATTGCGAAATAATGGCGGACACATCGGACAATTTTTGACACATTTTTGGGACCATTGGCATTTTTTACAGTGATCAGTGCTATAAAAATGCATTGATTACTGTAATAATGTCACTGGCGCTGAAGGGGTTATCCACTAGGGGGCAATCAAGGGGTTAATGTGTTCCCTATTGTGTGTTCTAACTATGATTTTTTTTATTTATTTTTTCTAAGTAACTTAGAAAAAAAAACTTGTAGTTAACTTGTAAACACCAAATCTCAGAAGGAGGCTTGGTCCTTTTAAAGTGGTGTCCCCCCCCCCCCCCCAAAAAAAAAGATTAAAAATTCCTAAAAAAAAAAAAATAAAAAAAAAAAAAAAAAACGAAATGCCTGTTGCTAGGGGGTCGCTCGTAGTCTGCCTCCTTCAGTGCCTGGGATGGTGACATCACTTCACCTCGGCGCAGGAAGGGCTCAGCTCTGCCCCCTCCCTCCTGTCAGTCATCTGGGACACGTGACAGGTCCCAGATGACTGCACGGCCAATCACGGTGCGCAGCGCCGCTCGCGCATGCGCAGTGGGTGCCTGGCTGTGAAGCCACAGCCAGGTGCCCACAGTTGGATTGCCGGTGCCGACGAGCGGAGCTTCGACTCTACCGCCCCCGCATCGCTGGACCCTGGAACAGGTAAGTGTCTGATTATTAAAAGTTTGTAGCTGCCGACTTTTAATTTTTTTTTTTTTCAAATGGAAACTCCTCTTTAAGTGGTGAATATCCTATTAATGTATGTGATATTTGTCTCGCTGCAGCTTGTTATTGCATGCTATTGCTGTGCCTGTGGTCTATTTAAACCCCCAAATCTTATTCAGTCCTGGATTCCCCAAAGGTTCTCCCCCACCCCCAGCGAGTAACTTGCATTCATATTTTTAGCCCCCAAATGCATTACTTTACATTTTCAACATAAAACCTAATTTGCCATGTAGTTGCCCACCCCTTTATTTTATTGAGGTCCTCCTGTAAGGTTTCCATATCCTGCTGTGAAGTTATTGCTGACAATACAAAGCTTGGCAGGGCAAACACTGAGATTGAACTATTTATGACAACCTCTTTATCATTTATGAATAAATTAAACCGAATTGGTCCCAAGACAGAACCTTGGGGTTCCTCACTTACCACGCCAGACCACTCTGCGTGCTCTCTATTTATCACCACCCTTTGAACATACCCCTGTAACCAGTTTTCTATCCATGTGCTTATACCATATGGTCCATGCCGACAGAACTCTGTTTGCAAATTAAACAATTATGGAGAACTGTATTGGATGCTTTTTGCAAAGTCCAGATACACTACATCCACAGGCCTTCCTTTATCTCGATGACAGTTCCCTTCCTCGTAGAATGTTAGCTTGGTCTGGCAAGAACGATCTTTCCTAAATCTGTGCTAAATACTACAAATACTGTTTTTTCATCAGCAAATTATTGCATATACAGTAGTCCCTTTATCATCCCCTCCAATAATTTACATACGATCTATGTTGGACTGACTAGCTTGTAGTGCCCCCTTTTTTTTTTTTTTTTTTTTTAACATTGGTGCTGCCTGGGGTTTTTCGACAATCGGCTGGTAACATTCCAGTCAATAAGCTGTCCATAAAAATTAGGAACAGCGGTCCGGCTATAACCTGGCTAAGTTCTATAAGGACTCTCAGGTGTAAGCCATCAGGTCCTGGTGATTTATTTGTGGTGTTTTCACCAGGACCTGATGGCTTACACATGATTGTTAGATCTTGTCATTTTAAAAACAATCCAGTTTTCACTTACTTCAGTTTCATTCATGTCCTTGTCTTGTTTCAGTTTGCAGAACTTCCCCTTTGACTAGATTAAAAAAAGAAGATTCAGGATTATTGATGTAAATCAAAATAAACTGGTATGAAAATCGTTCGCCCTCCTACTATTCCACACCACCACTGCGCACAAAGAAAAATTAATTAAAACACCTATGTGTATAAAAATAAACTAAGCAGCTACTTAAAATAGATAAATAATGTAAAGTGATTTTAAATGAATAAAACAGCAGCGCTAATAATCAGTGTCTGTGAATAAACTAAATATTTAACCTGTGTAGACCATACTGAAAAATAATCACCCTGTATAAACAGTGGTAAAAAAAACAACAACACAATTAATCAACTATATACATAAAGTGAAAAATTAAAGTGAAGTGTGATTATATATTTCTTGCAGGTGTCCAAACAAAAGTCCAACTGTTACTTGTAGTGATAATGTTTCAAAAAGTGACAGAAAAGTGAATGAAAAATCCTGAAGCAAATAAAGTTTTGAAGTGTCTTTAAACAAAGTTCTTGAAGTGACTTGAAAAAATATCTTCCACCACACCACCTGTGTTCAGTGCTACCGCACCCTAAGGAAGCGTACTCACCAGCAGTATATGCCTTGCACTCTCATGCTCGGCCAACTCGCTTAATAGCTCCACATGGGTCACAGATGGATCCAGACAGAATGTTAGATAGTTGCACTCCACATACAAGGAAAAAAGAGATGCTTCCAATAGTGAAGTAGAGTAAACCATTTATTTCAACAGCACACAAAATTCCTCAACCATTGTACTCGCATCCTTCATATAAAAATAAGGCACTTCAGCATAATCTTTTCAACAGGAAACAAGGACCCAGCTGTGGTGACCCGATTTAATATGGTCTCGGCGGACCCGGCGTTAATACCAATATGTCTCACCCTCCACGCTGTCTCCTTTCTCTTTCACTTCACTTCACACGGCACAGCACACCCAGTAACTGGAACGTTGAATGTTAAATGCTCCTCACAGTTGCCATGTAACCATACCCAGACATGTTTCGCCGAAGTGACTTAATCAATGATTAAGTCACTTTGGCGAAACATGTCTGGGTATGGTTACATGGC
The DNA here is from genome assembly GCA_028564925.1 of Lithobates sylvaticus. Classification (NCBI taxonomy): domain Eukaryota; kingdom Metazoa; phylum Chordata; class Amphibia; order Anura; family Ranidae; genus Lithobates; species Lithobates sylvaticus. The sequence continues at coordinate 206,387,290 of CM053031.1, forward strand.
AACTGTGAGGAGCATTTAACATTCAACGTTCCAGGTACTGGGTGTGCTGTGGAGGGTGAGACATATTGGTATTAACACCGGGTCCGCCGAGACCATAATATATCGGGTCACCACTGCTGGGTCCTTGTTTCCTGTTGAAAAGATTATGCTGAAGTGCCTTATTTTTATATGAAGGATGTGAGTACAATGGTTGAGGAATTTTGTGTGCTGTTGAAATAAATGGTTTACTCTACTTCACTATTGGAAGCATCTCTTTTTTCCTTGTATGTGGAGTGCAACTATCTAACATTCTGTCTGGATCCATCTGTGACCCATGTGGAGCTATTAAGCGAGTTGGCCGAGCATGAGAGTGCAAGGCATATACTGCTGGTGAGTGCGTTTCCTTAGGGTGCAGTAGCACTGAACACAGGTGGTGTGGTGGAAGATATTTTTTTCAAGTCACTTCAAGAACTTTGTTTAAAGACACTTCAAAACTTTATTTGCTTCAGGATTTTTCATTCACTTTTCTGTCACTTTTTGAAATATTATCACTACAAGTAACAGTTTATGGACTTTTGTTTGGATTTGTTTTCCTTTTTTGGACACCTGCAAGAAATATATAATCACACTTCACTTTAATTTTTCACTTTATGTATATAGGTGATTAATTGTGTTTGTTGTTTTTTTAGCACTGTTTTTACAGGGTGATTATTTTTCAGTATTGTCTACACAGGTTAAATATTTAGGTTATTCAGACACTGTGATTATTAGCGCTGCTGTTCTATTCATTTAAAATCACTTTACAGGATTATTGATGTGTCTACATATTTTCCCAATAATTTGTAGTTTTAATACTTGATTAAATAAAAGTAAAAAAGACTAATAAAATAATTATCTGATAGTACTGTATATTTCTATAATGTTTGTAGCTTCTAAATTACTTTTAAAATCAATTGTGGTACAGTAGCAGCAAGGGGGGTGTACCTTTTTTTTTTTTTTTTTTTTTTTTTTTTTTTTTAGTACAGTTATCCTTTTATATTATCCCCTCCCCTTGAGCGTGGGGATAGCCTTTCCATAGGTATGACTGCCCAACCAGAATTATTTTCTTGGCAGTTTTATGCGCCTGCAGTCGCAGGTGGTGCATACAGTTGGCCATAGAACTTTTGTGATCAGGAAAATGTCATGAACTTGCACAGGTAAATGCTGATGCAAAAGAGCTTGGCATTTACACAAGTACGAGTGCATACAGCCATGCACTTCTGTGGCTGGCTGTACATGCTACCTGCAGCAACTCAGGCTTTGGGGTTTACACTGGAGCTCCCTTGCACCTGCAAAGGTCCGTGTGCCTGAACCCTAAAAGGGAAGAGGAAGTGATGAGACAGGATGTGTGATTTCACATCAGTTTATGCGCAGAAAAATGCAGGAATGCATTTGCTCTGCACATCACACCAGTGTTTTTGTGTAAACAGGGCAAATATTACTAACTATTATTCTCTAGTGCAGAAAAATTCAGGTCTCTGCACATGTTTTTTAAACTTAAAATAGTTGCTAAGGAGACCTCACTGTGTGCATGTTTCCAGCCTGTGTGTGTCCATAGACGCATACAGTGCACAGCAAACCATGCCCCTGCTTCCTCCTTCCAGCAATTTGACTGACAGTAGCAGGAGCCATCGCTCTACTGCCATCAATACCCCCTACAACCCCCTACAACCCAGATCAGTTTGAGACATCAGTGACAAGGGACTGTAGGTAAATATTTGGAGACTTTTTTTTTTTTTTTTTTCTACCTTTTTAATGTAGAGAACGCAAAAACACCTAGCATTTAGTACCACTTTAGGATTTTACAGACTATTACATTTTATTTCTCTTTTTCATCTGGACTTTGTGATCAAAAGTTTTTTTTATACGTTCTCCAGTTTGTATTTTTCCCCAGAATATGGCACAGAATTGCTTTGATATATAGTAATATAATATCAGATATGAAATTGTGTTGTATTTCAGGGCAACATGACAGTTTGACATGGCCAGGCCTGTAGATGAAAGTGATGTGAATTAGAGAATGACTTACCCTGTAAGCATAGTATGAAAATACTGTAACGCAGTATACAAATAGCAGTGTACAAATGACAATTAAAAAAATATTTCCCGCTGTAAATGTTTTCTTTTCATCTGCAATGCAAAAGACATTAATTACCAATGATTGAATGTAATTTTTAGTTTCACAAATGTTGATATTTCAACATTTTTTTTTATTTTTTTATTTTTTTTTGTTCAAGTTGTGAAAGTAGAGTTTTTTTTTTTTTTTTTTTTTTTTATGCATTCTCTGTGTTGAAATGAAAAAACTTATGTGCACAAGCTCCCCCCAGCCCCCCACCACCTTTTATACTTACCTGAGCCCAAACTTTATTCAGGGCTGTGCTCAAAAGCAGTAGCTTTCTACGCTTTTCTCTCTCCTCGCTGGACAGGGAAGCTGCAGTGAGGAGACAGGGCTGAGCTGTGCTGTGTGCGTCTATGGGTACACACAGCACGGCTTCTTGATCAAGGCCACACGAGTGTCTCCATAGCAAGCAGCTTGCAATGGGGGACTTGGCAGACTATTGACAAAACCATCACAGGGCAGGTAAGTATGACATGTTTGTTTGTTTAAAAAAAGAAGAAGAAAATTCCATTTTACGATCACTTTTAATATTTATCTGGGTTGGGTATTACATGGCAATCAAATATTTGGTAACAATCTGACCTTCTCCTTAAAACTGTATGTAAAGGTAAGATTAAAAAAAAAAAAAAAAAGCACTTAAAGCGGTTGTATACCCGTGTGTTTTTTTTTTTTTTTGTTTTTTTTTAAATCACCTGCAAGATAGAGCCATACTGAGCTAGTATTACTAGCATACTAGCTCATTGTGCATCACTTACCTTAGATCGGGGCCCCCGAAGCCGTCCTAATCTCCCCCTCCAGCTGCAGCCATCTCTCCACAGATACCCGGAAAGTTACTTCCGGGTATGTGATTGGCCAGAGCAGCAAAGACGTCGCTCCACGCGTGCGCGCGGGAGACTTCAACTTCAGCGAGCCGAAGTTGTGAATGGGGATTAGCCCTGTGAATGCACCGTTGTCTACCGCGCGCATGCGCCGTAGACAACGTTGTAAAACTTTTTTTGCAAATATCTCCTAAACCATGTAGGTTTAGGAGATATTTATTGTACCTACAGGTAAGCCTTAATCTAGGCTTACCTGTAGGTTCAAATTGTAATTGAGGGTATACAACCCCTTTTAAGCCAGTTTAAATCTTTATGGGTATTCTAACTATGCCCCTTTTTTATTTTATTTATTTGTCTTTAAAATATCCGGAAATACTTGGTGGTCTTGCCAGTCTTCTCCTTTTCTGGTACAGCCTCTTTCCTCTGTGTCAATGCTATCCATGGTAGTGTTAACAGTAATGCATAATTCAGCTAGCAAAGGGAACAGCGGGAAGCCATGCAAAAACACAATGAGCCTACACTTGGTCTTGCCCTTTCCTCAGTGAGTGACAGTGGTTCCCATGTGGAAACTCACTGTAGGCACATCCTGGGTAGCAGACAGCAATACAATAACCTGCTGATTTTTGTTAGTCTTCACCCCCCTTTGCCCCACCTTTTGATTCTGACAAAATACTCAGGGTTGGGTGCATGGACCCAGATGCACTGTTTTTCACACACTGTGCTGTGACAGACGTTTTACTGCATTTTAAAACGTCTGTCACCGCAAGGACACACAGGAAACAATTGTTTCCTATGTTTCCCATTCACACTGCAACGTAGACTATGGCTGTGCTAAAATAGACAAGCTGCATGTCATTGCAGCGCACCATGCCAAATCACATGGCAATGTACAGCAGGGCAGTTCATCGCACTGCTGTATAATGTCACGAATGAAGTGTACATTTTTTACACATCAAATAAAGTTTGCACAAAACAAAAAGTAAAAAAAAAAAAAAAAGGGAGCCCTATGATGTGCTGAATTTGCGCACCACACTGCCCCCTACTGAAGCCAGCAGTAACAACTGCTATAGCGGTAAAGCACTCTGGCAGCTCTCTGTTCCCATGTTGTGAATTCCTGCACGGAACACTGCCGACCTGTGGCCCCGGGGGTAGGGGGCCCCTGCTATACAACACTGAGGGATACATCATGATTAGCAATTCATGTACACTTTAACTTAAAAACAATAAAAACTGCAATGCGTATGCACATTTGGGCTTCTTGATTATTTTCACTTATCTGTGCATTACAACATTGGAACAATGAAGGCTTGGCCAAGTTTTTCCAACAGTTTTACTCATGAAGATCTAAGCCCTATTTGATTCAGTGATTTTAGACTCAGGGGTCTCAAACTGGTGGCCCTCCAGCTGTTGTGAAACTACAAGTCCCATCATGCTTCTGCCTGGTAAGAATCATGCTTTTAACTGTCAGCCTTGCAATGCCTTATGGGACTTGTAGTTTTGCAACAGCTGGAGGGCCGGCCAGTTTGAGACCCCTGTATCTAGAGCCTAACTCCAGCCAATCTTTTTGTTCTGCAGTTGGGAAGAGTCTGTCAGATATTCTCTTTGTGACCCCATTGGGGAGACATCCCCTCACTGTGCAGGCTGTAGAAGATGTGGGGGGGATTTGTCACCAGGCAGAAAAGCACACATGGCAATAAAATGTTGATACATTGTAAACCCTTCTCTTTCCTCTAAGGAGATTGTGTTTGTGTCTGTCTTCATCCTGTGGAAAAGGTTTTATAAACCAAATCAAAACATTTGAGTGGAGTTGGCCTTTAAACTGCACAGGAGCCAGCCAAGAGGGAGCGGGTACCTGGTTGACAGGTACCCGCTCCCAGTTCACTGTGGCAAACTGAGTTGGAAATTTTGCCCCCCCCCCCCCCTTCTTCCCCTGCTGCTGGCCCATTCACAAATCGCATACGCAGTAGGAAACCGGCAGTGAAGCTGCAAGGTTTCCCTTATTCAAGATGGTGGCGGCAGCAGCACCCGATTTGAAAAATCGGCTTTGGTGAGGACACCGCTTGATTCCTGAACAGGGAAGAAGTGCCCTATTATTAAAAGTCAGCTGCCACAGTATTTGTAGCTGCTAACTTTTAGGCTGCATTCACACCTGAGTTTCAAAGTTGTAAGTTTTTTACCACGATTTTTACTATTTTTTTGCTGCGATTTTGTTTAGGTCACCAAATGCTCAGATGTGAACAGGTGCCATTGAAATTAATGGAATTTTGCTTGTTGGGCCTTTTTTATTATTTTTTTTTTTCTGGCGTTTTTTACAAGCGTTTTATGAGATGAAAACGCTAAGGTGTGAATGCAGCCTTAATGTTTTCTGAATGAGCCTGAAGCTCCTCTTTAAAGTGGTTGTAAACCCTTGTGTTTTTTCACCTAATGCATCCTATGCCTATGCAATAAGGTGAAAAAACTTCTGGCAGTGACCAGCCCCCCCATTTTACTTGCCTGAGCACCTTCATGCACTCGGCGGAGACACGCTTTCCATCTCTGCATGGTATCCCGGCTGTTGATTGGATGGATAGATTGATAGCAGCGCAGCCATTGGGTCCCACTGCTGTCAATCAAATCAAATGGTTCTCGGGGGGGCGGGCCGAGTCAGGCATTCGTGTCTGTGGATGCAAATGCTGGACTCGGGAGTGTGCCCGCAAGGAAACCCCCGGGAGAGGGAATATCCTAGAGGGTTATCTGATAAGAGATCGGGGCCACTCTGCAAAACGAGCTGCACAGTGGAGGTAAGTATGACATGTTTGTTGTTTAAAAAAAGTAGTACATTTCCATTCACTTTGGAGAGATTTCCATTCACTTACTCTTGTGTCTACTTGACAGAAAGTGAAGGAATATATAAATATAGTTTTTTTTTTCTTTTTCAGGCTTTTCCTCCTTCTTTTTTTTTTTTTTTTTTTTTTAATTCTGCAAATTTTTTTCCTGTCCTAGGGTAATACGCTGTGGTTGCACTGTGCTTGTGGAGTTGTCCCTCTAGGCTGTTTTCTTGATTTGAACCTCCTGTGCTTTGTAGCTCACAGATGGTTGTGAAAGCTGATCATATTGTTTGAGATCTTAGTTCGGTGCACAGGGAGTTACAGGGACACAAGGATACCAATACCGCTACAGTAGTGCTATCACATCTAAGAACAACTAAGCTGCAATTTGTACAGTTTTTGTTGTAGGGTTTAGATCCTGCTCTGACCACCAGAGGGCATATTTGTTCATTTATTAAAAAAGGCAACTGTATGTGTGTAAATAAATAAATTGTATATATATCTATATAATATATTTAAAAAAAAAAAACATTTATTAACGAAATTATGTGCCAACATATGCGATTGCTCAGATATGTTTGCTTTCTTAAGCAAAGTCTTCTTTTTTTTTTTTTTTTATGGATTGGGAAGAAGGGCACAGGCAGGACAAGCCAGTGGCAGAGTGCAAAATAGATGCTTGTTGCTGTAAGAAGTCAACTTGTGTCACTAGAGCGATTAGCATTGTATTAGCAAGGGGTTGGGTATGGAATGTGGAGGTCTACTTTAACAAACGTGGATCCTTAGTGACTGATAGAAAACTCTTACCTGACACCTCTAGTGTGGTTCCTTGTCCAATATTCTGTGATGTGGGTTCCACATCTTTATGTGTTATGCCACAAATGTATATCCCACTGTCCTGCACGGTTACATCTTTAATTTCCAGATAGAATAGATTAGAATCGTTTCTGAGAATGATCCGATCACTACCTTTGGACAGGTTTTCATGGCTGGAAACAAGATAACGAAACCAAAAGACCTCTATATTATCTGGGCAGTTGTTGGCATTAAACCGACATGATAATGTAATAGTTTTCCAAGATTCGGTTACTTTGTTTTTTTCTTGTTCCATGGTCACCTGACAGCCTTTGACACCTGGTGGTGAAAAGAAACCATCATTCTTTTACATTGGTGAGCAGTTGTAAAGTTAGTCATAGATGGCTGATTGGACATGTAGGCATGGGAACCAATTGATCTGTTCCTAAAAGACACCTGTATGTTTAGTACAGTTCTCCCTAGTGGGGTCAGACACCCTCCCTGGTACCCCTTAAGCCTTACTTACCTGCCCCCCCCCCCCCCCCCCCCCCCCCCTCCCACTGAGACATTTGCTGCATGTTCCACCCAGCACTGCAAAGCCTCCTTTTCTAAAGCCATGTTCTAATTCTCTCACTTGTGCACTATAATCTGCAATAATTGCCATTTAAAGGGCATTTACAGCTCATTGCAGTGCCCAGCCACTTGGAGTTGCTGCTTGCTATGGCATACCAGTGCCACTTCAGTAACTTTTGTGTGTCTTCATGTATGCTGTAAGATCATTAAATATATTTTATACCTGATAACGATAAGCTAATATGAATATTTATTTAATCCTTTAGTTACAACTTAGTGTTTGAGTTCCTATACTGTAAGGCAACCTAACCTACCGTAACTCCAATTTCATGGGCGGGGGGGATGGCAAATAAAAAAAAATGTATAAAGCATATACAATTGCGACACAAGTCATATTGTTATTGAATGATAATAAGAATTACCTTTCCTGTTTAATCTGTAATTTTCTGTAAAATGCAATATGGCTACCTGGAGGTGTACTACCCCCCAGAAACATAATTTCCTGCTTGTGAGATTGGCTCACTGATTTTCACAGAAGTCTGCACTAAGAATCAATTCAGATTTTTGGCATCCCATGCAACAAGAATTACATTTTTGGTAAGATACTACCAGTAGGAAATTGCATCTAAAGAGATGCAGACCCTGCAATTTTCCTCATTGGAGCCTTGCAGGTGCAGCAGCTAGTTGATAATTATGAAACCACTCCCATTAAAACAGAGGCACAGAGAAACAATGATTTCCTCAGAATAACAAAAGGTAGGAATCTGCAACAGTTTGTTAAAATCCTTACAATGTACATAGCTCACCCAAAGGGGACTGTTTTTTTTTCTCAACAAAAGTGGAGTTAATTTTTAAAGCTCCTGTCCAACACTCCCTGCACCTTTTTATCCTTTTAAATCCATAGCAATATGACATTCTGATTTTACATTGGGTGTCACAACTTTATCAGCCAGATTACCGCTTCCTTGCACCTGGAAACGTTGCAGGCGAGGGACGCTGATAGACTCAGTTTGAGTGCTTTTACAAGTTTCCCTTGCAGTCGATCCCCCCCCCCTGTACACTGCAAGGGTTAACCGCTTGTTTTGTATAGAGAATTGAAGTACTTGGCTGCTTCTGCTTTCGACAGATTATCTTCACTTCCTGACTAGTCGCAACTCTTTTGATGTCATTAAGTAAAAATAGTAAATGCACCTTTATGCAAGTAAAAACTGTAAATGCATTAATTTTTACTTATTTTTTTTAGCCTGTAAATCTGCAAACTTGGTGTGCATCTGCCTGCTCATTTTGAGGTATGAGCTGACGGATACATTGATGACGGGAAGTTAAAATTAACTACCAGACCACTCAACAGTGCCATAGTAGTTCATTGGGAACTACAAGCCGACAGCTGCAAAGGCTGTCAGTACTTTCCCATTCACAGAACTCTGTGAATGACGCAGCTGTCGGAACCGTGACAGCGGGTGCCTGAACAAGGTGCTCGCTGTTGGTGAGGGGAGAGAGATGCTGGCTCATGTTACGTGTTCCACCCTAAATATGGGTGGATTCTGTAACATGTTCCAAAAGGTAAACTTACAATGCAGGACTGCTGGTCCTTAACCACTTTCAGACCGGACCATTTTGCTGGCTTAAGACCAGACCACTTTTTGCGATTCGGCACTGCGTCGCTTTAACTGACAATTGCGCGGTCGTGCGACGTGGCTCCCAAACAAAATTGACTTTTTTCCCCCACAAATGGAGCTTTCTTTTGGTGGCATTTGATCACCCCTGCGGTATTTATTTTTTGCCCTATGAACAAAAAGAGCAACAATTTTGGAAAAAAACGCATTATTTACTTTTCGCTATAATAAATATCCCCCAAAAATATATAAAAAAAATCTTCTTTTTATTTTATTTTTTTTATTTTTTTTTGTTTCCCTCAGTTTAGGCCGATACGTATTCTACATACTTTTGGTAAAAAAAAATGCAATAAGCGATTGGTTTGCGCAAAAGTTATAGCGTTTACAAAATGGGGGATAGTTTTATAGCATTTTTATTAATAATTTAAATTTTTTTTTTTTTTACTAGTAATGGCGGCGATCAGCAATTATTTTTTTTTTTTTTATGTGACTGCGACATTATGGTGGACATTTGTAGACATTTTTGGGACCATTGTCATTTATACAGCAATCGGTGCTATACAAATGCACTGATTCCTGTGTAAATGACACTGGCAGTGAAGGGGTTAACCAGGGGGTGGCAGTGTAGGGGTTAAGTGTGTCCTAGGGGCGTGTTACTAACTGGGGGGGGCGTGGCTGTTAGTGAACACTGATCTCTGCTCCAATCACAGGGAGCAGAGATCAGTGTCACTTGTTGCTAGGCAGAACGAGGAGATGCTGTTTACTTCCGCATCTCCCAGTTCAGCCTGCCCGTGAGACGATTGCGGGTATCCCCGCAGTGATCGAGTCCGCCAGACTCACGGGGGTCCCGACCGGCGTGCGATGGCACGGCAGCATTCTTAAAGGGATGTACCTGTACGCCCTTATGCCCATCGTCGTGCGCCAGTCGGGAAGTGGTTAAAGGATATGTGAGAACACCAAGGGTCTACCCACATTCTGACAACAGGGAAGAGCTGGGGGAGTAAGGAATATGATAAGTAATTACTCATCCTCCGATAGACATAATGAGCAGTATTTAACCCTTGCAGTGCAGAGGGGGGACTCACTACAAGGCAAACTTTTGTTTCCAGCACATAGTTTACCTTTACCAAAAAACTGCCTTATAGGGGTAAGGGGGCTCCTGTAGATAAAAACAAGCTGTGCAGCTCTGATTAAAGCTGTGGGCACATTGTCAACCAGTGGGCTGAATGGGGGAAAAAAAAAAGAAAAGATTCCTGTATCCATACAAGCAAGTGGGATGCAGGAATCTCTCACGCTGTGCTATTGTATTCTGACAACAGGGGCTTCTCCCCTGTCAGTATACATTATTCAGCTCAGAGGCTCATCTAATGCATGTTTTCCAACAGGACTGTTCGATAGAAGACGATTTAACAATTGGCTTCTGTTGAACAGAAAGGGCTACACACAGATTGAATTTTGATCGTACCCTGCTTAAAGTTGTGTAATACTCTTGCTATAGGTGTAGGACATTTCCGTACCTCCCAAGGCCTGTCAGAAAAACTGCCAAAGATGGAATTATCCCATCCTGCCTTGTTGCTAGGATGTTGCTAAGACGCTCCCAGCCATTACTGCTCATCACCATCACAGGAGCGAGTTCTTAAACCTCTGCACATGCATGGGTCACTATTTCTGCTCTTAGCATCGCTGTCCTCCAAGTTATTGTGACAGGGGAGAGAGAGCACATGTGAAGGGGCCTGATGCAGCTGGTAATGTCTTCGCAACATCCTAACAACGAGGCAGGATGGGATTATGCCATCTCTGGCAGTTTTTCAGTCAGGCCTCTAGAGGTGTAGACATTTACGCACCTATAGAAATGGCAGTATTTAACTTTAGTCAAAGCTGCACATATTGTTTTTATCTGTCTTAACTGCAGAAGCAATTGTTAGTGTTCACCTTTACCAAAGTTTTGCTGGAAGCTTTAAGGCATACAATCCCAACGAAAAATATAGTCACTACTGCATAAAGGCTATACAGGGGGTCCCCGACTTACAAACATCCGACTTACAAACGACTCCTACTTACAAACGGAGGGAGACAACAGGAAGTGAGAGGAAATCTACCCCTAGGAAGGGAAATTCACTCCTGTAAGAGTTAATATGGGAAAAAGGTGTCTCCACTGATGCTTTATCACCAGTCCATGTTTCCCTAACAACCCAAAATTTTCTAAATCCAATTGTCATTGGGACAGAAGGTGAGGTGAAATCTTCTGAACAGGGGCACAGACAGCAAAACAAATGTTACAGGGGTGATAACCCTTCCCAATGTTCTCCAAAAAGCTTAAAAGTAGATTTTTTGGCTGGAGCTACACTTAAAAAATGTACCTGTTCCGATTTACAAACAGATTCAACTTAAGAACAAACCTACAGTCCCTATCTTGTTTGTAACCCGGGGACCCCCTGTACTGCATAAATAACTATATCTCTGGGTGTAGTGTTTGGCCTATACAGTTGCACATGTTTGGTCCAGAGAATTCTCACAACTATTACATAATCTATGGAAGTATACATTTGCAGAGAGTCACATCTTGGCAGTAACAAATGTGGATTTGTGTTGGCTGATTATGGATGCCAGTTATATAATACATAACAAACTCTATATACTGCATTGCCTAGATAAAAGTGAATTGGCCCTCATGCTTTGGACAGGATAACATCCTTCTTTTTATACATCTTCGCTCTATCATCATAATATACACCCTCATTTGCCAACTTACTAATTACCATGTTCTAATTGCGCAGTGTTTTCAATGTAGTTATAACAGCCAGGGAAGGTAAATTTTAGCTAAGCTGTGTTTGGAAATCCTGCACTTCTAGTCCGGGAACAAAGAGAAGGCAGAACAATCGGGCCCAGTTACAGTAAGTTGAAGTGTGATAAGATTGCAGAATTTCCTTTCTCCTAGATGCAGTTGTATTCTTGGAAAGCTGTTCTTCTTGTTAAAGCAGAAGTACATATTATCTCTTACAGAGTTCTGCCCTTTTTTGCTAATTATTGCACACATCCGTAGCTTTTGCCTTTATACATGTGTAAAAAAATTAAATTTCAGCAAAAGTCATGCTTGTCAGGCTGCTGAGTTAGAGGAACTACATTGCATCTAAGCACCACAAGCTAAACATGCTATTTTATTCCTTTTTAAATATTCAAAGCAAACTCCCTATCCATCCACGTATCCATGCTTTATTTTGCTGAGAAATCACTTTGAAAAACACCACTCTAGCATTTCTGGCTGTCACCATCTTGAGTAAGGGCTGATGATTCATATAGCATTTACTTTCTGGAATTCATCTGTCCATAGCCCAGACATGCAGGCAGGAGGGTGTGCTTAGCTGAAAAAAAAAAACTCTCCTCCCCTTCGAAGACTCCAGGGATGTATGACATCATTCAACAGAAAATGTGGTACCCACCTCTCCTGGTTATAAACAATGTGCTGCTAGCCCAATAACGTATATAACAAAAGCACGATACTCCAAATGGCTTATACGCAGCTTACAAGTAATGAATACTACTTCTTTTATATGAAAATTATTGTTTTTATTTTTAATGGGTAAAATTGCATCAATAAAAGCAGCAATAACAAAAGGGGAACATGTGGAAAATGAACAACAAGAGCTCTGGGGCACACAAAAATAAACATATTAGATGTCTATATGACATTCAACAAAAAGAAATCCACAAATGGTATATCTGTGGATATTACTGTTTAGAGTAACCCAACGCGTTTCAATCCCAATTTTGTATACAATCTTCTTCAGGGGGATATAGATCTCTATAACATATCAATACAGAATATTGGCATCAATGCCTTTTCCACATGTTCCCCTTCCCATGCCCTTTTGTTATTGCTGCTTTTATTGCTGCAACTTTACTCATTGAAAATAAAAAAACAATATTTTTATATAAAACAAGTATTATTCATTACTTGTAAGCTACGTATAAGCTATTGGGAGCATCTTTCTTTTTTGTTATGTATGACATCGTTTGCCTCGGCCTAGAAACCAGGAAGCAACAGGGGGGAAAAAAAAGTTTAAAAAAAAAATAAATATGATAAACTTTCCTAATGCCAGCAGCATAGGGAGAGTGAAGTTCCCCTTTAAATCTTTGTGTGCTTGCAAAGTATTACTCTACTGCAGGTTGCATTCCTCTGCCTCGACTTCCCGGTTGCAGGGAGCTGGCTCTCCATTATCGCGAGCCACCAACCTTGCAGCAATTCAACGCTCGAAAGAGATGCTTATCATAAAAGCCACCTTCAGTGTATTAAAGCAAAGTAATGCACCTACATTCCACCTGGTGCCAGGAAACTGCCCTCGCATGTTTCACAAGTGAAATGCATGAGAGTTGTTTCCTGACACCAGGTGGAATGGAGGTGCATTGCTTTGCTTTAAAGTGTCACTAGAGGCAACCCCCCTTCCCCCTGGTTGGGGGGATATTCATTACATCTATTTGTTCTGTGTACCTTTTTATTGAGAGTGAAATAAAATACCATTAAAAGTGATACCAAGAATAGAGATGAAATCTTCCAATGGGGACACTAATTCTGGGGGCATGCTGGGTATTCCCTTACTTTAGAGAGATCTCACTTCTCTTTGGGCAACGGGACAGGAAGTGAAGGGAATTCTCAACCGGTCAAGAGATGACAAAAAAAAAAAAAAACTCAGGGTTTGTAACCCTCCCCTACTATATCCAAAATGGGGGAAAAAAAAATTGTCCTTAGCGAAGCTTTAATAAACCAAAAGTGACATTACGATGAGCGTCTCGCTTTCTTTTTGGAGCAGTGGATCCTTATAAATCTGTGACTGTAATTCGGTAGTTGCTATTAAGTTATGCAAGAGAGGAAAGGTCTATTTCTAGCTCATTAACATTATAGATTCACAGACAAACACCAAACAGGGAAATAAATGAAGCTCGAGCATAATGAATTTACAGTTGCTAAACTTTTGTTTTAAAAAGTGTTGAGCAATGAATCACATGTTCCTTTTTTTTTTTTTTTCATAACTGCACTAGAAATATTACTGGGTAAAATGCAAGCAATATATTTATTCACTCTGTGGTGCATTTTCCACTCTATATTATCAGGCCAAAGCCTAGATTTAATGGCACATCATGAGTCACGGCTGTGTTCATATAGTTTAAGGACCATTCTATCAAGTTTATGGAGAGATTTTCATAAACTCCCAAGATGATTTTACAATGGTTATTTTTAGGCTCCTTCCCTAACACCTGCTGTACAGTTTTCTCATATGCACACATTCTACCAATAAGCAATATAAGGGCCATAGAAAAGAAGGCGTTCTTCAACAATTTTGTCAACTGAAACTTTTTGACCACTTTATCACATCTCTGCAACATAAATGCCTTGTAGGCTTCTTTCCTATAACCATAGGTCAACATTAGTGTGAGTGTTCTAAAATGCTAAAGGCCCTTCAATTTATAATCTCTATTCTGAACATGTGTGACTGTCCCTGACTTTGTGTCCTCCCTGAGGGATAAACTTTTAAGTTAATAGCCAAGAAATGTAACCTCTCTTTGAAGGCTTTCTGACAGCAAAAGGCTCAGCAAAAAGATGCCACATCTCCCAGAGAAGTGTTACTGACACATTTAAATACTTTGCTCAAGAAAGTGATTGGTCAACTGTTGGACTTAGTTTTCTATGCATCACATTCTGCTCAGATCCTGAACAGATACTTGCCACACATACACTATGTTACACCTACATCCACCTATTCTGCTTGGCCACTGTTTATACATCAGCAGCAGTCAATATGGCTCTGGTGCACTGTTTTATAGGGTAGTGGTGCATGTGCAGTAGTGAACAAGAAGCTCATGGAGCAGAATCATAGCAGACATCAGCTGAGCTAGAGTCCTACTAAACACAAAATAAACATGACTCGCATGGATCATTATGCCAAAGGTAAATTGAATAACTCTGCCAAGGGACATAATGAAAACACGGCAACCTCCCAAACACACTAAGCATATTAGACATTTTGCTAGGGACATAAGCATATGGAGCACTCTGCTGGCATATGTTAGGCCAAATAGTGTTTGTTTGCTAGAAACATGTCAAACATATTGAACACTGCTAGTGATGATCATATAGGGCCCTGTACCAGGGTCATGTTGGCCAAATGGCTTATGGTGCTCCCTGCCAGGGACATGATAATCCCATGAAGGACTTCCTATGCTCCACACTTTTTTTCCCAAAGTGGAAACTCTGATAGGTACATGCTTTTCATATAAAGCGCACTGCCTAGGAACTGCAGAGCACAAAGGACACACTGATTCTTTTTTTTTAGCCAGATACACCTGTATAGGAAAATAAGATTCTTGTCAATTTATTAGCATTTATGCGCTTGTACATTTTTCCATGTGTGAAACAACATCATTTTTGGCAGCTTACATTCAAACTATATGTCGTTGTCACCCCCCAACATATAGTATCAGCTTGGTAAGTTTTGCTTGAGTTCATGTTTTCCAGGCATACAGTGCCTTGCAGAAGTATTCACCCCCCCCCCCCCCCCCTGGCTTTTTACCTATTTTGTTACATTACAGCCTTTAGTTCAATGTGTTTTTAATCTGAATTATATGTGATGGATCAGAACACTATAGCTATAAGTTGGTGAAGTAAAATTAGAAAAATATATACATAAAAATTTGTCAGAAATAAAAAATGGATAATTGGTATGTGCGTATGTATTCACCCCCTTTGTTATGAAGCCAATAAAAAGCTCTGGTGCAACCAATTACCTTCAGAAGTCACATAATTAGTGAAATGATGTCCACCTGTGTGCAATCTAAGTGTCACATGGTCTGTCATTACATACACACACTTTTTTTTTTAAAGGCCCAGGGGGCTGCAACACCTAAGCAAGAGGCACCACTAACCAAACACTGCCATAAAGACCAAGGAACTCTCCAAACAAGTAAGGGACAATGTTGTTGAGAAGTACAAGTCAAGGTTAGGTTAAAAAAAAAAAAAAAAAATCCAAATCTTTGATCCCTAGGAGCACCATCAAATCTATCATAACCAAATGGAAAGAACATGGCACAACAGCAAACCTGCCAAGAGCTGACTGCACACCAAAACTCATGGACCAGGCAAGGGGGGGTATTAATCAGAGAGGCAGCACAGAGACATAAGGTAACCCTGGAAGAGCTCCAGAGTTCCACAGCAGAGACTGGAGTATCTGTACATAGGAGGACAATAAGCCGTATGCTCCATAGAGTTGGGCTTTATGGCAGAGTGGCCAGAAGAAAGCCATTGCTATCAGCAAAAAAACTAAATGGCACGTTTTGAGTCTGCGAAAAGGCATGTGGGAGACTCCCAAAATGTATGGAGGAAGGTGCTCTGGTCTGATGAGACTAAAATTTAACTTTTTGGCCGTCAAAGAAAACGCTATGTCTGGGTCAAACCCAACACAACACATCATACAAAGAACACCATGTGGGGATGTTTTTCAGCAGTCTGGACTGGGAAACTGGTCAGAGTTGAGGTAAAGATGGATGGTGCTAAATACAGGGATATTCTTGAGCAAAACCTGTACCACTCTGTGAGTGATTTGAGGCTAGGACGGAAGTTCACCTTCCAGCAGGACAATGACCCCAAACACACTGCTAAAGCAACACTTAAACACTGGTTTAAGGGAAAATATTTAAATGTGTTGGACTGGCTTAGTCAAAGCCCAGATCTGTGGTCAGACTTAAAGATTGCTGTTCACAAGTGCAAACCATCCAACTTGAAGGAGCTGGAGAAGTTTTCCAAGGAGGAATGGGCAAAACTCCCAGTGGTAAGATGTGGCAAGCTCATAGAGACTTATCCAAAGCGACTTGGAGCTGTGATAGTCGCAAAAGGTGGCTCTACAAAGTATTGACTTTAGGGGGGTGAATAGTTATGCACATTGACTTTTTCTGTTATATTGTCCTATTTGTTGTTTGAATATTTTTTTTGTTGTGGGCATGTGTGTGAAATTAAATGATGCAAATCCTCAAACAATCCATGTTAATTCCAGGTTGTGAGGCAACAGAACACGAAAAATGCCAAGGTGGGTGAATACTTTTGCATGGCACTGTATATAATGCAGAAACTGATCAGACAGGTACAGAGCTCTTGCCAAAAAGCTTATGAGCCACAACAAAAGTACTCGGGACTCCAAACCTTTTTCCAACTTTGCCATTTGGACTCTGTTCAAAAGGCTCACCTTTTAGCTCGAATATTCTCAGAGGTTAGACTGTAAACTTATCTCAATTAAATAACCTGCCATTGCGCATTCTTATTTTATGGTGTAAAAAGGAATAATTGAAGACTGCTTTCCCATGCTCTGGGTCTGGGATACGCCTTGCAAAGTCCCAAAATTTAGGTTATAGGGGAAAAGATGCACAAACTGACATTAAGCAGTGTAAAAGCAGTCTTGAAATACGTTATTCATATCTCAAAAGATAATAACATGCAGCAACTAGTTCCTGCGTTACAAAATTGATTAAGATGAAAAAATGTTTGGCTTTTGCATGCCTTTTATAAGTATTTTGCCATTTTCTGGTAATCTGTAAAAATGGTTTAAATGGAAAACACAAACTGCTCCAAAGAACTGCTCCAAAGAAGTAGTAGTCAGGGGATGAAATTGGTACATAGGGTTATTGCACCTTTTGCTATTAGTTATTGCATTTTGTAGTACAAATAATAAATTAGCAAAAATATGTGATTTACTGTACTTACCACAGTGGTAGTATAGAAGAATGATCTTTAGAAAAAGGAGTGTACTTAATCCTGGCTTGTGCATTTCTCATATGACTTGATTCTGCTGGGTTGAAGGAGGAAGTGAATCTGAGTAAAAGCAAGCGTGATAGACCCATGCCTTGGTGTTGGGACACTTCCTGGCTGCGATTGGAAAACTTTAATTTTTATTTTTTTATGTCCTACTTCTCTATTATTCTGAGAAACCTATTTGAGGATCCAGATGTTAATAGGATAGTTGTATAAACTTAGTATATAACAGTTGCCAATATACTTCTAGAACTGTACAATATTGTTTTCTAATTCAGAACACATTTTCTAAGACACACTCCTATTGTAAATCTAAATTAGCTACTAGAATAAGAATTGGTCTACAGTCTGCCTAGTGACAGTGTCACTGATCTCTGCTCTGTGTGATCGGAGCAGAGATCAGTGACGTGTCACACACAGCCACACCCCCAGCCAAGCAGATATACAGCTGCGTATATGATACCTGATCAGTACTTCCTGGTAGAGAGGCGTACATGCGTCCGCCCGCCACCCTGGCTGTGCTGAGATTGGTTACAGTACAAGCTGCCATCCAATGATTGATCGTTGGCACTTGCTGATCATCTTGTCATTCAGGGAAGGGAACTCTGCTGTAAACACAGAGCTCTGAACACTGACAGGCAATCTTGCTGTTCTTTTAACAGCAAGATCGCTTGGTAATAGCAGCACATAACACACAATGAACATTGTTAGGCACACTTTTAACCCCTTGATCACCCTTAGATGGTAATTCCTTCCCAGTCAGTGTCATTAGTACAGTGACAGTGTATAGTATTAGCACTAATCACTGTGCTAGTGCCACTATTGATGTCGGTGGCAGTTACTGTACCCCCCAGCCAGTGCCAGGTTGCCCACCATACTATCACAGGCCCACTCTAAGGCGCTGATCACTGCCATTACTAGTATTAAAAATAAATAAATTCCAGTATCCATACCAGATATACCTTTGACCCAAACCAAATAATATACACTTATTGTGATTCTATTTTACCAAAGACATGTAGCAGAATGCATTTTGGCCTGAATAGCAAAAAATGCTCCGGTCCTGAAGGGGGTAAAATCTCCCGGAGGTCTCCAACCCCACCTGACCTTACCCTTGTCCCTACTCTTCTCTAACCTTCCTCTACCCCCCCCCCCCCATATCTTCTTTTATCTTCCCTTCTCTCCCACGTTCTTTCTTTCTCTTCTAGCTTGCTCTTCCTTTCTGATTCTCTATCCTTTTCTTACTCGCCATATTTTATACGGTTCCAAAATGATCTGGGCATGTTCCAAAGAAAAATCTTATTTAGCAATCTATTCCCCAGTGGTATTCTATCTCATCCTTGAGAAGTCCTAGTCTTGCTTTATATGGCCTCTAGCCAGGGTGTGTATTGGATATGCTTCTTACCTTTTGTACCGTAGGATGTTCCTTCAGATGTGATCTTGTTTTGTGCTGTTTCATATTCCATTTTGTTTCTTCAATATTTTTTGATTCCGTGATGCATGTCTTTTGACTTGCTAAATAAAAAAAATTTAAAAAATGTTTTAATCTTCCAGAGCTCAAGTGGATTTTCAGTTTTGCACACAGTTCCCAGCATACATTGCAGATACCTAAAACAAAAAAAATTGATGCTCATGTTTTTCTGACAGGTGGGAAGTGGGAGAAGCCAGCCGAGATCATGCAGGTTAATGGGACCATGTGGGAAGAGCAAGTGAACAGCCTGGCTGATGTCTTTGAGGAAGCTGGATTCGCTGTGGAGACCTTTACCCGACTTCCATATTTATGTGAAGGAGACATGTACAATGACTATTATGTTCTGGATGATGCTGTCTTTGTTCTTCGACCTGTGTAGACTTGACATCTGGGGAACGAGAAGACCCTCAATGTTCCTACTGAGCCAAAATGCTGAAAAAAACGACTTTTGTAGGAAAGCAAGAACTAATTCAAGGACAGCTTTTTACTGTATGTGCAACAGAACCATGCGTGTAATGCATATATATAAGTGTTGTATGTGTGTGTGTTTCTGTATTTACAGAATTTCGGACAGGAATCCTTTTTTAACCAAATCAACCGTGCTACCTTTTCAACAAAATGTGAACACATTTTTATGTGACTGGGATATTGTGTGCTGATGAAAAAATGTGCCATAAAATGTTCGTTAAAGGGTTACTAATCTAAAACACCACCTGACTTACAAAAATAATACAATGAAGAACCTCTGAGCTACTACCATTAACTTGTGATGGACTCCCTGGGGCACCCTCTTGTCCGACATCATAGAGAATGTGTACCTACTGATCACGTACATGTGTTGGTACATCAGGTTAAACGCCTACAGTCCAAGCCATCCTTCAGACTCATTTAAGCCATGGCCAGAGAAACTTACCAGTGTGTAACTTGGAGACAATTGAAGCCATTGAATCAGCATGAAAGCCAAGCAGCCGGCATTTTCAGGAGGTCAGCAATGAATCTTTCTCAGCACAGGTTTCCTTCCAAAAAGGACATGGGTAGAAATATACTGTAACAAATATGGAATTGCTGACTTTGCAGGTTTCCAAGCTGTTATCCTTATCCCTACCTTAGGAATCACTGAAAGGAAACAAGTATCCAGGACAGGTATCCAAGCCTTGGCTTCAGTCTTTGGGCAAAATTATTATTATTATTTTTTTTTTTTTTTGCCTGTGATAGAGTGAATAACTGTTTTTCAAAGTATTTTATTGCTGTTTTCTACCCATTCGAGGACATTCACCCTCTTTGGTGACCAATGCTACATGGACAACAAATCTGTCCTGGTGACAACTGTTTAGGCAGGAAGTTCTACTCTCTCTTCCTGTTATAGTTATAACCATAAAGTTTTGGATTTAGTGGTGAAACCAGGAAAAACCTAACCTTTTAGTCACAATGATGTATTGCAACGCAGCCGCAGGGGTAGGCTGTGGAAGACATGAGTGACAGAGGGCAGGATTGCTATGCTATCACATTACATGCAGCCTGTTCAGTCTGCGTTTCTCTTGGTGCAGTTTTCTTTTTGTGTTGGCTTGCTTTTTCCGCCATGGTTCTTATATAGTTCATATTCCTATCTCACACATTATATTAACGCACTGTTCGATAAAACCCTAAATCATAGTTGTGATGTTTTTTACATTTTTTTTTATTTTTTTTTTATTTATTCATCATGTTCTACTTATTCATTATCTTTTCTACATACCCTCAATAATGAATGATATCTACATTTTACACTTAAAACTCAAATATATTCGCTTGTGCATGGGGGCTTCAGACTCGGGAGTATATTTGGGTTTTATTTATGCTGTTCATGATTTTAAAAATCAATTTGTTGTTTTGATAATGTAAAAAGCCTATACATGTTATTTCCTTTAATATTCTGTGAGGCTACAGATAATCTCTTGTTTTACATTAGCCATTTGAGGACAGGGAGTGTCTTGCTACACTGTCTTCCTATGACTCATATTTATTAAAGAATTACTCCACTTTTGTGGGCCAAACCAATAGTATAGAGTATACAATTGCTACGAAAGTCATATTTGTAATCGAATTCTATTAAAAATTACCTTTCCTTTTTAATCTGCAGTGTTGTCATTTTCTGTAAATTGCAATGCAATTTGGCAACATGGAGGCATTCTATACACAGACGGTGTACTGAACCCCACACACACTTGTGTGATTGGCTTACTGATATTCCCTGACACCTGCACTGAGATGCAAATTAGATTTTGGGCCTCCCTTGCAATAAAGATGTCATTTTTGGTAAGATATACCCACAAGAAAATCATGTCTAAAGGGATGAACATCCTACAGCTTTCCTCATTCGCACCCTGCAAATGCATCAGCTGATTGATGGTTATGAAATCACGCCCATTCAGATTCAGTTTGCACATGGACACAGACAAACAGCTATTTCTTTAGAATAACAAAAGATATGAATCTGCAACAAAGTTTGTTAAAATCCTTGCAATGTACACTGATCATCCAGAGGGGAATGTTTTTGTTTTTTTTTCCCTCAACAAAAGTGGAGTTAGTCTTTAAGCAGCAAATGATAACTGATCACTTTTCACATTTTATAATACAAACCCCAGTTCAATTTACTTCAGAATAAACCTAATTTGGTACGGTTTTCTACACATCTGGAATTCCTATTCCTCAGTGGGAAATATAAATATCTTAGTGGCTTTTAATGAGCCTCAGCTGTTTTTTGTAATTTTGGCCTGGATATGGCATATACAATATCTATCAAAGATATGCCCATTACTACCTAAACCTGCTGCTCACCCCCCCCCCCCCCCCCCGCACCATCACATACATTCACTGCACATTTAGCACACTGAAAATCAGGATTTGCATAATAATTTCCATCAATGTCTGTTTATACCTTTCCTGAATGTGCTGGGCGATTATAGGCTACCCTAGGTGTCCCTAAGTGTTTACACAACAGGATATGAGGATATCAGTGGTTTGTCAGCAGTTTTATCTCGTATGCTGTATATCTTCTTTAGCTCTGATAACTTGCTGAAATCACTGTCTGGAAATGGTATCCATAGCTGTCATAATTAAGCCAAGTTGCATTTTAGGTTCATTGGCTTTTTTTTTTTTTAAAGAAAAACAAAAAATCAACTATTGCAATAAACGGTTAACATGAGAACAACTGTGAATTGTCAAACTGTTCGTTGTGATCAAGCTTGATTGCCAGTGAAAAGCATGTCTTTTAACCATGACAATAAAGAGTCCTAAGTCTGGAATATAAATTTTTGGTATTAGAATGCAAAACAGCTAATGTTTTCTGTTTTATCGTGTTGTAACACTTACTTTAAATAAGGGAAGTGTATACATGTCATCAAAACTGTATAGGAGCCAAGTATCATTTTATAAAAAAAGAAGTTCAGATGGAGGTATGTGTATCTATATACACATACTGTCAAACAGCTTTATCTTTATGACCACTCACAGGTTAAGTGAATATGTTGATTATCTTGTTACAATGTCATTTCGAAGGTGGTAGGCTATATTGGGCACCAAGTAAACATGTTGTCCCTGAAGTTGGTGTGTTAAAGGCAGAAACAATGGGCATTGCAGTTTGTTTTGTGTGGGGCTGTGTAGCTGCAGATCAGTCAGGGTGCCCGTGCTGACCTGTGTCCACAGCCAAAAGCTCCAACAATAGACATGTAAACGTCAGAACTGGATCAGTGAGCAATCACTGAAAGGAAACAAGTATCCAGGACAGGTATCCAAGCCTTGGCTTCAGTCTTATTTGGGCAAAATTATTATAATTTTTTTTTTGCCTGTGATAGAGTGAATAACTGTTTCAAAGTATTTTATTGCTGTTTTCTACCCATTTGAGGACATTCACCCTCTCTGGTGACCAATGCTACATGGACAACAAATCTGTCCTGGTGACAACTGTTTAGGCAGGAAGTTCTACTCTCTCTTCCTGTTATAGTTATAACCATAAAGTTTTGGATTTAGTGGTGAAACCAGGAAAAACCTAACCTTTTAGTCACAATGATGTATTGAAACGCAGCCACAGGGGTAGGCTGGATCACTGAGCAATGGAAGAAGGTGGCCTGGTCTGATGAATCACGTTTTCTTTTACATCATGTGGATGGCTGGGTGCATGTGCGTTACCTGCAGAAGAAATGGCATCGGAATGCAGAATGAGAAAAAGGCAAGTCGATGGTGATGCTTTTGGCAATATTCTGCTGAGAAACCTTGAGTCCTGCCATTTGTGTAGATTTTACTTTTACCTAAACTTTGTTACCAACCAAGTAAAGCCTTTCATTGAAACGGTATTCCCTGATGGCTGTAAAAAGTCAAAATAGCTGTGAAAAGACTAAAAGACTGCCTTTTCTAGATAATTGTGAGACAAATTTCTTATTTGTATAACTGAGTCAGCTTGAACCCAACCGCGTGATTCATTTCCACACAAAAGTTACAAAAATACTTACAAAAGCTTCAAATAAGATCAAAGATATGAGATAAAGTTGTTTGTTTCAAAAAATAAGTTCAAGACGTGCTTAAAAATGGCTTAAATTTCCTTTGTCCTGAGAGAAGCTGTCTGTATGCAGATTTCTGTCGAAGTGAAGAGAAAATGAAGAAGAAAAAATGTAGCAGGAGAGACCATCTAAGCTTGCATCTTTCTTTGAAATAAACTCAGTTTCTTTGTTAGAAAGCACGCCTAAAACTACACACTCCTATATTACTCCCCTCATCATCGCCCTTCCACTCCCCTCTAATGCCGCGTAATTCCACCCCCTCTAAGGCCACGTACACACGAGCGGATTTTCTATCAGAAAAATCTTAAATGTTTTTTCAGATGGAATTCCGCTCAAGTTTGGCTTGCATACACACGGTCACACAAAAGTTTGCTGAACTTTCGACCGTCAAGAACGCGGTGACATGCAACACTATGACGAGTTTAACGTACCTGTACGTTGCCCTTTAATGAGCGTGTGAGTGTGATCATCTCACGGAGAGGAAGATGCTGATGTAAACAAGCATTTCCCTGTTCTGCCTAGTGACACTGATCACAGATCCCTGTAATAGGGAGCAGTGATCAGTGTTGTGTCACACGTAGCCCCTCCCCCCCGCAGTTAGAATCCCTAGGACACACTTAACCCCTACAGTGCCACCTAGTGGTTTAATTTCACTGATCACTGTATAAATGGGACTGGTCCCAAAACCGGGCCAAAAATGTCCGATCTGTCCGCCATAATGTCGCAGTCATGATAAAAATCACTGATCACCGCCATTACTAGTGAAAAAAAAAATTATAAATAAAAATGCCATAAAACTATCCCATATTTTGTAGACGCTATAACTTTTGCGCAAACCAATCAATAAATGCTTATTGCAATTTTTTTTTACCAAAAATATGTAGAATACGTATCAGCCTAAACTGAGGAAAAAAAATAGTTTTTTTTATATATTTTTGGGGTATATTTATTATAGCAAAAATAAAAAATTTTTTTTTAAATTGTCGCTATTTTTTTGTTTCTAGCGCAAAAAATAAAAACCGAAGAGGTTATCAAATACCACCAAAAGAAATCTCTATTTGTGGGGGGGGAAAAGGAGGTCAATTTTGTTTGGGAGCCACGTCGCACGACCGCGCAATTGTCAGTTAAAGCAACGCAGTGCCGAATTGCAAAACGTGCTCTGGTCTTTGGGCAGCCAAATGGTCCGGCTTAAGTTGTTAATAAACCTCTATGCTTTTGAATTGAATTTGCCCATTCTCCCCAAGGAAATTCATCTATCTGAGATATATTGTATTAAATTTGCACTTATATCTTTTTTTTTTTTATACCATACATCCTGATTGTATCCTATCCATTTATTTACCCATAGATCTGTATGATTTATTGCATATACATACAGTTGTATAAAAAAAGTTTAGGAACCCCTGACAATTGTCCTTGACATTGTGGAAACCTTGTAGAAATTTTCCATTCTGAAATATTAAAGTTCCACAATATAATGTCAAACTTTCCTTCTCTCAAGAGAACTGGATTGGAAATGGTTAATCTGGAAAGGATTAGCAGGAACACTTTTCTTATCAATACATGGAGTTTTCCTTGGAGACATTACAACAACACTTACATTAGCACATTTCAACAGATAATTTTCTATTGATATACAGCACTCATATATACCGGTACCATTTAAAGATACACCTATTTGATGATAAATATATAATTAGTCCAGTTCCCACTACTAAAAATTCCTTTATGAATTATATTAGTAGTACTGTGAAGAAAGCTACCCAAAAATTAACCTTTCCTTTTCCAAGTTAACAATGAACCTTGAGGTAAATATATTTGTGTACTACTTACCAAATGCAAACTATCTTTGTCTTCAATGATTTGTAAAGACTGTCGAGACACTTTAATTTCTGGTACAATCATATCTACCGCAGTAATACTAATTTTAACACTTATTTGAACTAATTTTCTTGTTACTTTAAAATCCCATATTCTTACAATGTCCCCTTTTTCATCTCCTATTATATTTAAATGTTCTGGATCTAGTATTTTTACAAAATTTTGTAATATGTAATAAAATTGCTCTTCTGGGTAAAGTAATTCCCCCAGACCTTATCCTATTAGTAACATCTCCAGAACAAATTGTTGAATCATTACCTTTTACAAATACTGACCAGAAACCCCTTTCCACTATAATACATTCAAAGGTTCCGGTTCTGTTGTTTTGTTTATAAGATCCCTGCATTTTAACAAATGTTGTTTTAGATTCTATTTTAACTTTGACTTCAACATCATTACAATGAATGAAATACAATTCCATACAGCAATCATATCCCTGTCCTATGCATACATATTAAAACAAATCTTCAGCTGTATTGATATTAGTATATCTAAATTTATCTCTTTTGTCATCTATATTGATATCATTGTCTTTATCACCTTTGTCATCTGTATTGATATCAGTATCTTGCTCGCTTTTGTTATCGATATTGATATCAATGTCTACATCTCTTTTGTTTCTGAATAGTGAAATGTGTTTGTGTAAATC
Organism: Lithobates sylvaticus; assembly: GCA_028564925.1. Lineage (NCBI taxonomy): Eukaryota > Metazoa > Chordata > Amphibia > Anura > Ranidae > Lithobates > Lithobates sylvaticus. The sequence continues at coordinate 206,413,363 of CM053031.1, forward strand.
TCCAATCCTGTTAACCTCTGCATAGCTGCAACAGTTTGTGATATATTTTACCTCAGAGAAAATTGTCACTAAAGAAAAGATGAATCCTGTGATGATGATAAGTCTTCTCTCCTTAAAACTTTTCTTTTCTTTTGTTGTCATCTTTCCTTCTTTTTGGAATCCATGATTCCTCCAGGTCAGATTTTTAGAAATCATTCATGAAAAAAGAAATGCAGCATCATTATCTTGGCATATACAATTTGCATTGATCAGTGTGTACCCACATTTTTTTGTTGTCTACGTGCATTTTTCATTGAATTGAGAGGTCTTTTGGACTTGCACCATTACACCTTGAACATCCAAGATGCCAAATAGACCTTCCCAATTACTTTGGCACGGTCCACTTTTCCTGAACATTTTTATCATAAGTTGTCCTCCTTTCTCAAACTTAGAAATATGTGGAGGAAAAAGGGAAGTCTGGATGGCCGCACTTCAGCAAAAACTTCTTTATTAGGCAAAAGATAAAATCCAAAGTAGTGACATCTCATGCGATACAGCAAAACAGCAACAGTAGCTTACGCGTTTCACGCCTCAAAGGCGCTTAGTCATAGCTGATTTTATCTTTTGCCTAATAAAGAAGTTTTTTGCTGAAGTGCGGCCATCCAGACTTCCCTTTTTCCTCTCTGTTGTGAGCAGAGCCTGCACCAGCTGTACCGAATCAGGGTGGACATCACTTTGCCTCCAGACTCAGAGCGGTATTTATATTCTTATCTCTCAAACCTAGAAATATGTGGAGGAACCATTTTTTGCATACAAGTAACTGCATGTAGCAAAATATTGTTTAAATTGTCCTGTAACATCTGTAACCATTTTGCCTTCTCTATTGCCTCTCTTTGTGGTGTAGACAAAAAAGGTTCATTGAGAATCACAAGCAGCATTTTCCTTCCTGTCATTAATTCAAAAGGAGAATACTGTGTTGCTGATGATGCTGTGCTTCTGACACTCATTAGAACAAATGGTCTAACAACATTTTTGCAATTCTAGATGTTATAGTCCTATTCATTCTTTCCATAATACCTGCAGACTGTGGATAATATGGTACATAAAATCTCTGTTCTATTCCCAAGATTTTACACATTGCCTGCATGATTTTACCTGTAAAGTGGGATCCTCTGTCACTACTGAGGTTTGTTGGTATACCCCAAACTGGAAAAAAATATATAAATTAGTATCCTAGCAGTTGTTAAAGCATCATCTTTGCAAACTGGTAAGATCTCAATCCACTTTGAAAAATGTCATCCAAAACTAAAGCAAATCTAAATCCATTTTCCCTGATGGTAATGGTCCTATATAATCTATTTGTATAGTGGACCAAGGTCCGTCTGCTGGAGGAATTCTTTGTAAAGGAGGTTTCTGACCCTTTGGTCTAGGATTCACTTGTGCACAAATTAGACAAGATTTAATTATACTGTCTACAGTCTCTTCCATTTTGTCCCAATAAAACTTCTCTTTAAGAATTTCAAGCAATTTTTGCTTACCAATGTGGCCTAAACTTTCATGATTGAATTTAGTGAATTCCACCTGTAGGTGTTGTGGTATAACAGGACACAGAAACCCACCCAAGTCATGACACAAGATCCCGTTTTCACAAACCAAGGACGATTTTGGGTCACCCGGAGAAGAAGAAAAAAAGAGAAGCATCCCTTTTCTGTTCCTCTGAAAATGAGGGAATATGTGTGTCTGCTTTCCTCACAACATTAACTAGGACCGATTCCGGTTGAATCACTAATTCTCCATGCAAAGCTGCTTCCTTTGCTAATGTGTCTGCTGTTCGATTGCCTACAGTTAACTCACTTTTTTGTCTTTTTTTATGTGATGGAATTTTTACAATAACATATGCAAAAGGATTTTTCTCTGCAAGCTCAAACTGATTCAAGTGTTTCTTTCTGCACAAGAGTCTGATTGAATCAATCTACAAAACCTCTACATTTCCAAATAGGTAAGGTAGTCAGTAAGAGAACGAACAACATATGAACTATCACTAATGGACTTCTATTCTCTTCCTTGTCAATTGTCAATATTGTTTTTACTGCTTCAAGTTCTGTTCGTTGAGCTGAAAAATGTCCTGGCAACTTGTGTTGTATGGCAAGATTACGCTCTGGATACCAAATTGAATACCCACTGTAATAATTACCTGACATACATTATCTCAAACCATCAACAAATACAGGGTCATCAATTTTCTCTGCCTCTCTATGGAAGAGAGGAGAGTGAGTCTGAACATGAACTTCACACAAACCTTCATGTTCTAGCCTAGGAATCGCTAAACTACGGCCCTCCAGCTGTTGCCGAACTACACGTTCCATGAGGCATTGTAAAACTCTGACATTCGCAGGCATGACTAGGCATAATGGGAATTGTAGTTCCTGAGCGACTGGTGGGCCATAGTTTGGAGACCCTTGTTCTAGCCCATTGTATTCCATCAACTGAGGAAGGATATACTTGGCACTGTGTTTAATCTGTATTTGTTTAGGTGACAGAGCCAACAACCATTGAGTAAATCTTTGATTGGAGACTCCAGGAACATTTTTTGAAAAAAGGAACTGCAAGATACTATGTGGGGTCTGTAAAATTATTTTGTTAAATCCTTCAATATACTCTTTTACCGCATAATGTACACCCATTAATTGCTGAACACATTAGTTGAAGCCTTTTTTCACAGGAGTAATCAAACAAGAAAAATACCCAAAAATTCTCCAATCTTCTCACTGTTTCTGAAGCAAAACAGCTGAGATGGCAACTTCTGAAGCATGCACTTGCAAAGCAAATGGTGCTTGTTTATCCACAGGAGCTGACCTCAAATCATTTTTCAACATTTCAAAAGCTTTTTGCTGGACTTCTGTCCAGGGACCAAATTCATTCTCCTCTTTATGGAAAGAGAGAAGGTATCCTCATAGTGTGGTACTATGGATACTGAGTAGGTAGTACAGTGCCACGTCCTAAATTAGTAGTCAAAGAAAAAGGGGGGGGGGGACTTTGGACTTTTTAGGCACCGACGACAACGTATGGTTTTTACAAAAATTTATTTTATATAAAAAGGGGAAAAGACAAATATACAACAAAATACGTTTAAAAACCACATCTTGTCACAACTTCAAAACACTCAAGAGGACATGGTGGGTCTAGCGTGTCCCATGGCCACGTGCTGATGTGAGGATGCACGACCACGTCCTCGTCCACGGCCTCGTCCACTAGAAACACGTCCACGGCCTGCCTGCCCTGTGTTCTTGGCTCTGCACGCTCGGCCTCCCCTTGGCGGTCTTCCAGCCATTGTAGTCGGTAGTCCTGTGGGTGCTGCTGAGAAGAAAATATAGGAGCTCTGTGTGAGGCCACTAACACACTAGAAGTCCTATGGGTGCTGCTGCAAAGAAAATAGAGGAGCTCTGTGTGATGCCACTAACACACTAGAAGTCCTTTGGGTGCTTCTGCAAAGAAAATAGAGGAGCTCTGTGTGTTGCCACTAACACACTAGAGGTCCTGTGGGTGCTTATGCAAAGAAAATAGAGGAGCTCTGTGTGATGCCACTAACACACTAGAAGTCCTGTGGGTGCTTATGCAAAGAAAATAGAGACGCTCTGTGTGATGCCACTAACACACTTGAAGTCCTGTGGTTGCTTCTGCAAAGAATATAGAGGAGCTCTGTGTGGTGCCACTAACACAGTAGAAGTCCTGTGGGTGCTTCTGCAAAGTAAATAGAGGAGCTCTGTGTGATGCCAAGAACACACTAGAAGTCCTGTGGGTGCTTCTGCAAAGAAAATAGAGGAGCTCTGTGTGATGCCATTAACACACTAGAAGTCCTAGGTGCTTCTGCAAAGAAAATAGAGGTGCTCTGTGTGATGCCACTAACACACTAGAAGTCTGTGGGTGCTTCTGCAAAGAAAATAGAGGAGCTCTGTGTGTTGCCACTAACACACTAGAAGTCCTGTGGGTGCTTATGCAAAGAAATTAGAGGAGCTCTGTGTGATGCCACTAACACACAGAAGTCCTGTGGGTGCTTCTGCAAAGAAAATAGAGGTGCTCTGTGTGATGCCACTAACACACTAGAAGTCCTGTGCGGTGCTGCTGAGAAGAAAATATAGAGGAGCTCTGTGTGATGCCACTAACACACTAGAAGTCCTATAGGGTGCTTCTGCAAATGAAAATATAGAGGAGCTCTGTGTGGATAGCCACATTATCACACTAAGAAGTCCTGTGGGGTGCTTCTGCAACAGGAAAATAGAGAGGAGCTCCTGAGTGATGCCACGTAACACACTAGAAGTCCTGTGGGTGCTTATGCAAAAGAAAATAGAGGAGTCTGTGTTGTGATGGCCACTAACACACTAGAAGTCCTGTGGGTGCTTATGCAAAGAAAATAGAGGAAGCTCATGTGATGATGCACTATACACACTAGAAGTCCTGTGGGTGCTGATAGCAAAGAAAATAGAGGAGCTCTGTGGTGATGCCACTAAACACTCTAGAAAGTCCTGCCTGTGGGTTGTCTGCTGAGAAGAATATATAGGGAGCTCTGTGTGATGCCCCTCTTGTCACAACTTCAATAGCACACATTCAAGTCCTATAGAGTGCTTCTGGGAAACAAAATATAGCTCTGTGTGTGTATTATGGAACTAACACACTTCAAGTCCTATAGGTGCTTCTGGGAACAAAATATAGCTCTGTGTGTGTGATGGGACTACCACACTTCAAGTCCTATAGGTGCTTCTGGGAAGAAATTATAGCTCTGTGTGTGTGTTATGGGACTAACACACTTCAAGTCCTATAGGTTGCTTCTGGGAAGAAAATATAAAGCTCTGTGTGTGTAATGGGATTAACACACTTCAAGTCCTATAGGTGCTTCTGGGAAGAATATATAGCTCTGTGTGTGTAATGGGACTAACACACTTCAAGTCCTATAGGTGCTTCTGGGAAGAAAATATAGCTCTGTGTGTGTAATGGGCCTAACACACTTCAAGTCCTATAGGTGCCTCTGGGAACAAAATATAGGAGCTCTGCCAGCCTGCCACGAACACACTACAAGTCCTATAGGTGCTTCTGGTAACAAAATATAGGAGCTCTGCCTGCCTGCCACTAACACACTACCAGTCCTATAGGTGCTTCTGGTAACAAAATATAGGAGCTCTGCCTGCCTGCCAACTACACACTACAAGTCCTATAGGTGCTTCTGGGTAACAAATATAGGAGCTCTGCCTGCCTGCCACGAACACACTACAAGTCCTATTGGTGCTTCTGGTAACAAAATATAGGAGCTCTGCCGCCTGCCACGAACACACTACCAGTTCTATAGGTGCTTCTGGTAACAAAATATAGGAGCTCTGCCTGCCTGCCACGAACACACTACAAGTCCTATAGGTGCTTCTGGTAACAAAATATAGGAGCTCTGCCTGCCTGGCACGAGCACACTACAAGCCCCTCTTTGTCAATCAAGCTTTGTAACTGAATCTATCTAACTCAATCTCTGCAAGTGAATCTCTCTATCTATCTAAATGCAGCAGAGTGTCACAGCAACAGCCTGCTCAATCTGCGCCGGAACAGCATGTGACCGACGCAGACGGCGTGGCGGCGTTTTATAGGGGGGGGCGTGTACTACAGACCCTGAGCTGTAATTGGCTACAGGCGTCCTGCCTGTAGCCAATTATGGCTCTTCGCGTTTCCGGGGCTGTGATCGGCCAAGCATGCGGGGTCACAGTGCATGCTTGGCCAAATCATCAGCCAGCAATGCACTGCGTCGGCCGCGCGGGCCGCAATGCATTGCGGGGCCGCTCGCATCACACGAACGTGATGCGATCGGCCAAAATAGTTCTGGGCTCGCGAGCGAGCGAGCGAACGCCCGGTGCTCGATGCGAACGTGGGTTCGCATCGAGCACCGGGCCCATCCTTAATGTACACCCATTAATTGCTGAACACATTAGTTGAAGCCTTTTTTCACAGGAGTAATCAAACAAGAAAAATACCCAAAAATTCTCCAATCTTCTCACTGTTTCTGAAGCAAAACAGCTGAGATGGCAACTTCTGAAGCATGCACTTGCAAAGCAAATGGTGCTTGTTTATCCACAGGAGCTGACCTCAAATCATTTTTCAACATTTCAAAAGCCTTTTCCAAAGCTTTTTGCTGGACTATGGATACTGAGTAGGTAGTACAGTGCCACGTCCTAAATTAGTAGTCAAAGAAAAAGGGGGGGGGGGACCCAAATATCAAAAATTTATTTTATATAAAAAGGGGAAAAGACAAATATACAACAAAATACGTTTAAAAACCACATCTTGTCACAACTTCAAAAAGGTCAATACAGGCCACACATGTAATCTATAATCTCAAGCCTTAGGGGCACCAACAAGGACGATCAGCTAGGGTTAGCAGGTCCGGTAGTTGTATGGTGTCCAACGATGAGGCGAGGGTACAGTGGGGCGATGATATTCATGACAATAGCTCTACATGTTTCGCGTTGTGCGTAAACACTTCATCTGGAGCGTGACAGAAAGATCACTAACAAGAAAATGATAGTTTAGAAAAACACATAATGAGTATATAAGTACAGTATACAGTTTATATAGATAATAATAATGATGATATGCATTTTGTACAGTTTAATAACCTTGTAACTCTGCTAAATGGGTATCAGACCACCAATCGTAGCCGCACACATAAAGGCCACTTAACCATCACTCAATGGGGGCGTATATGATATAGTAAAATGCTAAATAACAAATATAAAAAAAAGGTGAAACAACACTTACTGAAGTTTCAAGTGTGACCGTATAATGTGGTAAGCAAAAAATGTCCCAGAAATCCAGTGTGCCGTATATGTATGGATAGCCGGTTGAAGGTAAAAGAATGGTAACACCGGTAGAGGTCCTAATGGACGTCAGTGTAAAGACATATAAGCGGTCATTAGATTGAAACATATAATCATAAACATACATTGAAGGGTTATATCCCAGTATGCATATTAATGGCTCACCTGAAACGATAATACGTGTTTTTGGCGGTACCTGGCCCATACAAGGTCATTAGTGTGAATCTGGCACACAGACCATCATTGCCTAAAATGCATGGGGGGACAGGATGTCCAACAAATTGGTACCCCAAATCCAACCGGTGCTGGTAGTATGGCCAGGGATCTGAAAAAACGTATATAGAGGTAGTGATAAAGGTATCCGCCAAAATGTCCACCACGGACAAGGAGGAAAATTGGGACCGGAAGGTATATCCGGTGTGTGGCCAAAAAAGGGGGGCTTACCTTGGAATCAACTAAAAGAGGCATACACAAGCGGCGTCCAGACGGCGAGCTGGTGGGGGACGCTAACCATGAGCACACAGTGTGTGCTACATATACGTCCCATCCGTCGTCAATTTCCGGCGTACGCCGGCGTGACGTCATCCGGATCGGCCATAATGACGTTGTGCGCATGCGCCCGTACCCCGCGTCGCGCCTGCGCAGCGCGGCGCGACCGTACAAGGCGCATTGCGCAAGTGCGTCAAGCAGAAAATCCAAAGGAAGGCCGCACTTGGTACCGCCTCCCATGGACTCTGCTATTCGTCACTAAGTTGGTAGGTGTGACGATGGGCGGCCGCATTGAGTGTTGGAAGGACCTAGAATTGCGGCCAAGACAGAGTGGAACTGACAGCACATAAAAGCACAGTTATAACAGAAACATATATATATAATATGCATTTAAGGGAAGATACACACATAGGTAAACAGCTCAATGATTTTGTATAAAACCTTAAGGGTCTTTGGTTACATAAAGGCTACTTCTTATATCAATCTAGTTTTTGGGCTAACATAGGAGCCGTGGGCGGGGAGCAGAATGAGATATACGTCAAGGTCCAGAGGCATAGAACTGGGCTTGGACGCGTAGGAGCAATGTTGATGGGGAGATGGACCAGACACAAAGGAGAGGAGGCTAATAGGCTACACGGCAGGCAAAACTTAGTCCAAAAGGCCATGGATGGAATGTGGGACGGATAAGGTTGATATCACAAAATTGTCGGGGTACAAAGAAACCCAGCCATTGAGGGACTCTTGGTTTACTGCCAGTAGGTGAGAGCAGGGACCAAGGGGGCAGGAGAGAAACGAATAGGAGGGATGGGACGAGGACAGGGCAGGGGGACTAGAAAAGCAAGAGAAACAATGTTGAAATATTGATAGTTCAAATGAACATGTATCATAGATTTATGAAGCTCATGTGTAGTTTTATAGGAAAGGTTAGTAGGATAGCGCCTCATTGATACCCGGAGAACGGGTAGCACACAGGCGCTCAATCCAAGTAGTCTCCTTTTTGAGGATAGCTTTATCCCAGTCACCTCCTCGCGGATCCCTAGGGATGACCGAGAGGACGATGAATGATGCTACAGTAGTGTCAAATCTATGGTATAGATCAAGATGTCTACTTATCGAAGTGATCATCTTGCCACCCGAGGAGTAGTAGATGTGATCTTTGATACGGGAGCGGAAATGGCGGAAGGTCTTCCCGACATAAAAAGCGCAGCACGTACAATTCATTAGGTACACAACTCCTTGGGTTTCGCAGTCAGCATGAAAGCGAGGGGTAAATATTTCCCCATTGGGGAGGATAAAAGTGGTCCCTGGTCTCACCCACGGGCAGTAAGCACACCGTCCACAGCGAGTAATCCCATGTTCACGTGGTTGTAAATGAGTGTCTTTCCTATAGTGACTGGATGTAAGTCTATCGCGTAGCGATCGTGATTTGCGAAATGTGATCACAGGGTTAGAGCCTATATACTTCCTCAAGATGGGGTCCTCACGAAGAAGAGGCCAATGTCTAGCAAGTATTTCACGTAACTTGGCGTGCTGTTTGGAGTATCTGGTTATGTATCTGACTATCTCGTTGGTTTTGGTGGTTTTAGTCTTATATAGGAGTGAATTTCGTGACTGTCGGAGAGCTTTGTTGAATGCCTTTCGCAAAATAGATTTACTGTAGCCTCTGACTTTAAGTCGGTCACGAAGAGAATTGGCCTGCAGTTTGAATTCTTCGGTGTGTGTACAGTTCCGTCTAAGCCTAAGATATTGTGAGTATGGTATGCTCCTTATTAGTGTTTCCGGGTGGGCGCTCTCGGCATGGAGTAAGGTGTTTCCAGCCGTTTCTTTCCTGTAGAGTGTGGATGCTAGACAGCCAGTTTGATCTTTAAAAATAGTAAGATCAAGAAAGGTGATTTGTTGTGGATTTACCGAATGCGTAAATTTAAGGTTAAACGCGTTTACGTTTATCACGTCCATGAACCGTTTGAGCATAGTAGGAGATCCTGTCCATACCATAAATATGTCGTCTATATAACGTAGCCAGCAAAGTGCATGGCCGGTAAAAGACGACAAACTATCATCGGAAAAGATCGTACGTTCCCACCCCCCCAGGTACAGATTGGCGTAGGCAGGGGCACAACAGGTGCCCATGGCTACGCCCTGTACCTGGAGAAAGTGGGACTCTTGAAAGGTAAAACAATTCTTAGTTAGAATAAATCTTAACAGGTCCAAAATAAATTCACCATAGTCCCAACGGTGGTTGTCTTGTTCCTGAAGGAAGGTCCTGGCTATCCCAATGCCCTGCTCGTGAGGGATGCTGGAGTAAAGTGCTTCAACATCAATGGTCACAAGCAGGGCATCAGGAGGCACGACCATTCCCTCAATATGTTTCAGTAAATCTAGGGTGTCCCTCGTATAGGAGGGGAGAGACAGCACGTGAGGCATAAGTGCAGAGTCTACTAGGCGGCTGGCATTTTCAGTGAGGGCTCCCATGCCCGATACAATGGGCCTACCCGGGGGTAAGAGGGGGTGCTTGTGGATCTTAGGAAGGACATAAAATGTCGCCACTCTTGGGTTCGTCACGTTAAGATATTTGTATGTATCGAGGTCTATTAGGCCTCTCTGATGGGCAGAGCCAATGACCAAAAGGTACTCACTTTTGAAGTTGTTAATTCTACTTGGATCGATGGGGAGATACCAATCTTTATTTTTCAAAATATTGTGTGCCATAGTTTCGTAAAAAGTCTTTGTCATAAGGACAATGTTGCCCCCTTTATCAGCTGGCTTGATCTCAATGTCGGGGTGTTGTTGAAGGCGTTGAATTGCTAATAATTGGGAATGTTCTAAATTGTTGGCTGAAGGTTTGATTGTGAGTAGCTTAAGGTCATTGACCGTGCCCATCAGAAAGGCCCAAATATGGGGATTGGTCGTCAAGTCTGGGAATCGCTGGGACTTGGGCCTAAATGTTTTGCATGCCGGAGCTGACGAGCCTACAGTACATAAATTTGGATCGGGTAGACCGGTAGATTCCTCTTGGGAATCATTTTCGTCAAGTAGTAGGATCAAATTCCGAAGAGCACGGAATTCCTCCATGGTGTAATTCTTGACTTTCTCAGAAATATTTTTGTCCTGTAAGGATCTGGTCCGGTCCCCATCGAACATGTATTTATATGTCAATTTCGTGAAAAGAGATATAGATCTTTGATGGCTTCGTATTTGTCGATTTCCATAGAGGGACAGAACCTTAGTCCTAAGCTTAGAACCTCTATTTCAGTGTCAGATAGAGGATAAGGGGTCAAATTAATGACTGCGCGACTGTTGGTTAGGTTATTAGAGGCGTATTGAGGGGCAACTGAAAATTTACCGCAGGGTTAGGTTGTGAAATGTGTGCGTCTAAAGTAGTTTGACGCGTGAACATCGAAAGTTGTGAGGGGGTAGGAAGAGAACTAGTCGTATTGACATGTGGTACAGTTGTGACATCAATAAGGCTTGCTCCCAAAGAAGTGGGAGCAGAGCGATTAGAAGTCTCCATAGTGGAGGTGGCTTGTGATGATCCTTGAGTTAAAGATAAATTTGGCGTGTTCAAAAGTTGGATCGCCTGAAGAGCAGTGTTTCCCAAATACTTTCCTTGCAATTGGCCACCTGCATTATGTGACTGGAAATTCGCATGTATAGGCTTGTGTAGAGTAAGGGTAGTATCTACTGTGGGGGGACGTTTTTTATAGGGTGTACGTGACCCACCACCAAGATCCCGCTTACGTGCACCCGAGTGACCGCGCTGCGTATTATGGTTGCCTCTCCTTGCGTTGGACTCTGGAAAAGAAAACAAAGTAGAATCAGATTCGGTGTCGTCATCCGTTGTAGAATGTACATTGGTATTATTTCTAGGTATACGGAAGCTATTTCTAGAGTTTCTAGTCTGAGGTGGAGGTTGCCAGCGATAGGCATATCCCTCCATGAAGGCCAGTCTATCTTTGGCAAGTTTGTTTTGTTTCTTGTAAATTATGTCTTTTGTTATCCTGGTGACAAAATCCTTAATTTCTTGCCACCGTTTGGTATATTGAGAATGAGTCTGTATACTTTCATTCGCAGATTGCAAAAGGAGTATATCCTGGTCAAGGGTAGTCAATTCTGACTGATACTGAGTAATAAGGAGTTTCATAAGGTTAGTACTGCAAATGGTTAAAATAGCTTCCCATGCAGTCTTGAATTCCATCGTAGCATTCTGAAAAGATGGATATACTTGTACTCTCAGTCCAAGAGGGCTGATATTTTCTCTTACATATTTATTTAGGAACTCTATGTGCCAATAGAGATTGGCTTTCTTTTTGAGGAGTCGTTTCATTTTAGCCATATATTGATTTATACCAATTTCTTGTTCGGTGTCTAAATTGCAGTTGGTTTGGATCTCAGACATGTAGCCCGTCCACGCGGTGCCTATAAAGTCCATAGTTTTAAAGACAATGGTAAGGAAAAGAAAGTTATAAATTTGAGCTCAATAATTAATAATACCTTGTAGTAATTTATATAGATACATGGATATATTAGTAGACAACCACCATATAGTCAAAACAGAATCACTGGGACTATATGTAATTTGCCTGGGGTGCTTCCACCCAGTAATTTAGAGAAAGAGAGAAGGTATCCTCATAGTGTGGTACTATGGATACTGAGTAGGTAGTACAGTGCCACGTCCTAAATTAGTAGTCAAAGAAAAAGGGGGGGGGGGGGACTTTGGACTTTTTAGGCACCGACGACAACGTATGGTTTTTACAAAAATTTATTTTATATAAAAAGGGGAAAAGACAAATATACATATTTTTTATGCTATTTTTTAAATAAAAACGTTATTACGCTATGAGGTGCGCCTCTCTTTATATTCCCATATATGTTTCCAATCCATTCCATCTGAGCTGGTCTGATAGAGGGAAGAGAGCCCTTGAGTGAGGGTGTGTCACTCAGTGTACAGGCACAATCCTGTGAAAGCGCATTTGAATGCTTCTAAACAAAGTAATCAACTCCATTTGGTAAGAGGCCACGTCCTAAATTAGTAGTCACAGGAGTGATTGTGGCGTTTTACAGCAAGGACTACTATATGAACTTTGCGTTATATCAATTAACACTGTCTAATTTATATAATATTTTTCACGTTTTTTGGATGTACCCAAGATATTGGGATTATTTGCCAATTTTGTTGGTTTGCACTTTTTATATATTAGATTGGGCACAAGTGCTTGATCATTAACTTTCGTTGTACACATTGTGATACAAGGTACAGGGTTTGTTATATTTATATTATATAATTTAAATAGAGCTCGGTTAGCTCTATTTTGTGTGTTAATTATCTCTGGGGTAACAATTAATTTATACCTCACTGGGTCACGCTAGGTGTCTGGTGTTATTAAAAGACAAATAAAAACAAAATATACAACAAAATCCGTTTAAAAACCACATCTTGTCACAACTTCAAAAAGGTCAATACAGGCCACACATGTAACCTATAATCTCAAGCCTTAGGGGCACCAACAAGGACGATCAGCTAGGGTTAGCAGGTCCGGTAGTTGTATGGTGTCCAACGATGAGGCGAGGGTACAGTGGGGCGATGATATTCATGACAATAGCTCTACATGTTTCGCGTTGTGCGTAAACGCTTCATCTGGAGCGTGACAGAAAGATCACTAACAAGAAAATGATAGTTTAGAAAAACACATAATGAGTATATAAGTACAGTATACAGTTTATATAGATAATAATAATGATGATATGCATTTTGTACAGTTTAATAACCTTGTAACTCTGCTAAATGGGTATCAGACCACCAATCGTAGCCGCACACATAAAGGCCACTTAACCATCACTCAATGGGGGCGTATATGATATAGTAAAATGCTAAATAACAAATATAAAAAAAAGGTGAAACAACACTTACTGAAGTTTCAAGTGTGACCGTATAATGTGGTAAGCAAAAAATGTCCCAGAAATCCAGTGTGCCGTATATGTATGGATAGCCGGTTGAAGGTAAAAGAATGGTAACACCGGTAGAGGTCCTAATGGACGTCAGTGTAAAGACATATAAGCGGTCATTAGATTGAAACATATAATCATAAACATACATTGAAGGGTTATATCCCAGTATGCATATTAATGGCTCACCTGAAACGATAATACGTGTTTTTGGCGGTACCTGGCCCATACAAGGTCATTAGTGTGAATCTGGCACACAGACCATCATTGCCTAAAATGCATGGGGGGACAGGATGTCCAACAAATTGGTACCCCAAATCCAACCGGTGCTGGTAGTATGGCCAGGGATCTGAAAAAATGTATATAGAGGTAGTGATAAAGGTATCCGCCAAAATGTCCACCACGGACAAGGAGGAAAATTGGGACCGGAAGGTATATCCGGTGTGTGGCCAAAAAAGGGGGGCTTACCTTGGAATCAACTCAAAGAGGCATACACAAGCGGCGTCCAGACGGCGAGCTGGTGGGGGACGCTAACCATGAGCACACAGTGTGTGCTACATATACGTCCCATCCGTCGTCAATTTCCAGCGTACGCCGGCGTGACGTCATCCGGATCGGCCATAATGACGTTGTGCGCATGCGCCCGTACCCCGCGTCGCGCCTGCGCAGCGCGGCGCGACCGTACAAGGCGCATTGCGCAAGTGCGTCAAGCAGAAAATCCAAAGGAAGGCCGCACTTGGTACCGCCTCCCATAAAACCTTAAAACCTTAAGGGTCTTTGGTTCGTCACTAAATCTAGTTTTTGGTAGGTGTGACGATGGGCTGGGCCGCATTGAGTGTTGGAGGAGGCTAACCTAGCAAAATTGCGGCCAGACATGGAATGTGGGACGGATAAGGTGATATCACAAAATTGGCGGGGTACAAAGAAACCCAGCCATTGAGCTTGGTTTACATGAGAGCAGGGACCAAAAAGCACAGATTAAAACAGAAAAACAATGTTGAAATATTATAGTTCAAATGCATTTAAGGGAAGATACACACATAGGCCTCTTTGATAAACAGCTCAATGATTTTGTAGCTTTATCCCAAAACCTTAAGAGGTCTTTGGTTACATGGTATAGATCAAGATGCTACTTATTCTTATATCAATCTACGGGAGCGGTTTTTGGGCTAACTTGGGGCAGTCCATGAAAGCGAGGGGTGTTTCCCCAAAGTAGTCCCTGGTCTCACCCACGGGCAGTAAGCACACGTCCACAGCGAGTAATCCCATGTTCACGTGGTTGTAAATGAGTGTCTTTCCTATAGTGACTGGATGTAAGTCTATCGCGTAGCGATCGTGATTTGCGAAATGTGATCACAGGGTTAGAGCCTATATACTTCCTCAAGATGGGGTCCTCACGAAGAAGAGGCCAATGTCTAGCAAGTATTTCACGTAACTCGGCGTGCTGTTTGGAGTATCTGGTTATGTATCTGACTATCTCGTTGGTTTTGGTGGTTTTAGTCTTATATAGGAGTGAATTTCGTGACTGTCGGAGAGCTTTGTTGAATGCCTTTCGCAAAATAGATTTACTGTAGCCTCTGACTTATATCTCATTCTGCTCCCCGCCCACGGCTCCTATGTTAGCCCAAAAACTAGATTGATATAAGAAGTAGCCTTTATGTAACCAAAGACCCTTAAGGTTTTATACAAAATCATTGAGCTGTTTACCTATGTGTATATCTTCCCTTAAATGCATATTATTATATATAAACATATTATATATATATGTTTCTGTTATAACTGTGCTTTTATGTGCTGTCAGTTCCACTCTGTCTTGGCCGCAATTCTAGGTCCTTCCAACACTCAATGCGGCCGCCCATCGTCACACCTACCAACTTAGTGACGAATAGCAGAGTCCATGGGAGGCGGTACCAAGTGCGGCCTTCCTTTGGATTTTCTGCTTGAGGCACTTGCGCAATGCGCCTTGTACGGTCGCGCCGCGCTGCGCAGGCGCGACGCGGGGTACGGGCGCATGCGCACAACGTCATTATGGCCGATCCGGATGACGTCACGCCGGCGTACGCCGGAAATTGACGACGGATGGGACGTATATGTAGCACACACTGTGTGCTCATGGTTAGCGTCCCCCACCAGCTCGCCGTCTGGACGCCGCTTGTGTATGCCTCTTTGAGTTGATTCCAAGGTAAGCCCCCCTTTTTTGGCCACACACCGGATATACCTTCCGGTCCCAATTTTCCTCCTTGTCCGTGGTGGACATTTTGGCGGATACCTTTATCACTACCTCTATATACGTTTTTTCAGATCCCTGGCCATACTACCAGCACCGGTTGGATTTGGGGTACCAATTTGTTGGACATCCTGTCCCCCCATGCATTTTAGGCAATGATGGTCTGTGTGCCAGATTCACACTAATGACCTTGTATGGGCCAGGTACCGCCAAAAACACGTATTATCGTTTCAGGTGAGCCATTAATATGCATACTGGGATATAACCCTTCAATGTATGTTTATGATTATATGTTTCAATCTAATGACCGCTTATATGTCTTTACACTGACGTCCATTAGGACCTCTACCGGTGTTACCATTCTTTTACCTTCAACCGGCTATCCATACATATACGGCACACTGGATTTCTGGGACATTTTTTGCTTACCACATTATACGGTCACACTTGAAACTTCAGTAAGTGTTGTTTCACCTTTTTTTTATATTTGTTATTTAGCATTTTACTATATCATATACGCCCCCATTGAGTGATGGTTAAGTGGCCTTTATGTGTGCGGCTACGATTGGTGGTCTGATACCCATTTAGCAGAGTTACAAGGTTATTAAACTGTACAAAATGCATATCATCATTATTATTATCTATATAAACTGTATACTATACTTATATACTCATTATGTGTTTTTCTAAACTATCATTTTCTTGTTAGTGATCTTTCTGTCACGCTCCAGATGAAGCGTTTACGCACAACGCGAAACATGTAGAGCTATTGTCATGAATATCATCGCCCCACTGTACCCTCGCCTCATCGTTGGACACCATACAACTACCGGACCTGCTAACCCTAGCTGATCGTCCTTGTTGGTGCCCCTAAGGCTTGAGATTATAGGTTACATGTGTGGCCTGTATTGACCTTTTTGAAGTTGTGACAAGATGTGGTTTTTAAACGTATTTTGTTGTATATTTGTCTTTTCCCCTTTTTATATAAAATAAATTTTTGTAAAAACCATACGTTGTCGTCGGTGCCTAAAAAGTCCAAAGTCCCCCCCCCCCCTTTTTTCTTTGACTTTTATTCTCCTCTTTATGTTTTAACAAATCATATAGCGGTTTCGCCTTCTCGGCCAATGACTCAATAAAATCTTTGGAGAAATTTACCAAACCCAAAAACTGTCTCAATGCTTTGAATGTTCTTGGTACAGGCAAAGATGAGATAGACTCTATACATTCCTGTAAATGCTGCTTCTTCCCTGGACCAATCAAAATTCCTAGAACTTTTACTTTTTTTTTAGCTTTTCATGAGCTGAACTTTGCATGTATTCAACTTGAGACCTTCTTGCAGTTCTGCCAGTAGAGTCAAATGCTCCTCCTCGATTTCACTTGAAAGAAGAATGTCATCTACATACTGAATTAAACAATCTGGTCTAGAGAATTTTGATAAAACATTTGCCAATGCCTTATGAAATATAGACGGCGAACTGTGATAGCCTTGCGGCAGACGATTAAAAACATATTGGACATTTCTGTAAATGAATGAAAATTTATATTGACAGCTTCTGGCCAGATCAATGCTAAAAAAGCTGTTTGCAATGTCTAGTACAGAAAACACTTTTGCGTTAGCGTTTTAATTGCGACATGATGTCTGGTGTTTCCGGTACAATAGGCCAACAACATGGTATGCATTTGTTCAGCATTAAGGCAATTAAGAGTCTATATGCACTAGGGTCATCTCGTTTACCCACTACCCATAAAGGATTATTTGTCACAGAATTAGCTTTCCTGGTGATTCCCTGTTCCAAAAACTCTTGAATAATTATTGAAACAGGTTCATCAGACTCTGGTGGTAATTTGTATGGCTTGACAAATGGATGGTCATTACCTTCAATGTTAACCTCAATACCTTTAAATAAACCAACCTTGTTCTTTTTCTGACTCAAGTTTTTTGTGTGACTGTACCACTTGTTTTAACTTCAAATTATCTCCTGTATCAGGCCATTTGTAATCAGTGTCAACTGCTTCTGTACAAATTGCTGCATCCGATAAAACAGGTAACTTCAAACCAGTGACACTGATCTGAGCTCCTGTATCCAATAAAGTTCTCACCTTTTGTCCAATAATTTTAGCTTTTAAAAAGGTACGGCCACTCTTATCTAGAAATATGGGAGCTACATAATCTAGATTGTGAGATAATAATTATTTTTTCTCTATTTGTCATGGGGAAGCCAATAATGACTGGCTTCTATTGATTTCACTGGTTGAATGTGCATTCATATTTATACCAATCTCTCTTAGCTCTTTCCTCAGAGGAGTGTAAGAAGAAGGTTGGAATGGATATCAATTCATTTTCTTTCCCCAATGTTTTTCCTACACCGCGACTTATAATGACCTACTCGTTGTCAATAGAAACGAGTAAATGTCTTTTTATGATCAAACTGTCTTAACCTGTCATTCCTGAAGGGGGCAGCATCACCTGCTTTAATGTAAAAACTGTTTTCTGTGCTTAGGGTTGATCAAATTCATGTAAAACATGCAGAACACACAACAAGGGTTAATAAAGTCCCATTAGGTGATGAAATAAAGTGCTCATGCTTAAATTGACATCTCCTGTGCAATGGTGTTCAGTATGGGTGCCCCACATAGATGTACACTTACCCTGGATGTTGACCAACTATCACTAGTATGGTCTAAAAGGCATGTGGGGATACCCTTAGGGAGCCTGTTGAAATGACGTCTCTTGCAAGAGTGCACCTGATAAATATAGATGTAAATGACAAAGGAACCGAGACTAGCCGAAGTACATTCGGCTTTCTGTATGTCAGTGGCGCTCTCTCGCAATCAGTGAAGGTGGGCGTGACTGCGAGAGGAGCCGAGTGTACTTCGGCTTTGTGTATTTCGGCTCCGCTCACTCGTTTCCTCACAATCAACGGGGATTGGCGTATAACACGCACCCACGATTTCCCCCTGATTTCTAAGGGGGAAAAAGTGCGTGTTATACGCCGATAAATACGGTAAATCTAGGGGATGCATACACTGTGAATATATTCACATATCACAAAAGGAAAGGTGTTAATAATAAAAATGTGACCAAACTTGTAAGTAATGCGACAAAAAAAAATCGCACAATAACCACTTCCCACCCGGCCAATGTAGATATACGGCCGGGTGGGAGCCATCTACTTCTGATAGGACGTTCAGGAACGTCCTTCAGAAGTAGAGGGATCGCGCGCGCGCGTGCCCGCGCAGCGGCGCGATCCCGATGCGGCCGTGTCACCCGGACACGGCGCATCTCGAATCGGCAGGAGGGCACGGTGATCGGCCCTCCTGATCACATGACGGCCGTGACGAATCACGGCTGTCATGTGATGTAAACAAACAGCCGGTTGCTAGGCAATCGGCCCTCCTCTCCTCACACGGAAGTCGTCGGTGAGGAGAGGAGAGCGGATCGCTGCAGCCGGCTGGTGATCAGTGAGTATGAGATGTTTTTTTACTCACTGATCACCAGTCTAGGGTCCCCCATAGTAAAACACACATGTCCCCATAGTAAAACACACATGTCCCCACAGTAAGACACACATGTCCCCACAGTAAAACACACATGTCCCCAAAACACACATGTCCCCAAAACACACATGTCCCTAAATAATAAAAACACATGTCCCTCACATATGTCCCAGTAAAATCACATGTGCCAATGATTATCTGCACACATATGTCCGTGATCACCTGCACACCCCTTTTACATGATCATTTGCGTACATATGTCCGTGATCACGCGAACCAATTATTATACACTTAACGGAATTTTTTTTACAAAAAACATGTAGCAGAATACATTTTGGCTTAAATTTATGACAAAATTTGATTTTATTGGATTTCTTTTAAAAAAGAAAGGAGAAAATATTGTTTTTTTTCAAAATTTCCGCTATGTTTTCGCTTATATCGCAAAAAATAAAAAACGGAGTCGCGAATAAATACCACCAAACTAAAGCTCTATTTGTGCGAACAAAATGATAAAAAATTCATTTGGTTACAGCATTGCATGACCGCGCAATTGTCACTGAAAGTGCGCGAGCGGGCAGGAAGGGTGTTTAAGTGCACAGTAGGCAAGTGGATAAACATACTACCCAGGCGCAATTTCCTAACCCCATAACTCTCCAGACAGACCCCACAGAACGCCTTCTGATCTCCAAATCCCTAGACAAGCCGCTCTCCTCCCTATACTTCAATCTTGCCTCTGCATATGCAACCACACTGACAACACTGTATGACAAGTGGAGGTCTGACATCCCGGGGCTGACTGAGGAAGACTGGGAGGACCTACTCAGTGGATATATTACTACAATGATTTCAGCCAAAGACCGTTTTATCCAACTCAAGTTCCTCCATAGGGTCTACTATACCCCTGTGAGATTGGCAAAAATATACCCGGGTACAAGTCCCCTCTGTAACAGGTGTAGTTCCACTCCGGGTACGTTCCTTCATGTGGTATGGGAGTGCCCTCTCGTTCGCCCATTTTGGGAGCAGGTAGTAGAGGCCCTGAATAAATTTGGGGACTGGTCCCTTGGCCAAGACCCGACCATAGCTACTAGGCTCTATGGAGGATGTTGTGGCCTCCAGACATGTAAAACTGTTTCTATTCTATGCCCTATATTATGCTAGAAGGGAGATTCTCCTTAGATGGAAGCAAGCAGCACCTCTGATCCAGGGTAGCCACGATTAACTCTTAGCTTCCACTATATAAAATGACCTACGAAAGCAGGAACTGCCCCAGAAAAATTGACAAAGTATGGTCACAATGGATAGACGCACATGGCCCCACCTCTTGAAATGCATTGTAATGTCCTATGATTTGCTTTGCCACAAGGTCTCATCCCTAACAGTACATTGCATTGTCCTGTGATTTGTCCTATGCTGTGAAGTAGCATTCTACTGCTCATAGGGATTGCTCTCTGTCCGTACCTCCCCCTCCCCAGCCCCCCCCCCCCCTATCTCCTCATAGTATGATGCAGAGACTGAGATTGGTCGACTACCTCCTAAATCCTTATTGTATACCAGTAAGATTGTTAGCACTTAACCTGCTCACAATATGACTTTTCTGTCTACCCACCTGTATATCTTTATTATGTACTGTGTCACTGTCAACATGTGTAAACTCTTTTATACTGTTTCCCTTTGTTATCACATACAACAATAAAAAATCTTTCTGTTAAAAAAAAAAAATAAATCGCACAAAATCACATTTTACATTTTACACATTTTAAGCAGTTAAGAAAAAAAAAACGCCCAAATTCGCATGGATTTGTAAATCACAACAAAAGAAATTAATATTTTAATGCTAACAAGTGATAACATTGAAAGCAATCTAAATGACTCAGAGTGAAAAGTAAAGAATATATGTTTGAGTGAACAAACTTATTATAAATCTCACAGGTATATACTATAAAAAGCAGATAGTGATCAAAAGTATATTGCTGAGGATGATGAATCGAATGATGTAAACTCTTGATGCGATAAGGCAAATCACACTAAATCACATGAATTCAAAATTCAATCAAAATCGATGCGATTAGGAAATCACACGAAAACGTATAAACTCGATATGTGAAATCACAAACTGTGAAGTGAGTGCTTCAAAATGGGTGAGTGGTAAGTATATATACTGTATCACTCTGAGGAAAACAGGGAAGGTTTACATATAAGATGGAAATACCATGAAGGTTGGCTATGTAGTATAAAATACAAATATAGTTGTCTCAAGTATATAGTACAAAATACAGGTATAGTGAACCCCAATATTTCAAGTATTTCAAATATATCACTGCAAATAATGAATTGAAAGCATGAATATATTTCAAATTAGAAAAAACTATTACATGTGTCCATGATTATAAACTGATGTAGTGCGCATGCAAGATGATATAGGACAGGCCAATATTTCCTCCTATCTTCTTGTGCAATATACACACGAACACCTGGGGTAGTGCCTCCACCTTCTGGGGGTAAGGGGGATGGGGTACTCTTACCCTAAATGGTGGACCCACTCGCCAGCAGTGTTGGATCGATCAGGCATGGACCAGAACCCGGTGAATCTGGGTGGATTCCAGGGAAGGGGGGTACAATCTTCTCCCTTGCTGATCAGCTGTAAATCCCGGACTCGCCTCACCACACGGATGTGATAGACAGGGCTCAGGTTCCAAAGGTAGAGTAACCAATCTTCTCCCCTGTTTGATCAACGGGTGGCTCAAAGGCACACTACATATGCCAGGGCCCTCCGGATAATGGTGGTTTCAAAATGTAGAAAACAGAGAAAAACACCTCCACATAGTGTAAATCCAAATACCATTGGAGTTTATTGTAATAAAAAACAATCCAAAATTTCGAATGTATATGGACTGGTAAATAGGTTCAATTGAACACATAAAAATGTGCAGTAAAATGTGGCTAGGCAAGAGTAATAACCCTATGCGTTTTGTCTCCAAAGACTTCAACTGGGGTGTGATTTTTTAAAGTGGTGCTGACAGGGCCACCCAAACCTGGAATTTGACCAAAATCTGAGCCATCTATGGCCAGCAGGGGGTTAGTCATCGGTCTAAAGCTCTGTAAACAATGTACAGTAATAATAGGGGTGCCAGAGACACTCGAAAATGCTCGGAGACACTCGGAAACAGAGTGTCAGCGGCGCCCCCGCACCTCTGGGCAAATGCGGTACTGCACACCACAGCAGCTTGAATCCTGCTCGTCTTGCGAGACAACGCTCGCAAATCGAGTCAGAATTTTTTTTTTAAAGTAGCTTGTATTGTGAAGCGCGTTACTTGCGAACCGAGGTTCCACTGTACTTCTTTTAGCACACGTGACAGTAAGACAATTTTTCACGCGTGAAAAGGGTAGAGGGTGCCACCTGCTGATTAGGTAGAGGACTACATCATATCAATATTTCCTAATTACTTAGTGAAGATATTTATTTATTTTTTTTAGCTGTGAGAATAAAAATATTTACAAAAGCACTGTACATTTTTTCTAAGGTCCTGTTCTCATCGATTTTGACATTGCGATTTTCAGGTGATTCTGCATCTCACATAGGGCAGCCCATTCAGTTCACCTGTCGTGCTAGAATCGCATTACGTTTGGGGTGCAACTGAAAGATATTGGCACCCAAATATGCACAGCGTGTTGTGCTGCAATTGCCACAGGATTTGGGTTCATGGGCAGAATTGCAGCAATGAAAATGGGGCCTAAATGAATGAGAAAAAGAATGAGAAACTTGCTTAAATCCAAGGCAAAATTTTAATATATTGCAGCTTACCAGCTCTTGGATGTGGTTGTTGCATTAGGTTTCGTTTTTAGTTTTATTTTTTTATATTTTTTTTTGCTTTTACCTGGTAATCCTGTGGATTACACACTTCCTGGATGGCTCTGCTTACTCCTGTAGCGCCTATTGAGCTACAGAATTTTATTTTTGGCTTCCGTGTAGGCAGGGGAGAGCACTGATTAGTTAGGTCTGTTCTGGGCTCTGTTGGTATGGTATGTCCCCGGTACCCTGGGACATAGTGGGTGGGAGGATGATGACCCTGGCCTGCATGTTAATATCTCCCCAGCCAATCACTGGTCAATATAGCAGGTGACCAGCAGGGGGCTGAGGGTAGTATAAATAGGCTGGAACCCAGAGCAGAAGTCTATTGTTCCTGGGGAGTAAGACTCAGCTTCAGAGGGTGCCTTCACTCTGAAATTGTAGAGTTAGAGTCCTCATTTTTGAGTTTACAGTTACTGGAGTATCCCTGGACTCACCCTCACCCAATCCAAGTTCTCCCCTAAAATAAACGTTTACTGACTCAAGTGGGTGGGAAATGTGTGCCTGGCTGCCATGTGCCTATCAGGGAATGGAACCCAGGATCAAACAGCCACACCAGCCCCGTCTGTGCAATACACTCCCTATCAGTCCCCTCATGATAGCAAAAAAAGTTAGAATAAAAAAGAAAGTTTAATAAAAATAAAATACAAAACACCCAAAAACAATTAGAAAAACCTTCTGTTCTCACATTACTTGCACATACGAATGTAAAACCACTCACACGTGCGCTTACACGATAATTGCACCTCACATATTAGGTATTGATGTTCATACCAGTGACAGCAAGGGCCATCAGTTAATGTTAAAGCTGAATTAATGAGTTGTAACCTTCGAGCCTATGGCCTGGCAGTAAATGGGTTAAACTACACCCAATATTCAGGTTGTGCCTAATTCACGAAAGCCCTACAAAACTTTTGATACGAGTTTGGACATATGCAACAGATTCAAGTAGTTCCTAAATTGAGGCGCTTTAAGAATCTGTGGCTTTGGCTGTGACAAATCTAAAGTAATTTCTGCCAGTCTGCAGATCAGGAAATTGAGACTGACTTTAAGTTGGACTACTGACAGACGCCAGTGCTCAGAGAGGGGTATTTGCTGGGAAATTGTCATGCATGGGATAGCTTCCTTATAAGGGCCAGTGGGTTGCAAGGATGCTGACGACTGCTGGTGTTCTAGCGACCAATTATGCATTCCTGGCCGTGATGCTGGCTGGGAGATTCTCTAGTTGGCTATACAATGTAATGGCCTTATTTGACAGGAATCTCCAGGCCAGCAGCTGAGTGGGGTAGGGGCTGTGTCATTGGTTGCTATAATGCTGTCAACTGCACAGCCGAGAGCATCTTAGCAACCAACGATGCTGTGTAGCCAACGGCATTATAGCAACTATAGACGATGTGCTGTCCGAGGGCGGAACATATACTGAGGACCGAGTGTATGGACACTCCAGCCTAACTGCTGCCCCCCACCATGCGATACATTCCTGACAGCTAGATGAATTTACGCAGGCATCGACATTGTGACAAGTGAAAAGTGTTTGCCACTTTCTGACATCTATGTTAGTTATACTTAGCTTGTCAATAATAAAAGCATAAGTTGGCATCCCAACAATGGCCTCCCTAGAAAGCCTTAAAGTGGTAGTAAACCTCAGACATGAAATATGAACAAAGCATATCCCTCTGTGGTGTGTACTTGTCTAAGTTAACAGCACTAAGTGTCACTTTTGTCTGCTTCTTTGTTCCTCTGCTATAAGCATGGGTCACTTCTGACAAGAGAAAAATAGTGACGGGGTAGGAAGCTCCAGCTGATTGACAGCCTCAGCTCTGTTCCTGTGTGGAGGGGGGTGTCCTTTCCCTCCAATCAGCTGTCAGAGCTCTTCTCACTGAGCTCTGCAGAGTGTTACTTCAACTCTCCACCCCCTTTTTTTTTTTAACTCCTAGACAAGCTTTAAAATTCAGCACTTTGAATGGATGTAGAGAATAAAGGGCTGCAGATAAGTTGTACCTGTCTATGTAGGAGGATTTGTTTTATCTCTGTGTATCACCCAAGGCCAGTCACTTCACTGGGTAAATGTAAGGGTTTACAACCACTTTAATAATTCATGTTCATGACAATACCAGACTGCACCAGCAGGTGGCTCTCTAAGAGAAATCTGAGAGTGAAGATCTCCCCTGAGAGAGAAGGTCTTGGAGCCGAGGGAGGTTGGGTTGGAGGTTCCCTAAGTTGGAGCATGGAGGAGTCTCCACAAGACACAGAATAACAAAACCTAGTTTTCTTCAAATATTATATCCTGACTGGAGATCTGTTCCTTCCTTATTTTAACCTCCCCTTTAAAATGTTTGTATATTTGCTCCAGCGCATTACACAAGCAACGTCTTGAACGGATGGTGTTCTACATCCAGACAAAGAGAGAACTTTTTAATGAGGCTGCATGTGTCATACACAAACCTCTGACAGTGCGCACCTTCATAATTAGACTCACCAGAGCAGCATAATGCTGCTGACACAAATTCCAGTTCTTCATATAAAAAAAATTGAGGTTTATGGTCAGGAACATCTAGAGTTTATTGATTCAGCCTAGTAAATTCTTTATGCGTTCCTGATGATATAATAGGTAACCCGTAGAATATTCATACATCTTCTGATCTGTCCATTTGTTTTGTGGTTCATTATATTGGATTATCACTCTAAAACAAAATTAGCAAATTAAACTGGAAACACAATTTTATTAAAGCATGATGGGCCTATAGTCAGTCTGGGGACATAAATAGTACAGCTATGTATTCAAGAATACATCTTTAAATGTATTTTTAATGCAAACAGTGTAAGGCTCTAAAGTTAACCTGGTATCAGTCTGTTGCAATCTCTTGTACAGCAGAATCTCTCCTAGAAACAGGGAGAGGAAGAAGCAGCATAAGAAGCCAATGAGTTGTGTCCTAGTGCTCATTAGCTAACGTAGGCAATGCTGGTTGGAGGAGAGAGCAGAGTGACAGAGAGCTTGGTTGTCTTCACCACTAATTTATATTACCCTCAATTGTCTACATAGAATAAAGTCCAGCCTAAAGCTGGCTATACAAAATACATTTTTTTTTTGTTCAGCCAGTGGGTTGGACACAAAAAAAAAATAGTTGGTTCCCCATTCACACACTCGAGGTGGATGGAGGAATTACTCCCGCTGTGGTATTGTATTCTGACAGTGGGGGAGCCTTCCTGGTTACACAGGCTTATACAGCTTAAATGTTGTGAATTGATAATTTTGCAAATAAAGTATATTTGAAAAATTATAAAGTAATACACCATATACCCTGCTAAGTATCTCTGCAAATGACTGAAAACAATCTGCATTAAATATTGCGGATTACCCCAATTACATATATATATGCTTATAATCTTTTTACATTTCAAACATCATTAACCACTTCCCGCCTGGTCTATAGTAAAATGACGGCCGGGCAGTGGTTCAGTTATCCTGACTGGGTGTCATATGACGTCCAGCAGGATCAGGATCACGTGCCCTTGGGGGTGCGCAGGGCGGTGATCGGTGGTACAACACCGATCTTGGTAAAGAGTCTCTGATGGAGGCTCTTTACCATGTCATCCGCCGTGTCCAATCATGGCTGATCACAGTGTAAACAGGAAGAGACATTTATTGGCTTTTCCTCACTCGCGTCTCACAGACGCGAGCTGATTGGCGGCTCTCCTGACAGGGGGATCTGTGCTGATTGTTTGTCAGCGCAGCCCCCCTGCGGATGCCCGCCCAGGACCACCAGGGATGCCGCCAGGAGCACCAGGGATGCCCACAAAGGACGCCCACCAGGTATGCCACCCTGGACTGCCAGGAATATGCCAATCCGTGCCCAGGCAGATGCCAATCAGTGCCCATCAGCGATGCCTATCAGTGCCCATCAGTGCTGCATATCAGTGCCCATCGTCAGTGCCACCTCATTGGTGCCACCTCATTAGTGCCCTTCAGTGCAGCCTCATCAGTGCAGGAGAAATTTTTTTTACTTATTTACAAAATTGTATAAAGAAAAACGTTATTTAAAAAAAAAAATCATCCTTTTTTATTTGTTTAGCAAAAAATAAAAAACGCAGAGGTGATCAAATACCACCAAAAAGAAAGCTATTTTTGTGGGAACAAAATTATAAAAATTTTGTTTGTGTACAGTGTAGCATGACCTCCCAATTGTCATTTAAAAAGTGACAGCGCTGAAAGCTGAAAATTGGCTTGGGCAGGAAGGGGGGAAAGTGCCCGGTATTGAAGTGGTTAAAGGCGAACTTCACTCTCCCTGTCAACATTGGTTAATTTTAATCTTCATGTTGCTAGCATTAGTAAACAGATGGGAAATTATATCATATTTACTTTTTTTTTTTTTTTTTTTACATTTCTTTGGTTACTTCCTTGTTTCCTGCCTAGGCAAAATATGCCATACATCCCAGGAGTCTTCAGGAGGGAAGGAGGGTTTTTCTCAGCTAAGCACACTCTCCTGCATACATGCTTGAGCTAAGACCAGATGGATTCCAGGAAGTAAATATCACATTAATTATTTGCCCTTACTCAATATGACCACAGCCAGAAATGCTGGGAGGGGGGGGGGGGGGGGGGTCTCTCTATAAAAAATAGCATAGAGACATGGATGGGTGGGGTAGTTGCTTTGAATATTATAAACAAATTAAATTTCAGTTTGTGGTGCTCAGATGCAGTGAAGATCTGTTTAAGTGTACTGGGTTCATCAATTGTTGGTAATTGAATATTGATAATCAGATATTTGGATATTAGATAACTAAGCATACTTTATTATGTTTAGTTTTTTTTGGAGTTTTAGATAGAATGGAGAGGAATTAGAACACTTGTCAGGTTTTATTGCTGTCTGTGCCCCTGTTAAAGTTTTACTAAACCCAGGACCCTTCATTCACTATACCTGGTCTCCCACAATACATAAAACATGGAAATGCAATTATTTTAGTAAAATAAACTGCTAAATACCTTTTCTCATCAGCAGCATATAGCAGTCTTGTGACTTCTATAATTGTCCTGCCAAGCACTGGTTAAAGCTTGTAGGAGGAGTTTTCATTGTCTTCTGACTGTCCTATGAGGCTGCATGACATTATCGCAAAGCCTCTGCCTTGTCAGGCCAGCCTCAGTCCAGGGATGGGTTTTCAAAAGGATTCTGACACCAGTGAAGTTGTCAAGCATGCTGCCCTGGCTAGAAATTTATCCAAACATCAAGATGGCAGAGCTACTTCGTAGCAGCTTTAAGGATGTTTTTTTAGTCCCTGGATTTTCAGGGACAGGTTGTATTTTAGTTGATAACTTACGATCGGTCTATTCACATCCAGAGGCTGTTAAAGATAAAATTGAGAAGGAATTGACAGAGGGCAGAATTGTAGGTCCGTTTCCATCGCCTCCTTTTTCCAGTTTCTGAGTATCACCCTTGGGTATAGTCCCTAACAAAGAACCGGGCTCTTTCCGCCTTATACACCATTTATCTTCCTGCTGGTGTTTTTCTCAATGACCAGATTGCAGATTTTTATGCTTCAATCACGTATGCCTCTTTCGATGAGGCCAAGGCTGATATCAAGTCTGCATTTCGGTTACTTCCAGTGCATTCCCAAGGCTTTATTTATTTAGGTTTTCATTTCAATGGGCTTTATTATTTCGATAGATGTATGCCAATGGCTTTCTCCTTATGTTGTTTTTACTTTGAAGCCTTTTCTTCAATGGGTGTTGTCGGTGGTACATCCAGGTGCTGGTTATATTCATTATTTAGACGATTTCCTTTTTATAGGTCCTTCCGATTGCTCTACTTGCTCTGATTCTTTGTCAGCTTTATTTTACATTTGTGAGGATTTTGGTATTTCCCTTGCCCAGGAGAAAACTGTTTTTCCATCCACTAGTTTGGAATTTCTGGGTATTGTTGTTGATTCAGACGCCATGGAGTTTAGATTGCCTCTTGCCAAGCTATTCAAAATTAGATCTTTAATATCCTCTTTTTTATCCAAAAGGAGAGCTCTGCTTAAAGGGGTTGTAAAGGTTTGCATTTTTTCACCTTAATGCATTAAGGTGAAAAAAACATCCGACAATACCAGTCCCCCCAGCCCCCCCCCCCCCCGTTTTACTTACCTGAGCCCGTTTACCTGCTGCTCTCGCCCCTGATGTCCTCTTCACCGCTCAGCCTGGCCATTGATTGGCTAGTGTGGATGGATTAAAAACAGCGCAGCCATTGGCTCGCGCTGCTGTCAATCACATCCAATGATGCTACGCGTCTGTTGGCGGGGCCGAATGATACAGTGAGCGGCTATAGCCGCCGGCTGTATCATGGGACTGCGCCCGCAAGAACTAACCACTGTGTGAGAGAGCTTGCATGAAGGTGGTTATTTCTTGCAGGGAGTAGCTGAAACAGCCACTGAGGGACCCCAGAAGACCAGGTTTGGGGCCACTCTGTGCAAAACGAGCTGCACAGTGGATGTAAGTATAACATGTTTGTTATTTTTAAAAAAAAAATAATTTACCTTTACAACCCCTTTAAGGACGTTCAATCTCTTTTGGGCTTGTTCGCTTTTGCTGCTAGAGTTATTCCGATAGCTAGGATTTTTTCTCACCGGTTTTGCTAGGGCTACGAAAGATTTAAAAAATCCTTTTTCAAATGTTACTATTTCAAAAGCCATTAAGGTTGATTTAAAAGTATAGGACGAACACTTGTTAGGTTTTAATGGCTTAACAGTATGGCAGAAGGAGTTTATAAACGATTTTTATCTTGGCTTTTTCACCGATGCTTCTGGTTCTATAGGCTTTGTGGCCTTCTTGGCAGGTCTCTGGTGTGCGTCGGAATGGCACACATCTTGGAAGAACCCGAAAAGTTCTCGTAATGTAGTCTTACTAGAGTTATTCCCGGTAGTGGTTTCTGTTGGTATTTGGTGCGACTTGTTTCAAAATCGTAGGGTATTAATTCACACTGATAATAAAGGCGTCCTCTTTGTGGTCAATTGTTTATCTTCTAAATCTGAATTTGTGATTAAATTGCCAGTCCATTCCATTCCAGTCCAGGAACAGGAGGAGGAGGAGTTATTGGACCAAGAATTGGTTGCTTAATCGCTCCAGTAGAATAATCCTGATGATTTTAGGAATTATCTCCGGATGATGAACCCCTGCTTTCACCGTCTCTTGGCATTGCTGACCCCCTATATTAAGAAGCAGGACACATGCATGCAGCTTGCAATTACTCCCGAGCAAAGGCTCATAGCCACCTTGCGGTACTTGGCGACAGGGAGAAGTCTCCAGGACCTGAAGTTTACAACTGGGATCTCCCCCCAGGCTCTGGGACTCATTATTCCAGAGACCTGTTCTGCCATTATTCAAGTCCTGCAGAAGGACTATATTCTGGTAATTTTTAGCCTTTAATATCACATTCTATGTATTTAATGTTTGCTAATGTATTGTATTAATTTCTTGATTCCATAATTACCATTATTGTAATATGCTTTGAATGTCCTCTTTGTCCTCATGCATGCTGTAAGCTTTTAATGCTGCTTTTTTGTCCTGCATATTTTCTTTCACTAACTATCTTGCTATCTTGGGCCCATACACACCTAGCCTAGTAACTTAACAATGTATTTTGTCAGCTACATTTTTGTACTTACCCTGAACACCTCCTAAAATGTGTCCAAATGTTATTGTTGTCCTTAAATTCAGGCAGAGTGCAAGAGGCCATTTTTTGGGGGTACAAACTAATTTGGAACCCCCCCCCTCAAATGCTAAGTCAACCAATACCCATACTCTATCTGCTGACTTTGCAAAACCCATACACACTATAACCTCTTTTGTGGTCCTATTTCTGGATGAATTCACCAAAGCATGTAGTGCAAGGGCCTGCCTGATTACCTTCAAATTGTAACATAGTTTGTTTTTGTCTCATTATCTTGATAGGTAATTTATGAATGGAAAAATTTGCTTCGATTTGGACAGTGTGTATCCATATTTTTAGATTATGACACTTCTTACCTGTCCACTGTGCTGCCAATAGTGTAAGGAGGGGCTAGCTAAAGTATCACACATTATTTATGCAATCAGCTCTCATGCAAGTGGACAGGGTTACCTGTCTAAAACATCTACCCATTACCCCCCCCCCCCCACCATAACTTTTTTCTAATGGGCCCCCAGAGGGGGTGATGAATCTGATAAGTTGACCTTACACTTTTGTCTTTAAATACTCATTTAAAGAAATAGAGAAATATGGCAAAATTTTTTTTATTTTTTTAAAATTATTTTTTTTATGTTTGGCCAAGAATGTTTTTGTCAAATCTGCTTGCAATGTTATGTGGAGAAGTAGTAATTTCTTCTTTAGTTTTTGACTCCACAGTTTCCTTCCACCCCCCAGCAATGGCAGGATGTTGCAGGCCAGTTTAAACATCAGTGGGATTTTCCCAACTGTGGTGGTGCTATTGATGGAAACATCTGAGGATTGTCCCACCACCCAACTCGGGCTCATACTACTAGAATTACAAAGGCGTTTGCAGCATAGTGCTGCTATCTGCTGTTTCTGCAACATATGAGTTTCTTTTTTGGATGTTGGGAAGAATGGTCACAACTCGGATGAAGGTGCCATCATGCAGACAGAGTTTTACCATCGGCTCCAGAATGGCACCTTAAATTTGCTCAGGACAATGTTGAGGGCCTCAATTTTGTTTTTGTCGCAGATGAGGCCTTTGCTCTGGGGGAACATGTTATGAAGCCCTTTCCTATGAGGAACCTCACCCCAGAGCAAAGAATCTTCAACTACAGGCTTTCTCGTGCCAGAAGGGTTGTTGAAAATGCATTTGGCATCCTGTCAAGTTGCTTCAGGCTCTTTTTAACCCCCATCAACCTGGCCCAATATAAAATAAACTATAAAGGGAAAAAATCGCGCTCATAGAGTCTATGTATAGGATTGAGCATATAATCTAATCCAAAAAAAGTCTCTTTTAGTGGAAATATCTCTCAAAGAATGGCTTGTTCTATGAAAAGTGACCTTCCAAACATTGCTTTATATACTCATGGAGGATATGCTTACCAGAAGTAAGCCATAGATCAGCATATGGCTTTAACCCAGCCCGGGTTGATGATTCGTTGGTTATGGATTGTGACGAAGCAATACCAAATAACTCCTTCTCCTTCTCAGGTGTACTCAAGGGGCATAATTAGCAGTCACCGGAAAAACAAAAAATTTCCATAGCATAATACTGCTAAACTATATATGGCAAAAACCAGTGAGTGAAGGGTTAACGAGTGGGAATAGTGTCCAATTAGGCATGAACAAACACCCGTGATCACAAATGAATATGAGTGACCAAAAGACACCACCACCGCATGAAAGACTTTCTTACCAGATGTCCAATTGTTATACACATAGACAAGAAAATCTTTCTTTTAAATATTTCCACTTTTAAATAAACCTCCACAAGTGAAGTTAGATACGCAATATGTCCAGATGGATCATAGACAACCACCATAAGAAGTGCCTCCTTACCAAGCAGTGAATAACAATCAGCAGTGAGTATCAAACAGCAAGTAACCAGATGCACTCTCCTTATAAGATGCCCCCTTACCGCATTGCACAGTTTCAAAAAGCCAGATACAGCAAGCACAGATTCCTGAGACCACATACAGATCGATGGCAGAGGTTTTTCAGCAGATACCCAAGAGAGAAAATATTCGTACCATAGCCTTATACCGTATTAAAAGTTTTATTCAAAACATAAAAAGTTTGCACTTACAAACTGACGAAATTAAAACAGCAGATTCCAAAAAGTTGTAGACCCGGCCAGCTACAAACGAACAGACACTCCCGTCCTTCTTTGCGTGGTGACGTCAGCACGTATTACCCTCAGACGCGTTTCGTTATAATTAACATTATCAATGAGGCTATAAACTATGTTGATTTCTGCTGTTGCATCCTCCACAATTTTTTACGGAGGAATGCAAGCGTCTATCTTTCATCACTGCCAGCTGATGTTGACCCTGCAGTATCAGGCCCAGCTGAAGAGGCTGCAGCTCGTCCATCGGTGGGAAACATGATGGCTCTGAAACTTGCCTGTGCTGGGTTGCCCTCACAAAATGCCTGCGATATCTGCCAAAAATATCTTGAATATTTTGTGGGTAGAGAGGCAGTGGCTTGGTAGCAAAATGTAGCTGATCGAGAATCATAATTTTATCATAAGCTACTAGGGCTGTTACTGATTAAAATTTTCGTGTTCGATTAATCTATTTTTTTTATCGATTAATCAACTAATTTCGATTAATTATAACACACATACAGATCTAACTATGCATTGCAACTCTGCATTAGTCAGTGGTAAATGTGGTATACACTATATACAATCACCCGACACTAGTTAGTTTCCACAATCCATGACTTAACTTCACAGTTCACACAGATACGTCTTAAGTTCAAACTGTAGCACTGACGTAAGTAATTTTTTTCCACAGTAGCATGACAATCCCTCCACCTCCGGTCTAACTAATCACTCTCACCTTATGGCATGGACCCCTGTGCAAACAGGTGGTCATGCAAGCGAGTATCAAAAGGGTTAACACGGACCATAAACTTCTCTCATGTCTTTTTAGATCTCAGCAAGGACGCCAGGTCATGGGTAGAAAGAAAAGATCTAAGTACTCACCGCTTAAGTATAAGATTACATTTTGTGTTCAAAAACAAACTACTCACATAAAGATGATAAAAACACAGCATGTAAAGCCGACAATCGTGTTAGTTCTGTAGGGCAGCAGCGGGTGACGTCAGAACTTCAACGCAGCTCCTCTCCCTTCCCTTCGATAGCGGATGGAGGCACTTGGGGACGGGGGAGGAGTCCGGTGACGTAGATGTCCGTGACGTCACCAGATCTCCGACGGAACTCCCTGAAGACCCAGAAGCCGGCAGAGAGGTGAGTACCGATCAAAAGAATTTTGCTCGATAAAAAAAATGTATCGATTCATCAAGGAATTAATCTTTAATTTCCACAGCCCTATAAGCTACTATTTCATTTGAACTACTGTAGTCTATGTTTCTTATCTGTATAATAGGTTGTCAAATGGCCTTTTTTTGTCCATTTTAGACAATAGTGCAAACGTACCTTATTTGCTACATGTGGTGACAATCTCTTCTTCAGCTAACTATTATGTTGTGCTGTGGGTCTGCTACACACACACACACAATGTTTTTGTTCTTAATGTATCTGATGCACTAAGTTCGAAAACATTATGCTTTTTCAACTCCTTTAATTTCTTTGAGGCCATAAAATTGCCTGAGTTGGGCACATTTTAGAGCATATTGTCACTGTAACTACACCAACTTAACAAATACACTGGTCTTGAGCATTGAAATAATAAGTCACACATTGTTTAGTAAAAAACATTTTACTCAAAGCACATTCACATGCCAACATCTTGGTGTATAAACATGTATGTTTGCCATTATTTTGCCTTTTTTGGGGCTAGACAGGCATGTTTTGAAAACATAAGATACACATCCAACTCAGGAACTTACAAAGTTTGAGTTTGTTAAAGTGAAGGCCATATGAGACATTAGTATTCCAAGACTGTGTTAATGTTGCCTTCCTCAGATGGGGTGATCTCACCCCTCTAAAATCCCAAATTTTAAGCCACGTCCACGTAGAGGCATACCTGTTAAATGTCCCTTATTTATGATCCCCTGCCTAAAATGTGTGTAGGTACAAACAGGTTCGTTTCTAAAGCCCCAAAACACACAGTGTGTGAACATGTGCGATCTCCCATCACAGGGTATAAACGGATGCATTTCGGGGGGGCAACCCCTTCCTCACAACTAAAGTAGGTAAGAGGAAGGGGTTGCACCCCCAAAACGCGTCCATTGATACCCCATGATGGGAGCTAGCACATGTTGACCCACTGTGTTTTTTGTGGCTTTACCAAACTAGATGTAGGGAAAGACACACATTTTAGGCATGGGATCATGAGGGAAATAAGAATATTTTGGCACCATTTGTGGTCATCTTCAAAGTTTGGCTTTGCGAATCTTAAAAAAACATAACGATTACAATTAACATTACTCAGGGCAGTGTTTCCCAACTATCCTTCTCTAGATGCATTCCCAGGTCATGTTTCTATATTTTTTGCTTTTGTCACAGATGATGATGTCATTTTCAAGGTTAGTAATTCACACAGTCGTTTTTCTACTGAGGAAAATACAGAAAACAGGACCTGGTGGTGCCCCTAGAGAAGTCAAGTGGAGAAACACTGACCTCGGACACTAAAGCCACATTGTTCACATTGGAGCAATTTGTCATGCGATTTGAGTGATAAAATCGCATGACAAGTCGCAGCCTATTGGAGGCAATGGCACTGTTCCAATCGGTGCAACAGAATTAGCGGCACCACACCAATTTGCAAAAGTAGTTCCTGCATTACTTTTGGCAATTTCAGGTGCGACTTCAATAGACAATAGGCATGAAGCCACACAAAAATCGCGCTGACCTTGCTACTTGGAAATCGCACAACTTCAAGTGAAGCAGGGGGATTTCAAAGTAGCATCAATGTGAACCAGGGCTTACATTGATTTTTGCACTCGCTACATAAGGCTTTTTTGCCCAAACTGATGTGCATCCTTAAATGATCAAAGTAAGTATTTGTACTTTCCTGCAAACAAAATACAGCATTCCTAAAGAAGCAAGGACAGACACAAAGTTGGTTCCTACTTATTTTGATGTAACTTGGCTAACAGCCACATTGCTGTTAAAAGTTTCTTATAAAACTACAAAAATTACAGGTAAACGTGTAACTAAAAAAACTGGTGAAGGTATTCAAGTTTTTGGGTGAAATAGTAATATACAAAACACGGATATTGGTACCACACCTTCAAGCTTTTTGTACATGACAATACTTGTGGACAAGCTACCCCCACCATATTCAACAATGTGCAGTGTCCAATTTGGTGCTGTAGCTGGGGGAGCAAACCACCCTGAGAAATGGGCAAAGTTAAAATAGAAGCTGGCAACTCGATGATTCCTCTTTTTCTCACCAAAAATGTAAATAGGAAACAAGCTGATTTGTTTCATCTAAAGCATAATTACTCATCTGAGAAAGGCAGCAAGTGCTGAAACGCATCGGTTTGATCCTGTTTAACATGATGTAGGCAACAAAAAAGGTCATGACAAGTCATGGAGTTGCAGGTTCATATGTCAATCTTTTGCTAAAGTGAAATCGTACATTCAAATATAACAGTTGCAACTTTTAAAAAAAATGTGCAATGGTTAATCAATCAAAAATAAAACATGTTTGGTTTTTAAATATTAGCTAAAATATCAATGATGTTGATAACTCTGTTTTGGAGATCATGCATGTTTTCTTTCATTTTCTCCAATTCCCTATTGCAAACCAAGAGCTCACTGATAAATATTTGTGCACTTGCACTGCTGAAGTGAGTTTGGTCTTCCACAACATCAACATCACCTTAAAAATAAAAAACACACCATGTATTAGAAATATGCAGGCATCTATCTATTACTTGAAGCTGTGGTCTCAGACACTGACTTGTGATCAATGCAGTTTCGAGAACTTCACACTGCACTTCCTGCACATCAGCATCAACATCTTCTTCAGGGTGTCTGGTGACTGTCTGTATCTTCAGAAGGTGCTGGGTTACTAGTGTCCACACACAGCTATAATAGTAAGTGCCGCACACCTGACCATTCAGGCATTGCCAGTAGGTGGCCCCATGACAGCTTCCGCTTCGATCTACCTGTCAGTGACAGCTAGCTGACAGGTAGATCAGGTCCCTGCTGCTAAGAGATTGTATTTAGTCAGACCTCTCGTGATGCGCTCCTCCCCGCCGGCCTCTCCTGATTTTCTGTCTCCTCATCCCCCCCCCAGTCTCCTGCATACTTGCTCTGTGTGTCCCACTGAATCCCCCCCTCCTCTATCTTCAGTGCCATATGATGAGAGAACCCAGAGGAGGAGCACAGCTATTCTGCTCACAGGACATGCAGGGAGAGAGGTGAGCTGAGGGAGGAACATCAGTTTGGGGTGGTAAGCTGAACACAATACCTGGCAAAGTTTAATGCCAGGAGGGAAGTTTATGTGGAAATATGTGAAGGGTTGGAATAGCAGCGAGTGTGTGTTGGAGCCCTGCAAAGTTTGCAGCCCCCCAAGCTAACATACATCTCCTAAGCAGGAATGCATCACTATCTCCCCAAGCATTCTCTCCAGATAATGTGCAGTTAATTTATGACCTCTCTGTTTAACCCTGTGTTATCCAAACTCTGTTCAATGAAAAGTGTAAACTCACCACATAAACACTCTATAGACAAAATAAAATTCCCCAATAAAGATCAGAAGATGATGTTCACATTTGCATGGAAGCACAATTGAATGAATGCTCATTATTCAGAGAATTACCGTATTTATGTTTATTGAGGATTGTTTTTTTTATGTACTAACAGTTAAGCTTCATACACACAATACGAAAATTGGATAAAAAATACCACTTTTGAAATGTTTGTGCATATGAGCGTATAATTTTTTTTTTGTTTGGTGGGCGAGTGGATCTTGGGTGGGAGTTCCTACACTTTTTTCCCCAGGACTTGACCCCTGTACTTAGCAGACAGATATGTTAGGCTAGAAATAGTAATATGAAACATTGTTTGGAAGTGTCTTTCAATTGTCTGTTTTGGCAGAGTTCCAAGCTGAATACATGATTTTTTTCCCTTTCCAAAGCAGGAATACTTATCTGTTTTGTGCAAGTTTCACATATGGAGATACCCCTAGTATCCACTGGAGCACCTGCGTGGGACACCATAACAAAGGTGTTATGGAGTCCCACACTGGTGCTCCTGCGTCCAGCTGCGTAAACAGCTGCCAAATGCATTTAACGTGCATCTCCCAATAACGAGGTATTAGTGGTCGATCAAACGTTGTTTATTGTCCCGCTAACGATTCCTGTGTCCACGAAAATAAAACTTGGCATTTTAAACTGTAGAATAGTAAAGAAAAGAACATGGACCAGCACGAAAGTAATAAGTAATAATAGGAACACAGGACAAATACTTACTTTTTTGCAACACTTTCCTGATCTTTCTATACTGATCTTCCTCTCTCAATTTAAGGTCTGACCAGTGCTTTCTCAACTGATCCTTGTTTCGTCGTACCCCAAAAAAAATCCTGTGCAGACTTCTCACAACTTTAGCCATGATCTTGGCCTTTCTGGCATTTGTGTTTCTGTAAGGTCCATGCTTCCCATTATAGTCTGTCCTCACTAAGATGTCCGCCATTTCTTGAAACGACATATTTGTGGCCTTATAGCTCCCCCTGAATCTGGAAGTGGCTTTCTTCATGCTCTCACCATACATCTGCTGTCTTGCCGCCATTTTCTCTCCCACTGCCCCAAAAGAGAAGAGGTGGGGAATACACTAGAAAGAAGGACAGGGATGGAGTTTTATGCATGAGCAGTCTATATAAAGCCATAATGCGTGATCGATTTAACGCCGTAGGAACGATCTGGAAGTGGAGGACGAACGATCGCCATCGCCAACACGCAAAAGGAGCCATAAAGCAAAGGTACAATTGTAAATTGGGGCATCGTGGCGTTAGTGGCTTATACTGCTTAGATTGAGGCCTATATTGGGATTATGGTTTGTCTTGTGTTCTGTCTTGCAGGTATCAGTGAAATATAAAAAAATGGTGGATAAATTCACTGCACCAGACTTTTTGTCTCAATTTATCGACCAATACCATGAGCTGCCCTGTCTGTGGAAGGTGAAAAGTAGGGATTACTCAAATAAAATCAAGAGGAAGGCAGCGATGGAGGAACTGTACCCCAGGGCAGACATAAATTTTGTGAAGAGCAAAATTGGAAACCTGAGGAGTACGTTTAATAGGGAGCACAAGAAGGTTCAGGAATCACAGAGATCGGGAGCATCAGCAGATGACATATATGTCCCCAGGCTGTGGTACTACCACAGCCTGCGGTACTACCACAGCCTGCGGTTTTTTGTCTGACCAAACCAAACCCAGGCCATCACTGTCAACACTCCCTTCCACTTCGGATGAAGAGGTGGAAGAGCCCAGCTTGACCCAGGTATAGCATTGTTTAACATATTTGTATCCAAAAATAGAATGATGATAGCTAGAGCCTTAACAAATTGTTTTCCATATCAATAGACAATAGTGGCAAAAAATGCTGGGGTCAGAATGATAGTCTCTTCTATTTCTCCACATTCAATTTGCAACAGTCATGAGCTCAAAATTGTGTATGATTGATGACCAAAAGTTTTACAAAAATAATAATTATGTCTCATTTTCATACACAGGAAAGTGGCAATTTGGAGGAGCCTGTGGCCAGCAGCCACACAGAGTCCCAGATCCCTCCCCTACGCCCTCCTGCTAAAAGGGTCAGGAAAAGCAGAAACCTAGACGAGGCCACAGCTGCCTTCCTGAGCCACGCAACAACTGCCATCAGTATGGCCCCAGATGCAGCTGAGGCATTTGGCTGTCTGACAGCAAAAAAGGTGAGGGATATGAATGTGGACTAAGGGAGGATATACGAGGAACTAATCCTCCAGCTCCTCAATGAGGGGGGAGGGAAGAAATGTAATCAAGAACCCAGATCTATGATTTGGATGCCCCGCCACAGCAGCTCCACCCACCACAGCAGCCCCACTCACCACAGCAGCATGCCAGACATTGGCAGTTCCAGACCCAAGTCCCCCAACAACCCTGTTGGTCTGGGGATTTTCACCCATATAATTACTAATTAGCTTTTTGTTTTTTGGTCAAAAATTATGATTTTAGTTGTTATACTTTATTTATTTTTTTATGCTTAGAATGCACTTTTTGGTTAAGTTATTACATTTTTATTTGGATGGCAGATAACATGTCTAATTTATTTACATTTTTGTTTGAATAATGCACAAGAAAAAAATATGGCCTCAGCCGCGTGGAAGGGAGCGTTGACAGCGATGGCCTGGGTTCGGTCTGGTCTGTCAAAAACCACAGGCTGTGGTAATACCATGCCAGTCATCTGCTGCTGCTCCCAATTTCTCAGAGTCCAGGACATTCTTGTGCTCCCTATAAATGTACTCTTCAGGTTCCCAATTTTGCTCTTCACATAATTGAGGTCTGCCCTGGGGTACAAAGGGTTCACCAATTCTAACAGTTTCTCCATCGCTGCCTTCCTCTTGATTTTTAGAGGACCTTCTTGTGATCCCTATTAAATAAAAAATAATTATATAGAAAAATACTTGGTTATGTGTTTTACTTCAAATGACAGTTTGTGGGAATAGGCAGGTACATTTAAAAAAATACAATATAAAATTACCAAGGGACACCAACATAGTTGCATCTTTGATCTTCTAAACTACAGGATAATGGTGTTGTGGTAACTTGACCCTAAAAAAAAAAAAAAAATAAGAAAAACTTCTTGATATCAGTAGAAAAAAAATACTTTTTAAATACGTTTGGCAGAACTCTGTCAGTATCACCAGCAAAGCAGCTTCATTATTATCCCATTATAAAGGAGAAGAGAATGTGCGCTGCATTTGTAGATTTCATAATTTGCCACGTCAGGAATCTTAATTCTCCATTACGAACGCTAGTTTTACAAGACCGACCGCTTCCGGCTCGTCTTTGCTTCCGTGCATGCGTGTTTGTACTTTGGACTTTTGTCCAACGGACTTGTCTACACACGTTCGGAAAATCCGACAACAGACATTTGACCGCTGAAAATTTGAAATCCTGCCATCCAACAACAATTGTCTGATGGAGCGTACAAACGGTTGGATTTTCCCCCAACAGCCTGTCATCACACAATTCCCATCGGAAAATCCAATCGTGTGTACGCGGCTTAAGAAATTTGTTGATTTATTTGTCAAACGTTTGTCCCCGCCCAAATTTATTAATCATCTATGCTGGGGCTAATGACATCTGCAAGGTTAAAACCTGGAATCTTCTATGTAAAATGAAGCAGGACCTTTTTTCTTTTAAGGTCCTTTTCCCATCCACAATTTTGTCTTTTTCTGAGCTAATTCCTAGGTTACTTTGGTCTCCTTCTGGTACTTTGTTTTATTTAGACAGGATCCGTAAGCGTTTAAATAGAACCATTTATAATTTTTTAGTTGCTTCCAATGACTTTGCCACGTTGATTTGGAAGGTTTTCTCTCAGGTCTTTATAGATCAGACCTGGTACATTTATCATAGGTCTAGATATCTTCAATGTTGGTTTACAGAATATTATAGAAAAAGCCACAGTGTTGGGGGGGGCCTCAGCATTTTGTTTCACAATTGGCTTTGGCTGGTGGGGTTCGTCTTCCAGTATTATGCCGCGTACAGACAATCTGAATTTCCGACAAGCAAATCGTGGATTTATTTCCAATGGATGATGGCTGAAACT
Organism: Lithobates sylvaticus; assembly: GCA_028564925.1. NCBI lineage: Eukaryota > Metazoa > Chordata > Amphibia > Anura > Ranidae > Lithobates > Lithobates sylvaticus. The sequence continues at coordinate 206,454,589 of CM053031.1, forward strand.
TGTCTTGCATACACACGGTTGCACAAATGTTTTCGGAAATTCCGATCGGCAAGAACGCGCTGACATACAACACGTACGGGACTAGAAAAAGGAAGTTCAATAGCTGTTAATTATAATCTTTATTGATTTTTCCATCCAAAAATACAATTTACACTTCATCTCAATATTCAATGAGTAATATTCTATTTACATACATTTTATACTTAGCACAAACCTATACCACTTTTTAAAAAAAAAGAGAGCAATCTATACTCCATCTACTAGAAAAGAAAAGAAAAAGAGGGAGCCGCTTTCAAAGTGATACTACCCAAATTTGGTCCTCACATATTATCCCCCTCTTTCCCCACTACATTTCCCCCCCCCACCCCCCCCCCCCCTCTATTCTAACTGTATCTGGTGTATTCCTTCTATCCAAGGTCTCCACATCCTATCAAATTCCTTCATATTGTATCTCCTTGTGTACGCGGCTCTCTCCTTCGGAATAGTTTCGTTCATTATATTAATCCAGTTTTTTACTGTGGGTGGCGCCTGTGCTTGCCATCTCATCATTATCATCTTCCTAGCTTGATACAGGCCTCTTAATATTGCTACTGTTATGCTTTTTGTTTCTCCTTTTTCCTGTCTATACCCCAAAATACAGAGTCCGACTTCCCCCACCAATTCCCTGTTGTATATACTCTTCAGTACTTCTATCACCCCTTCCCAGTACCGAAAGAGCTTGGGGCATCTCCACAACATGTGGATAAGATCCCCCACCCCCTGGCACCTCGGGCATTTATCATTAGGTCTTCTTCCGATTTTCCATAACATCTTTGGGGTATAGTACACTCTATTAAGTAGCATTAAATGCGAAAATCTCTGTGCGGGTGAGACCGATATCAAGGGACTTAGTTCTAATATTCTCTTCCATTGTCCCTGTGGCAAGGTTCCTACATCCTGTTCCCATTTTTTTTTCACCTCTGACAACTTTTCTTCTCCTAAAGTCTCTCTATTTAATAATTTATATATTGTGGATATTAGTCCTTTAGTAGTTCCTGGGTCCCCAATAACCTGTAGCACTGGTAATTCCTCCCATACCATAAGTTGGTTTCTGAACTGGGCTTCTAGGGCGTGGTTGATTTGAAGATACTTAAACTGTGTGTTATGGGGGATATTAAATTCCCTTTTTAATACTTCGAATTTTTTGATGGTCTGGCCCTCATACAGTTGGCTCACTTTCTTAATTCCCCTATTTTCCCATTCCCTAATTTTACCCATTGCACTTAATTCCTGTAGTTTACTGTTATTCCAAACTGGGGTATATATATTAATCTCCCTATGTTTTAACTTTTTTTTGACAACTTTCCATATTTTACTGACCATTTTTATTGTTGGGCTCACAAACCCGAATGACCCTGCCTCTAATGATTCTATTATGGTCTCATGGAGAGCGCCTGTTAAAAGGATTTTTCCGTTAGGGGACCCACCCCCTTGAGCACAGCATCCCGCTAATTGTTGTAGTTGTGAAGCTAGGTAGTATAGCTCAGGATTGGGCAGTGCAAGACCCCCTTCCCCTGATGGCAATTGCAGGGTACGAAGTCGTATTCTTGCTTGTCCCCCCTTCCAGACCAATTCTCTAAATAGGCTCTCTATTTTATCAAACCATTTTCTGGGGATCCATATAGGGGCATTATGCAGCACATACAACAGCTGGGGCAACCAGATCATTTTTATTAATGAGCATCTGCCGGCTCTGGACAGTGGGAGAGATTTCCAGATTTTTATTTTTTCCCTAAACTTCCCCAATATTGGAATCAAATTATTGTAGACATATTGATTGGGGTCTCTTGTTATCCTGATCCCTAGATATTTGAGGGAGTCTACAATTGCTAATTTAGGGCAATTCCACACCATCCCGTCCCCTGTTTCGGCCATCGGAAGGAGCTCTGACTTTGCCCAGTTAATCTCTAAGCCCGTAAAGCTACCAAACCTCTCCACGGCTTTCATTGCTTCTTCCAGCGAGTGTTCCATATCCCCCAGGAAGAGCAAAATGTCATCAGCGTATAATGCTATACGTTCTTCTCCTGTGCTCCTGCGAAAGCCTACAATCTCAGGGCTCCTTCTAATATGCTCTGCCAGGGGCTCCATCGCTAAGGCAAAAAGCAAGGGCGACATAGGGCACCCCTGCCTAGTTCCCCTTTCCAATTTTATTTGATTTGAAAATCTATTGTTTATTTTTAGTCTAGCTACCGGTCTGTCATAGAGCATTTTGATCCATCCGATCAGCCTAGGCCCAAATCCAAACTCTTCCAGGATGCGCCAAATGTATTCCCACTCAATAGAGTCGAAAGCTTTGGTCACATCTAGTGATAATATCGCCTTCAACCCTTCATTATCTGTTGGTGTTTGAATATTTAAAAAGGCTCTCCTTATGTTTGTACTAGTTGACCTGTTTGTCATGAACCCAGACTGATCAGGGTGGACCAATTTTGAGATAACTTTATCCATTCTGGCTGAAATGACTTTTGCTAAGATTTTTGCGTCCGTACATAAAAGGGAAATTGGCCTATATGAGGCGGCGTCTAGGGGGTCCTTCCCTTCCTTATGGAGCACAATGATGGTTGCCTCTCTCATTGAACCAGGGAGATAACCCACCTCCATTGCCCCCCCCCCCCAGTGTCTTCAATAGTTCTGGAAGTAGGATATCTCCATAGTGTTTGTACGTTTCCGTTGGCAAACCATCCGGACCCGGCGACTTTTGATTTGCCATATCGGCTACGGCCTGTTGTAATTCGGGGAGCGTTATTGGGGAATCCAGACCATCTCTTTCTTCCTGTGTTATCTTTGGGAGGGCTAAATTCCCCAAGAAGCTCTCCATCGCTGTTCTCCCAGCTCCCCTTACCCGTGCGGAGTATAAGTCCCTATAAAACTCCTCAAAGCTTTCCAGTATACTTTCGGGATTCGAGGTTACCCCCCCTTCTCTACTCCGAATTGCTAATACAGTACTGGGGGCCCTGTTTGTCCTTACTACCTGGGCCAACATTCTCCCCACCATCTCTCCTTCCATGAAGGCCTCCTGCCGCTGTAGCAGCTGTTTAGTCTCAACTCTCTGTATTACACATAGTTTATATTCCTGTTGTTTTTCCAGCCATTTTTTTTTCCCCTCCATTGTTGGAGCTAATATATAATTATCCTCTGCTGCAGCCACTTCCCTCCTTTTATTTTCTTCTTGTGCCCTTACCCCCTTATTATACTTCGCTACCTGCTGAATTAATAATCCCCTCAGAAAGGCCTTCAGGGTATCCCAAAGGATCCCTGATTCTGCTGTATTTGCATTGATTTCGATAAATTCTCTCAATGTTGATGGAATAGTATCTATATTTCTAAGTATCTCAAACCAGCACGGGTTAATTTTCCACCCCCTCTGTATTTCCTCCCTCCCTATCTTTAGGCTAAGCGTGAGGGGGGAGTGATCTGAAATCCCCCTAGGCCAGTACTTAACTTCTTCCACCATCTCCAGTGCTTTGTCATTTCCCATGACCATGTCGATTCTGGAGAGAGTAGAATGCGTGGCCGACCAGCAAGAGAATTGCTGAGCGTCAGGGTTCCGCACCCTCCAGAAGTCTATCCAACCCACCTCCCCCATAAACCGACTCAACTGCCCTTTCTTCGTGGGTTCCCCTATCCTCTGGGGTGGGAATCTATCTATATTGTAATCCAATACCTGGTTAAAATCACCTACTATTATAATAGGTATTCCCTGCTTATCCAACAGAAACTCGTTTAATTTAAGCATGATCTCCATTTTAAATGGGGGGGGAACATACACGTTTGCTACCACCATCCTTTTATCTTCAATTTGACAACAAAGAAAAATATACCGACCCATTTCATCTGAGATGGCTTGCGTGCAGGAAAAGTTCACTCCTTTCTTGACCATTATGCTAACCCCCCTACTATATGATCCATAAACCGAGTGGTACTGATGTTGGTACATCCCTTTCTGCCTTTGTAATTGTTGGGCTGTTTCTTTTATTAAGTGGGTTTCCTGCAGGCAAACCATATCGATCCCAAAATTACTCATCATTGAAAACACAATTGCCCTCTTACCCGCCGTGCCCAATCCCCTTATATTCCATGACCCCAGTCTTAATATTTTAGACTGCATCAAATTTCACCCAGTATCAATATATATTTTTAACCAATCGTGTTTTATCTCTATAACAGTGTTTTCACTCGTTATCCTAATAGTTCCCCTTGCAAAAACTCTTAATATCTCCCTTTTTCCTTCCCTCTTCTGTGCGTCTACTATGATCCTCTCTCTTGTATCAGTGGATGTGCCCTTTTTTTCCTTGACCCTTTACACACCTTTGTTCTCTAATTGTACCTATACCCATACCCCCCCCTCCCCTCCCTCCCCCCCCCCTCCCCCCATCCCCACCTCTCTAGGTGAACCCCCAAGGGGCTACCAGTGACCTTAACCCATACTTTTAACCCTTTCTTCACTTTCTTCACATATACCCATACCATCTTCCTCTCGTGCCCGCCCTCTGTGCACCCCCCCCTCCCCCGAATCCACCCCCCCTTCCTATAGTCTATTCGGAGTAGCATGGTGTATCACAGTGCCAACAACCTCTCCCTGTTCTCCTCCACCCATTTCTCCACCCCCCATGGATCCTCAAAGTACCGGGTTTCCCCCATAGCAATTATCCTCGATTTGGCCGGGTATAAGAGAGTGTACTGAATTTTAAATTTTTGTAATGAACGTTTAACCTGGATAAATTCTGCTCTGCGTTTTTGGAGTTCCTGAGAAAAATCTGAATAAAAAGAAACTTTAATCCCATTAAAAAAAATATTCCCCTTATCCCTAGCTTTTCGTAGAAGTGTCACTTTGTCCTTAAAGTTGAGGAACTTCATTAACAGGGTTCGTGGATAGCCTCCTACTGGAGGAGGGCGGAACGGCACCCTGTGTGCCCTTTCAATACTGAATGATCCTGAGAAGGATTCTCTCCCAAAGATCTCAATTAACCAGCTTTCCAAGAATTCTGTTGGATTGGATCCTTCACTCTTCTCGGGCATTCCTACTATCCTGATATTATCTCTTCGACTCCTGTTCTCGATTTCCTCTAATTTGGCGGCTTGCCGGTGTAGTTGTTCCCTCATATTCTTCATCTCTTTGACCAGAGGGAGGACATCATCCTCCACCTGGCTGATCCTTCCTTCCAGTTCTGTAGTTCTCTCGGCAATCCTTTGCATATCTTGTCTTACCAATGCCAGGTCCTCTTTAACTCCCCTCATCTGTTCACACAAATCTTTCAATGAATCATTAGAGGTTTTTACTGCCCTAAAAACGTCCAGTAGCGTTGGTTCTTTCTCCATAGGCATGGCAGGCCCTACCACGGGGCCAACTGATTCTGTGTTTATTTTAGGGTTTTGATCTGGTAGCAATGTATTTTTACCACCCTGAGCCTGTGCCTTTGCCCCCTGGGCTCTAGGTGTTGTAGCATTTGGTTGACTCTGCCCTTGACTTTTTCTCTCTCCTGTACCTCCTTGTTGGGTTTTAGGCTGGGTCCCCTTTTTTGGCGGAGACTGCGACGTGGGTTGCCCAAGTATGTGCCCTGTTGAGTGAGCAAATTGTTCTAGTCTTGCTGCCGCTGCCATGCCTGTCTGCTGAACATTTTTATCCTTGTCCTTTGCTGAGCGTAGTTGCTGCATTTTCCCTCTTTCCCTCGGGAGACCCAGCAGAAAGGAGTGATTCTGAGCAATGGTCAATCCGACCTAAGCAGCAGAACAGGCTTTTTCACCCAGCCACTTAATGGAATAAACAAACCAAACAGTCTCTTTCTCGTTTAAAAGTATAAACTACCAGGTGGGAAGTCAACTGGTGTTCACCCATAGGCTACGGTTCTTCACCTGATGGAATCTTATAATCACGTGGTGTTGCGACCCGCAGGGCAGGGAGTATATTCCTCAGCATGCATTCAAAGTATATTTAATATAGATAAACAGTTCTCGTATGAGAATACAAACAGCCAGATCAATAATCAACTGATAGTCCGAATGTTAGCTGAGCATCTATAGGAGGCCCAGACAGACAAGTACACAGGATATCCTCCTTTTCCCCTGTAAAGACAGCCAGACCCTGGGTATTTTCTACATAGTGTTTTTCATATGGTTTAACCTGCACAACCGTATGTCCCCGTGGGTTATCTGGCTGGTTATATGGCAGAAAAAAATGAAGACAAAGAGGAAAAAAAAAGAAAAGAAACAGCCTTGCCGAAAATATTCTCTTTTTCTCTTTCTTTCATAGTTTATGTCTCTATAGATAAACAGTCCACATATAAAAAAAAAGAAGGGAGGCGAAGGAGCACAAACCGCCAAGTATATGATCTGTTAGTGGAGCAATAGTTGTGGCTCTTCACCTGCATGGAGAGATAGGCAGAGTCTCTTCCTTTTCTCATATAGATGTACACAAAACACCCGGGCCCAGGGTATCTACCGTATCTCTATGCGTGAGTGGTTTAAGTGCATATAGCCTTATATCCTTTCAGCAATATTACATCACATGTGATCCCAGGCAGAGGGATCGCTCTCACACACCTCCTTGCTTTATGAGAAGTTTGTATCAGAAAGGTCTCAGCAGGGGAGAAAAATAAAGAAGCCTTTAGCCAGACCAGCCACATTAGCCAGAGACATGACAGTCTATATCCAAAACAGCTTCTGGTCACACATTTTTCCCTTGTTTCAGATATTTTTAAACTTTCATTGCTGAGGTTTACTGGTACTCACGCAACCGACCCTGGGATGCCCGTCTTTCTGTCCATATATCGAGAGAAGTATGCGCTGGTATACCGCGAAGCTCCCCTGTCTCTGGAGGGAATGTTGTCACCTCGCCATGCGGTTTGTCGGCTTGCCTGCTTCCACGATGGCCACGGGAACCCCCCTCGTTCACTCGGCTCAGTACGGGTATGGTGTCGGGAGTAGCGTGTGACGTCACCTCCAGCCCTCTACGTCCATCCACAATCTCAGACCTAAGGCTCCAGGAGAGATAGGGAACTCCGCAACCCACGTGTCACCGGCGTCTATTGCGGCTCTATAGCGAAGTTGCGGCCATAGAGCTATATTACCAGGGGAGGGTTTCCCCGGACCTCACGCCATGGGAGTGGATCGGGAGGTCGGGAGGACACACACGGGCAGCTTCTCACTCCTCTCCCTCACACATCCCACTTCACTCTGCGCCGCTCAGCACTCACATCCGGTCACGCCCCTCGAAGTTCAATAGCTAGTGCGGCTCTTCTGCTTGATTCCGAGCATGTGTGGAATTTTGTGTGTTATAATTTTGTAAACAAGATCGGAAATTTCCGACAACGGATGTTGTTTTTGGAAAATTTGAGATCCAGCTCTCAAGTTTTTGTTGTCGGAAATTCAGACAGAAAATGTCCGATGGAGCCTACACATGGTCGGAAAATTTCCGACAACAAGCTCACATCGAACATTTGTTGTCGGAAATTCGTGTGTACGCGGCATAAGTCTGGAGGGACATGGTGATTGAGATCTGGTATTGGATCATTTTGTTAAGTTTAAAATTTAATGCTATGCTGAAAGCTGGTTTTGGTTAAATTGAATTTGTTACATTTGGGTTACCCCTTGAATAAACACCATGGCCATTATATGACCAATTAAATATAGTATGGTGTCAGTCTCGTTTATTTTTTAGCTATCTTGTACTGTCTCATGCACGCGGTCTGTGTTTGGGGTCGTACACCTGCACCCTCACACCTGTCAAATTAGGACCTGCAACTTTGTTCATACAGCTGCATCCCCATAGCATAATATAGGCTGCTTACACACAGCTCCATACGGCTCCAGCCACATAAAAAAAAAAAAAAACACAGATTCTCACTGTGCAGGTCACAGCTTCCATGTAAATGAGCCCCACTTTTAGTCCCAAGGACAATGGTCTCCACTAAGGATGGGCTCAGGTGTGTTTGCAGCTCCACATGCCCTAGCCTGCCAGGATGCTTATACTGTGCAGCGCTCATCACAGCCGCGGATTGGGAAATGTCTCACTACCTGTGATTAGCGCTGCGCAGTGTAAGCTTCCTGGCAAGCTCAGGCATGTGGAGCTGCAAACAAGCCTGAGCCCATCCTTGGTCTCCTTGATGAATATACAGGGTAAGTCACCCAAGCAGGGGACATCATCAGCAATACAAATCTGACAGCGGTTCTAACTCTTCCCTACTCTATTTAAAATTAAATAAAAATGTAAAAATATTTTGGCTTTACATACTCTAAAAACATTGTTTTATTATTCATTTTTCCAGTTCATACACCTGTTTAATACTGCAGGTATTGTTCCACGTGAAACACAACACAAAAAAAAAAAAGTACTGTATATAGACAGTTCTAGCAGAGGGGCCAGTGGGTGTTCAATAGTCCTGCGTCTACAATCACACCTGTGTCATTCAGTTTCATGGTGAGGCTGTAATCAGATCCGAAGCTGTATTGTAAAAATAACTCCCTCGGCCCACATTATGTTCCTTTGCTGTTGACGCCACTGACCTTATTACCGAGAAAGAGACATTTTCTGCTGTTTCAGGACCTGCTCTGTACAGTGCATTCAGCTGTTGAAGAAACGACAAACTAGCTGTGTGGGAAAGGTAAGTTTATGTATTATCGTTTCTTAATATAGGATTCAGGAAAGATCGCTTGAAGCATTCCTGCATTTATTAAAAGGTCAGTCTGATCAAAAGTGGAATTTCACTCATAGGTGAATGTTGTGAATTAAGTTATCGATTGACTTTTCTTTGTTTCTCAGTGGCTTCAACTGCAAGGTCCCCCATCCAAAGTTCAAAATTTGTTCTAAGCCTAGTAAAGAATTCCCACCTAACCTACTCCATTCTCTATAAATAAAATAGATAAATATCCAACAGCAAGACTGAAACCCCACTGTCATTGCCAAGACATGTATGCTTTGGGGTTGATTTACTAAAACCGGAGAGTGCAAAATCTGGTGCAGCTCTGCATAGAAACCAATCATCTTCCAAGTTTTATCGTCAAAGCTTAATTGAATAAGCTGAAGTGAGAAGCTGATTGGCTACCATGCACAGCTGCAGCAGATTGTGAGTGCTCCAGTTTTAGTAAATCCTCCCCTTTGATTCACTCTAAAAACCAGAAATGGAAATATGAGCAAGATAAAAAGTGACCTTTTAATAACAGTGCAAAGTGCAGTGGAATCCTGTTAACCACGGTAAGGCCCCTTTAACACTAAGGCGCTTGTAAACTGCCAGTAAAACACTGAGCGCTTTTGAAGAGCTTTTCAGGCACTTTTGAAGAGCTTTCCATTCATTTCAATGGAGAGGGGCGTTTTTTTACCACCCTGCCAGCGCACTGCCCCAGTGTGAAAGCATTCATTTATTTTAATGGAAATAGCTTTTCGTGAGCTTTTCGGGTGCTTTTTTTTTTTAGCATGAAAGCGCCTGAAAAGCCACTCAGTGTGAAAAGGGTCTAACTAATTAAATACCCACTATTATTATCATTGACCATTCTAATGCCCCGTACACACAGTCAGACTTTCTGACGGAAAATTCGCGATCGGATCGTGTTGACGGAAAATCTGATCATGTGTGGGCTCCATTGGACTTTTTCCGTTGGAATTTCCGACACACAAAGTTTGAGAGCTAGACCTAAAATTTTCCGACAACAAAATCCGATCGTTTAAATTCCGATCATGTGTAGACAATTCCGACGGACAAAGTGCCACACATGCTCAGAATAAATTAAGAGACGAAAGCTATTGGCTACTGGCCCGTTTATAGTCCCGACGTGCGTGTTGTACGTCACCTCGTTCAGAACGATCAGATTTTCTGACAACTTTGTGCGACCGTGTGTATGCAAGACAAGTTTGAGCCAACATCCATCTGAAAAAATCCGATGGATTTTGTTGGACTGTCCGATCATGTGTACAGGGCATAAGATGTAGAGAGCTGAATTGTTAATGGATGATGTTTATGAATGAAAAGTGACTTTGGAGTAACAGACTACAAAACCAGTGCGGTTAATGCCTCAAGCTAGTGGTTTCAATTAGGCAAACTTTATGAATGTATTTGTATTTAAATGTTGTATTGTTTACCAGTTTATTTTTTTATACAGATTTACAGAACATTGTATAGGATCTAATTTTTTAGAATGGGGTTATACTGTATCTCTCCATTAAGGCTTAACCAGTTCCAGGGACAAATATCATATCCACATCCTGAATCTCTCTCTCTCTATATATGTTTTAGGGTTATACTGTATGTCCCAAGGGTAGCACAACAAATGTTAAAGATTAATTCCGAGTATGGATATTTTTACATGCAGGGGGCAACTATGCATATACCATAACAGGCTGATCCCTCTGATAGCTTTAAATCTCTGTAGTAAGCACCACCACTACAAGGTTGAGATTGTGATGTCACCATCCCTCTTCTCCATCCATCCAATCAGAGAACACTTTGCATTAATTAAGACAATGCAAAGCAGTCTCTGAATGATGCCCATGCTGAGCGGCTGACCTCCGCAGGGCAGAAGCTGGTGGAGATTACTGTAGAGGCCAGTGGCGGCTGGTGCTCAAAATTTTTGGGGGGGTACAAACAAACAGCCTCACTGTGCCATCAAACGCTGCCACTGTGCCCATCAAACGCTGCCACTGTGCCCCAAGTGCTGCCACTGTGCCCCAAGTGCTGCCACTGTGCCCCAAGTGCTGCCATTGTGCCCCAAGTTCTGCCACTGTGCCCCAAGTTCTGCCACTGTGCCCCAAGTGCTGCCACTGTGCCCCAAGTTCTGCCATTGTGCCCCAAGTGCTGCCACTGTGCCCCAAGTGCTGCCACTGTGCCCCAAGTTCTGCCACTGTGCCCCAAGTGCTGCCACTGTGCCCCAAGTGCTGCCACTGTGCCCCAAGTTCTGCCACTGTGCCCCAAGTTCTGCCACTGTGCCCCAAGTGCTGCCATTGTGCCCCTCAAGTGCTGCCACTGTGCCCCTGCCTGCCCTCTGCACTTACCTTGTCTCGGTGTGCAGCGCGCGGTGTCCCCTCATCTTCCCCTCATCTTCCGATATCTTCTCCCGCGCTCCTGTCTTCTGCTATGATTGGACGGCTAGCGTCCAATCACAGCGCCTGTGACTTCAGCCAATCAGGTGACAGGTAACAAACCCGGCAACCTGATTGGCTGAGAGGCGGGTCTGTGTTAGGGAAGCGATGTATTTGCTTCTCTAACACAATACTGTGTAATCAGCGAATGCACAGCAGTGCGCCCGCTGTTTACACTTATGGAAGCCTATTAGAGCACACCGCTCTAATCAGGTCCCCTATTAGAGCTTTACAGCTCTAATAGGGCGCTTCCAGAAACACCCCCCCCCCCCCGCTGTAATTCAGATGCCCCGCGCCCGACAAGGGGCCGGACACCTGAATAGGGGGCGGCAGCGGTGACAATAGATAGATTCATGCAATGCATGAATCTATCTATTGGTGATAGAGCGGTGCAGGAGAGGGGGGGCGGCGCTCCTGCGCCCTCTATGCACGCACCGCCACTGGTAGAGGCAGTGCCTATGATTTCCACCTTCCACAGGGATAACCCCGGTATATTATATTATTATATGTATAGTTACATTGGTCTAAGCTGGACCAATGAATCTATGTAAAAATATCCATACCTGGAATTCTTCTTTAACATTGGGAGCATTAAAAGACTCAATGCTCGGTCTCCATATATCAGTATGGCCAGGGCTCAAAATTTCAAGTCCTGAGCTACTAGCCAGGCCTTAAGGGTTACTTGTTACAGGTCTTGTGTTTGTGATGCGATTTTTGATGTGTTTTGCGTTTTTATTTTAACACTGTATATAGCCGGTTTCTAAGCAGGGGGCCGGGAAGCCGGCCGCCACGTCCTTAACAACCGTTGAGTTATCAGGTGTCAGGGGGTTCCCCACTGACAGCTGAATGAAAAAAAAAAAACACAGCGTGGGGCCCGCCCCCAGGTCAATACCAAGCCCTTCGGGTCTAGTGTGGATTCGGAGGGGACCCCCACGCCAAAATTAAAATAAAAAAAAATGCTGTGGGGTCCCCAAAATCGATACCAAGCCCTTATCCAAGCATGCAGCCCAGCAGGTCAGGAACGGAAGGGGACGAGCGAGCGCACATCCTCATCTGTGCCCAACAATGCAGCCTCACCTGTGACCAACAATGCGGCCTCACCTGTGCCCATCAATACAGCCTTGCCTGTGCCCATCAATGCAGCCTCACCTGTGTCTGTCAATACAGCCTCACCTGTGCCCAACAATGCAGCCTCCCCTGTGTCCATCAATGCCGCTTCACCTGTGCCTATCAATGCTGCATCACCTGTGCCCAACAATGCAGCCTCACCTGTGTCCAACAATGCAGCCTCACCTGTGCCCATCAATGCAGCCTCATCTGTGTCCATCAATTCAGCCTCACCTATGCCCAACAATGCAGCCTCACCTGTGTCCATCAATGCCGCTTCACCTCTGCCCAACAATGCAGCCCCACCTGTGTCCATCAATGCGCCTCACCTGTGCCCAATGATACAGCCTCACCTGTGCCCAACGAGGCGGCCTCACCTGTGCCCAACAATGCGGCCTCAACTGTGCCCAACAATGCGGCCTCACCTGTGCCCAACAATTCAGCCTTACCTGTGCCCAATAATGCAGCCTCACCTGTGACCAACAATGCAGCCTCACCTGTGTTCATCAATGCAGCCTTACTTGTGCCCATCAATGCAGCCTCATCTGTGTCCATCAACGCCACTTCACCTGTGCCCAGCAATGCAGCCTCACCTGTGTCCATCAATGCGGCATCACCTGTGACCAACAATGCAGCCTCAGCTGTGTCCATCAATGCCACATCAACCGTGTCCAATAATGCGGCCTCACCTGTGCCCAACAATGCGGCCTCACCTGTGCCCAACAATGTGGCCTCACCTGTGCCCAACAATGCGGCCTCACCTGTGCCCAACAATGTGGCTTCACCTGTGCCCAACAATGCAGCCTCACCTGTGCCCAACAATGCAGCCTCACCTGTGTCCATCAATGCCGCTTCACCTGTGCCCAACAATGCGGCCTCACCTGTGCCCAACAATGGTGCTTCACCTGTGCAGGAGAAGAGAGAGGAGAGGAAAAGGAGTGGCAGCCTCATCTGTGTCCATCAATGCCGCTTCACCTGTGCCCAGCAATGCAGCCTCACCTGTGTCTATCAATGCTGCATCACCTGTGCCCAACAATGCAGCCTCACTTGTGTCCATCAATGCCACATCACCTGTGCCCAACAATGCAGCTTCACCTGTGCCCAACAATGCAGCTTCACCTGTACCCAACAATGCGGCTTCACCTGTGCCCAACAATGCGGCTTCACCTGTGCCCAACAATGCGGGCTCACCTGTGCCCAACAATGCAGCCTCACCTGTGTCCATCAATGCGGCCTCACCTATGCCCAACAATGCGGCCTCACCTGTGTCCATCAATGCCGCATCACCTGTGTCCAACAATGCAGCCTCACCTGTGCCCAACAACGCAGCCTCACCTGTGCCCAACAATGGTGCTTCACCTGTGCAGGAGAAGAGAGAGGAGAGGAAAAGGAGTGGCAGCCGGATCATCACAGAAATGGGAAACATTGCTGTAACAGCTTTCATTTGGATTGTCAAGTGCTCTCCACCTCATGGCCTGGGTACTTTGATATACGTTACAGGTCCCGGCATTAGACCTGTGTTCTGTCTATCAAAGTACCCAGGCCAGGAGGCAGGGCCAGGAGGCGGCAAGCGTGGGGAACTTCAAATGAAAGCTTTTACAGTGATGTTCCCCACTCTGTGATGATCTGGCCAGCTCTCTTTTCCCCTGGGCAATCACTGGGAGAAGGGCTCCTATTCAACCCCTATGAGACAGCCCCACACTCGCCAGCAATCATTTTCCACTCACAAAATGCGAGTAGACAAGTGGAAATTTTGAGGGCTTGAAGTATGGCTATACATTTCCAACAGAGCAAACTGCAATCATTGCCTATTAAAGAGGAACTAAAGCTGTGCTCATAAAAAGGCAGGCAGAGGGAAAAAAGACTAGTTACCAGTATTGCCTGTTTCCCTGCAGCTCACCTTTTTCTCATTACTGACTTAACCGCTTCCCGACCGGCCACTGCATATATACGTCAGCAGAATGGCTCGGGCAGGCAGAATCACGTACCTGTACGTGATCGTGCATGTGCCTGCCCGTGGGTCGCGCGCGCGCCGCTAGCGGCGCGCTCGCGACCGGTCGGGAGCTCCGTGACCCCGGCCGCGGGACCAGCGGACCCGATCGCCGCTGGTATCCCGCGATCGGGTTACGGAGCGGAAGAACGGGGAGAGGTCTATGTAAACAAACCTCTCCCCGCGCTTCCTACACTGACTGTCAGTGATCGGCGGTTCCCTGTCATCGGGAACGCGATCAATGACATCACACGTACAGCCACGCCCCCCTACTGTAAAAAAAACACAACACGTCACACTGACTCCTCCCCGCCCCCTAGTGGTTAACCCCCTAACTACAACTGTCATTTACATAGGAATCAGTGCTATTTAAATAGCACTGATTGCTGTATAAATGACAAATGTCCCAAAAATGTGTCAAAAATGTCCGATGTGTCCGCCAAAATGTCGCAGTCACAATAAAAATCGCTGATCGCCGCCATTACTAATAAAAAAAAAAAATATTAATAAAAATGCTATAAAACTATCCCCTATTTTGTAAACGCTATAACTTTTGCGCAAACTAATCAATAATCGCTAATTGAGATTTTTTTTACCAAAAATATGTAGAAGAATACGTATCGGCCTAAACTGAGGAAAAAAAATGTTTTTTTATATATTTTTTGGGGATATTTATTATAGCAAAAAGTAAAAAATATTGCATTTTTTTCAAAATTGTCGCTCTATTTTTGTTTATAGCGCAAAAAATAAAAACCGCAGGGGCGATCAAATACAACCAAAAGAAAGCTCTATTTGTGGGAAAAAAAGGACGCCAATTTTGTTTTGGAGCCACTTCGCATGACCGCGCAATTGTTAGTTAAAGCGACGCAGTGCCGAATTGCAAAAAGGGGCCTGGTCCTTTAGCTGCAAATTGGTCCGGGGCTGAAGTGGTTAAGCAGGGTATACACGCACAGATTTTTTTCGCTCAACCAGCAGGCAATGTCAGAATACACAGATCAGAGCTGTAGCCATTGGATTGAACGCTGTTTTTTTCAGCAGGACTGTTCAACAGAAGCCAGCATCGGCCAGCATGTGGGTTTGTAAAAGCAGCCCTGATAGACCCACAGCACTGCCAGCTACGATATGTTTCTGTGAATTGCAGCACGGGTCTCTGAAGTGGCCCCTGCTGTCAGAGATCAGTGCTGTCAATAACAAATCTGTCTCCTTCATAGTAGTGTTGTCGGAAAGTGGGAAAGCTGTCCGACCACTCTGCTGAAGGGGTTGTAAACCCTCATTCTATGCATTAATGTGAAAAACCTCCTGTGATGCAGCTGCCCCCCAGAGTCCCCCTTTTACTTACCTGAACCCGGTCTTTCCAGCGATGGGGACAAGCACATCAGCTCCAGCCCATATCTCGGGCCCTGATTGGGAGCCGGGGGTGGAGCTGAGTCCTGCTGTCTGTGTCAATAGACGCAGCAGTAGGACACAGGAGCGCGCCCGCATGAGTGCCCAGAGGGACACTTGAGAAGCCAGGAGTGCCGCTGAGGGACCCCAGAAGAGGAGGATCGGGGCCACTTTGTGCAAAACCAACTGCACAGAGGAGGTAAGTATGACATGTTTTTTTTAAACAAAACTTTAGATATCCTTTAACCACTTCCTGCCCGGCCTATAGCACCGGGAGGTGGTTTAGTTATCCTGACTGGGCGTCATATGACGTCCAGGAGGATAACAGCATGGTGATCAGTGGTGCTGTGTGTCACCCTGACACACTGCATCTCCGATCGTAGTAAGGAGCCTCCATCAGAGTGATCCGCTGTGACCAATGAACCAGGAAGTGCCGGTAAACGTCTTTCCTCGGTTTGCGCTGACAGGGAGATATAGTTATAGAGAATGTATAGAGGGAGCTAAAACTTTGAGTTGCCAAGCGACACCCAAGAAACCTTAAAGAGGAAGTAAACTGTGTAGCTTTTTTTCCCTTTTTGCTTCCCTGCAAAGTAAAGGCATAATGTGCTAGTATGCATTGCATACTAGCACATTATGTGACACCTGCAAACAAACCGGGCTTCGTCCCTGCTGGAGGCTGCATCCATCTTCTCCCGTCTTCCTTCTGGGGCTGCAGACTCCGACTCTGTGACTGGCCAGAGCCGCGTGATGTCACTCTTGCACATGCGCGCGGGAGCCGCTGTTTACGGCACCAACTTCTGAAGAAACTGCATGGGCGCCGTCCCTTCAGAGCGCATGCGCTTATTAAAATATATAATCTGCGCAGTATACAGTAAATATCTCTTAAACGGCGCACATTTAGGAGATATTTGCAGTACATATAGGTAAACCTAATTATAGGCTTACCTACAGGTACAAAGTATAGTTAGGTTTACAACCTCTTTAACCACATACCAACCAGCCGCTGCAGTTGTACTGCGGCAGAATGGCACGGCTGGGCAAAATTACGTTACGTAACGTCGCTTCGCCCTGTCGCCACTAGAAGGCGCGCATGCCCCCCACACTCGCCCCCAGAGCCGATGCGAGTGCCCGGCGGTCTTGATCACCGCCAGGCTCCCGCGATTGCCGCTCAGACACGGAGAACCCGGAACTGTGTGTGTGTAAACACACAGTTTCCGGTTCTCTGAGGGGAGAAGTGACAGATCGTCTGTTCATACAGAGTATGAACAGCGATCTGTTAACTTCCCTGCACAGTCCCCATCCCCCCTTCACTGACCCCTAGTGTTAACCCCTTCACTGCCAGTGACATTTTTACAGTAATCAATGCATTTTTAATGGTCCCAAATTTTTTTTACAATTGTCTGATGTGTCCACCATAATGTCGCAGTGACGAAAAAGATCACAGATCCCCGCCATTACTAGTAAAAAAAAAAAATTATAATAAAAATGCTATAAATCTATCCCCTATTTTGTAGACACTATAACTTTTGCGCAAACCAATCAATATATGCTTATTGCGATTTTTTTTACCAAAAATATGTAGAAGAATACATATCGGCCTAAACTGAGGAAAAAACATTTTTTTAATATATTTTTTGGGGATATTTATTACAGCAAAAAGTAAACAATATTGCGTTTTTTTGTTTATAGCGCAAAAAAAAAAAAAAAAAAAACGCAGAGGTGATCATATACCACCAAAAAAAAGCTCTATTTGTTTGGAAAAGGGGACATAAATATTGTTTGAGTACAACGTCATACGACTGCGCAATTGTCAGTTAAAGCGATGCAGTGCCATATCACAAAAAATGGCCTGGTCGGGAAGGGGGTAAATTCTTCCAGGGCTGAAGTGGAAGCAGACCTTCAGTCATTAAAAGTGCTTTTCTTTATCGGCTCCTATACCCTTCTTTCCTAATTGGAGAATGTTTGCTGATTTTTGGAAAGGTGTTCTATCTTTTTTCTTTGTACTGCAGCCCAGTTCTTCCTGCTTGCTTGTCTAGGCACAAATGACATAGGGACCCTCGCTGCCTTCTGGGTGGTCCACGCGCAAATGCCACAGATCTCTATAAGATCCAAGATACTAGATACCAGTGGGAATACCCTGCACATGTGCAGATGTGTCACAGGTCTCTGTCAGGTCACAAAGATCTGACAGAGAGCAGCACATCTGTGCATGTGCAGGATATTTAAAGATGGCAATGCATGAGAACAGGGAATATTCTTGGGGTTTAGTTCCACTTTAAAAAATATCTGAAATTAATACATTTACACATCTCTTGGTATGTATGCACTCAGCATGACAAAACACACCTGATACTAGGTCCAGTCTAAAGCCAGAATCATGATGGTACAAGCACTAAATGCTTAGCCATTGTGTCCATCATCAAATGTACTGTCCATTACTGATAAAGACTGCTCAATGAAAATAATATAAAAGAGCTATAAAAATGAAAGAAAAACAATTTGAATGCATTCCTCCACCATTATGTAAACCTCATCACTTGTATTGTGCATTAACAATACAACCTTGGGAGAAAAGAAAGGTGAAAACATAACAAAGTTCAATGGTTGAGATGGTTTATTACTTGAAATTGAATTTTCATTAAAAGAACTGAAAGTTATAAAGCCAAACAGATATAACAATATGGCAGAATGCTAAATCTTACAAATTTGATCTATTTAGCCATTAAAAATGTGAAGATTCATAAAAATCTAGGGTGACTATTCTCTATCTGATTTACAATAGCAATAATTATGTTATAGTTGTGGGAGTTAAATGACTGATAGTATTCGTAAGCATGTCTATGAAATTGAAGTCTTCTCTCTAGGTTGCATAGATTTTAAAGTATACTTGAAAATCCATGATTGTCCCTTTTTCCTCTATAGAACATACAAAATATGTCCTAACTGTAAGAATATAAACAAGATATTCATCACATCAACATAAGTTACAAATCTGGAAAGATTCATAAAAGTCTAGGGTAAGTACTCTCTATCTGATTTACAATTGCAATAATTATGTTATAGTTGTGGGAGTTAAATGACTGTTAGCATTAGTAAGCACGTCTATGAAATTGAGGTCTTCTCTCTCGATTACATAGATAGATATACACGTATACTTGAAAATTCATGATTGTCCAGTTTTTGTCTCTATAGAACCTACACATTTTGTCCCATCTGAAAGAATATAAACATAAGGTATTCATCTTAAATGTGGACAGAATGTGGATACTTAGTTTTTTTAAATTTTTATGGCTAGGGTTTGGGTAGTGTTACAAGAACAACGACTGCCCCATATGTGAATTCCAAACCTAAGTCCTTTACCCTTTTAAAAAGGCTTATTTGCACATATTTCCTGAGTAGAATAACATAAACCCTCTCTATCTGTACTTTGAACTCTAGTGAAGTACCTACAGACATGTGAGAATATTCACCCAGTGCAGCGTATTACCTCCCTGACTTTAGTGGTAGCCATCCCCTGGCCAGGCCTCCTCCATGGAAGAGTTTTTGTCCAGGCTGAATTTTCTTATCCAATCGCTATGGTTCACCCTGAAAGTGAATGACACGCCTCCTCCTACCCAATGGGCAGGATCATCCAAAGTAAATGTGCATGTTATTGTGCATATTTTACAATAAAGATTGTTTGGCATCTGATGTCTATAAGCAGCTCTAAGCCTGACATCAGTCTTCAGTTCACATAGTATAAAATGCTTGACAATGCATTTGCATGCAGACTGCCCTGGGTAATCTCCACATGAGATGCTAAGCCTCCATGAGAGGCTAAGCCTCCATGATTTAAATAACTGAAATCCAATGACTGAAAGGGGACAAAAGAGGGGCTGGTAGACTGAGGCTAGGGAGGAGCAGTCTAGATAATGCTGGATTTCCAGCCAGGAAATGAGGTGTGCTCTATATGACTTGCTGCAGCTTCTAATACACAGTGTATGAAGCTCACAGCATGCAGTGAAATCAGAATAAACAATTTCATTATAGGAAAGGAGCCTGTACAATTGTGAAAGACTGAATATGAGGCTGGAGTTCAACTCTGGGAGAAAGGGTTGGGGTTAGATCTCCAATAGGAATGAGTCCGGTGTTCAAATCGAACATCGGCCGTTCGTCCGTTCGACGAGACCAGAACTCTGCGGGCCATTCGCATCAAATTCGTGTGATACGAACGGCCCACAATGCACTGCGCCAGTCGCAGTGCATTGCTGGCTGATGATTGGCCAAGCATGCACTGTGACCCTGCATGCTTGGCCAATCACAGCGCCGGCAGTGAGGAGAGCCATAATTGGCCACAGGCAGAATGCCTGTGGCCAATTATAGCTCAGGGGGTTTAGTACACACCCCACACTATATAAGGCCGCCGGCGTGGCGGCCTTGTGTAGTGTGTTTCGGCGTGCAGGGAAAGAGCTTGATAGGCAGGGACAGTGTATTCTTTATTACCAGGCATTTGCAGGACTTAGTGTATGTTCTGTGCCTCCAGCGCAGTATACACCTGTATCTACCCTTTAGTGGTGTTGTTCAGTGGTGTTGTTCTCTATAAATACAGCCACCTGCAGGATTTATAGTGTGTGCTGTGCCTCCAGCACAGTATACACCTGTATCTACCCTTTAGTGGTGTTGTTCAGTGGTGTTGTTCTCTATAAATACAGCCATCTGCAGGATTTATAGTGTGTGCTGTGCCTCCAGCACAGTATACACCTGTATCTACCCTTTAGTGCTGTTGTTCTCTATTAATACAGCCATCTGCCGGAGTGTGTGTTGTGTGACTCCAGCACAGCACAGTATACACCTGCACCTGTATCTACCCTTTAGTGCTGTTCTCCATTAATACAGCCATCTGCAAGAGTTAGTGTGTGTTGTGTGACTCCAGCACAGCACAGTATACACCTGCACCTGTATCTACCCTTTAGTGCTGTTCTCTATTAATACAGCCATCTGTAGGAGTTAGTGTGTGTTGTGTGAGTCCAGCACAGCACAGTATACACCTGCACCTGTATCTACCCTTTAGTGCTGTTGTTCTCCATTAATCTAGCCATCTGCAGGAGTTAGTGTGTGTTGTGTGAGTCCAGCACAGCACAGTAGACACCTGCACCTGTATCTGCCCTTCTTTGTTGGTGTCATCTAATCCAGCCATCTGCAGGAGTTAGTGTGTGTTGTGTGAGTCTAGCACAGCACAGTATACACCTGCACCTGTATCTGCCCTTCTTTTCTGGTGTCATCTAATCCAGCCATCTGCAGGAGTTAGTGTGTGTTGTGTGAGTCCAGCACAGCACAGTATACACCTGCACCTGTATCTGCCCTTCTTGTGTCATCTAATCCAGCCATCTGCAGGAGTTAGTGTGTGTGTTGTGTGACTCCAGCACAGCACAGTATACACCTGCACCTGTATCTGCCCTTCTTTGCTGGTGTCATCTAATCCAGCCATCTGCAGGATTTAGTGTGTGTGTGTTGTGTGACTCCAGCACAGCACAGTATACACCTGCACCTGTATCTGCACTTCTTTGCTGGTGTCATCTAATCCAGCCATCTGCAGGAGTTAGTGTGTGTGTTGTGTGAATTCAGCACAGCACAGTATACACCTGCACCTGTATCTGCCCTTCTTTGCTGGTGTCATCTAATGCAGCCATCTGCAGGAGTTAGTGTGTGTGTTGTGTGAATCCAGCACAGCACAGTATACACCTGCACCTGTATCTGTCCTTCTTTGCTGGTGTCATCTAATACAGCCATCTGCAGGAGTTAGTGTGTGTTGTGTGCCTCCAGCACAATATACACTACCCGATTGCTGTTTTTCCCATCTCCCTGCAGGCCATTACAATGTCTGGAAGACCAACAAGGAGAGGCAGACAGTCACGAGCCATTAAAAGAGGGCAAGCAGTCTCTGTGTCTAGGGACAACAGCGCTGGTCGTGGACGCGGTGCATCGTCATCAGCACGTGGCCAGGGGACAAGCTTGTCCTTATTTTCAGCAGCTGGACATGTTGAGCCGCATCATGCCGAAGACTTGGTAGAGTGGATGACCAAGCCTCCTCATCCTCCTCATCCTTTCTCACCCAGGCTCAGGGTACTGGCAAAGCAGCTGCCAACGCGTACTCTTCCTTTGTCTCAATGTCATCAGTCACTCCTTCCCTAGACCCACCATGTCCTCCTGAGGAGTCCCCCAAACTGTTTGACCACAGTGTTGGGTACATGATCCAGGAGGATGCCCAGCGTTTTGAAGGCTCTGATGATGATACCCAGCTAGAGGAAGGCAGTAGCGTGAGTGCAGAGAGAGGGGATGCTCAAGGACAGCAATTTGGCAGTCATGTTCCACCAGCTGCAGCATACTGCCAGGTTTGCTCCAGTGGTGAAGAGGGAGGGGATGATGAGGTCACTGTCTCCACGTGGATGCCTGATCAGAGAGAGGAGGAGGCGGCACATCTCCAACGAGGCAGGATGCCCTCCGGGGGCCAGCTTAAGGACAGCACACCGACTGAATCACACCGCAGAGCTCCGCCTGTGCAGGGCGCTGCCTCTGCGCATTATTACAAAAGTTCTTTGGTGTGGGCCTTTTTTGAGACAAGTGCATCAGATCGCACCGCTGCTATTTGCAACATATGTCTCAAGCATATCTCGCGTGGCCAAAACATCAGCCACTTGGGCAACACAAGCATGACCAGACATATTTTGACCTGCCATGCAGCTCGTTGGCAAGCGTAACTTAACCACTTTCAGACCGGACCAATTTGCAGCCAAAGGACCAGGCCCCTTTTTGCGATTCGGCACTACGTTGCTTTAACTGACAATTGCGCGGTCGTGCGACATGGCTCCCAAACAAAATTGACGTCCTTTTTTCCCACAAATAGAGCTTTCTTTTGGTGGTATTTGATCGCCCCTGCGGTTTTTATTTTTTGCGCTATAAACAAAAAAGAGCGACAATTTTGAAAAAAAACGTATTCTTTTTTATTTTTTGCTATAATAAATATCCCCCAAAAATATATAAAAAAACAGTTATAGCGTTTACAAGATAGGGGATAGTTTTATAGAATTTTTATTAATAATTTTTTTTTATTAGTAATGGCGGCGATCAGCAATTTTTATTGTGACTGCGACATTATGGCGAACACATCGGACATTTTTGACACATTTTTGGGACCATTGTCATTTATACAGCAATCAATGCTATTTAAATGCATTGATTCCTGTATAAATGACACTGGCAGTGAAGGGGTTAACCACAAGGGGGCAGTGTAGGGGTTAAGTATGCCTAGGGGTGTGTTTCTTACTGTGGGGGGGGGCGTGGCTGTCAGCTAGTGAATGCTGATCTCTGCTCCAATCACAGGGAGCAGAGATCGTCACTAGTTGCTAGGCAGAACGGGGAGATGCTGTGTATTTCCGCATCTCCCCGTTCAGCCTTCCTGTCAGACGATCGCGGGTGTCCCCGCGGCGATCAAGTCCGCTGGACCCGCGACCGGCCTCATGGGGGTCCCGACCGGTGCGGGAGCGCTGGGACGGACGGCATTAAGGAGAGACTTATATATACGCCCTCATGCTTGTCCGTGCCATTCTGCCGACGTATATCGTTGTGCGCTGGTCGGGAACCGGTTAAAGACCCACACCAAAGAACAAAGCGGACCTCTCCTTGCTCCTCATCAGCTGGGATCTCCTACCAGGCACCTGAAGCTGATGTAACAGAATCATTTATTTTGAAATGTCACATCCCTTCATGACTGCCTATGCTGATACTGAGTGACTGTCCTGTTATGTTGACTGACTATCCTCTTTCTCCTCAATGATCCTGATGATAGCTTGGAAGAACATTTTTGTTTCTGGGTGCCACCACCAGTGGCTAAAGCCCAATTTTTCAGCCCCTGTTTAACAGGGGCGTGTTATTACAATTTTTTATGCAATGCTTTGCAACAGGTCTCATTGCTGTGCTCCAAGTACAGTATATGTGAGGGGTTTCAGTGTTGTGGCACCGGCACCAGTGGCTAAGGCCCAATTTTTCAGCCCCTGTTTAACAGGGGCGTGTAATTACAATTTTTTATGCAATGCTTTGCAACAGGTCTCATTGCTGTGCTCCAAGTACAGTATATGTGAGGGGTTGCAGTGTTGTGGCACCGGCACCAGTGGCTAAGGCCCAATTTTTCAGCCCCTGTTTAACAGGGGCATGCAATTACAATTATTGATCTAATAATTCACAGCAGGGCCCATTCTTGCGCCCACCAAGAGTAACTGCGAGGGCTTACAGTGTTGTGGCAACACCGTCCACCACCACCACCACCACCACCAAAGGCCCAATTTTTCTGCCCTGTTCAACAGGGGCATGCAATTACAATTCTTGATCTAATAATTCACAGCAGGGCCCATTCCTGCGCCCACCAAGAGTAACTGTGTTCTTTTGATCGGTACTCACCTCTCCGCCGGCTTCCGGGCCTTCAGGTAGTTCCGTCCCCCTTTCCCAAGTGCCTCTGTCTGCTAACAAAGGGAAGGGGGGAGGAGTGCGGTGACGTTGAAGTTCTGATTGAACGTAGCGCATACGGGGAGGAGCTACGCATGATGTCACTACGGAACTAACACGATTGTCGGCTTTACATGCTCTGTTTTTATCATTTTTATGTGAGTAGTTTGTGTTTGAACCCAAAAATGTAATCTTAAGCGGTGAGCACTTAGATCTTTTCTTTCTACCCATGACCTGGCGTCCTTGCTGAGATCTAAAAAG
This sequence comes from Lithobates sylvaticus, assembly GCA_028564925.1. Taxonomy (NCBI): domain Eukaryota; kingdom Metazoa; phylum Chordata; class Amphibia; order Anura; family Ranidae; genus Lithobates; species Lithobates sylvaticus. The sequence continues at coordinate 206,478,915 of CM053031.1, forward strand.
ACGTGAGAGAAGTTTATTTTCCGTGTTAACCCCTTTGATACCCGCTTGCATGACCACCTGTTTGCACAGGGGTCCATGCCATAAGGTGAGAGTGATTAGTTAGACCGGAGGTGAAGTGATTGTCACGCTACTGTGGAAAAAAAAATTACTTACGTCGGTGCTACAGTTTGAATTTAAAACGTATTTGTGTGAACTGTGAAGTTAAGTCATGGATTGTGGAAACTAACTTGTGTTGGGTGATTGTATATAGTGTATACCACATTTACCACTGACTAAGGCCCCTTTCACACTGGGGCGGTTTTCAGGCGGTACGGCGCTAAAAATAGCGCCTGTATACCGCCTGAAAAAACCGGCCCCATTCACTCCAGTGTGAAAGCCGGCGGGCTTTCACACTGGAGCGGTGCGCTAGCAGGACCGCAACAAAAGTCCTGCTAGCAGCATCTTTGGAGCGGTGAAGGAGCGGTGTGTTCACCGCTCCTATACCGCTCCTTCCCATTGAAATCAATGGGAAACCGCGGGGATACCGCCCGCAAACCGCCGCTGCAGCGGCGCTTTGCGGAGGTTTTTTAACCCTTTTGCGGCCGCTAGCGGGGGTTAAAACCACCCGCTAGCGGCCGCATACCGCGGGTAAAATGATGGTAAAGCAGCGCTAAATATAGCGCTGCTTTACCGTCGCCGCCCCGCACCGCCCCAGTGTGAAGCCAGCCTAATGCAGAGTTGCAATGCAAGGAGATCAGCTAAAAGTAGTTGGATCTGTATGTGCGTTATAATTAATCGAAATTAAAAAAATCGATTAATTGAACACAAAAATCTGTAACAGTCCTAGTTAATACGCTGCGCTATCAAAATAAAAATCGAAATCAACAGCAATAAAGTGATATTCGTGCAGTACATAAACACACATGCAATATTGCAAATAAAGTGACAATGCATTTACGTAAGAAATACTGTAAATATAGAGTCCATAAGATGGATAAAAAAGCAATCAGAATCCTTAAGAAAAAAAAAAAAAATATATATATATATATATATACCATCACTCTCATGAGCTGTTACCCTGATACAAGGCTGATAAGTGCATTTCCTCTATTGTGATGCATAAATGACCTCTAATGTATCCTTATAATCTTCATATAATTGGTGCATCCCTCTTTTTCTTGTTTAGTCATATGTAGGAATTCTGCCTTGTCTAGGTTACTGCTAAAGAACATGTAAAGCATGCTGAGCTTCATGAAAGAAATTGGATTGTAACATCTTCATATATTCCTGTAACATTAATGTTTACGTGGCTGATTTACATTTTTATAAAATCAAGAAAAAAACACTTCTAGTGAATTGTGTTTTCGTTACACCTACAACTACTCTCTTTTTTTTTAGGATGAATGTGGAAGTGAAGCTTTGTCTCCTGTTGGTGTTTCTCAGTCAACAAAGTACTGTAGCTGCCCAGAATTCCTTTGTTCCAGGTACCCAAAGAAATTCTGCCAGAATCTGTAATATCTGATTCCTGCTGGGCAGTGTCACCTGTGGGGCATAGCAACCTGCACTCAGCTTTAATTCCTAACTATGTCCCTAACAAGCTGTTTATAAAGCTGCAAATTCAATGACATTGAGGTCCCAAAACCATAGGGTGTAATGTTAATTCAAATATTGACTTCTGGGAGCAGAGTTATGAGGTGACTTACCTCATCCTATCTCTGTGTACAGCTACTACTCCCAAAGGAAGAGAAAGGGGGGCTGGATGTTGGGGAATGGGGAGCACTTGCAATAATGTATATTTGCACACTTTGGCAAACTTACCTCAGGCTTTCCAGCTTCCTTGAAAAAATTATGTGCTCTCCCTTGTTGTTTCATAACTGCTGGTGCTATCTTCAAGGATACTTCTCCTGTGCTCCTCTATCAGTAACTGACCATGCTAGCATTTTTTTTAAGCTACTGTTTGTTTATCAGATGATTGGTAGGTTCAGTTATTAATAAGGCATAGGGAAGGAAGGTGGGGGTGCAGAACTATATTTTGGCTTCCAGAAATTATATTTGCATATCAGAGTTTCCTAATGTGCTCAAGAGGAAACTGAAAGTCAGGACCTTAAATACTATTCCTTTATGTAGGTTTCTCAGTTGTCATTTCACAGTGATATCCTTTTTGCTAGTTCCAAGTCACATTTATTAATGGGCGATTTGATTTTTTTTTTCAAAAAGTCCTTATTTATACTTCTGGCTACAACAAAGTTATTACGGTAACTGGATATTTTATTTTCCTCTACTGATACTAGTTCTCCCCCTCTCTATATATACTGTACAGGACAGAACACCAAGGATGGGTTGTCCTGGATGTGCATTTGGTATACTTAGGGTTTCTCACCTATACAAGGGAGGAGAGGACTGACTTACAGTTCTCTCTGGATTTGGAGGTTCGGAGAGCTATCTGGGTGTGAAAGAACCTCTCTCCTTTACAACCGGGACTCGTGTCCCAAAAGGGTTAAGCCTACCTTCAGGAAACAGCCCTTAAAGACAGGAATCTCCTAGAGCAGGTGTAGAGTAGTAAGAACGTTGGTGAGCAGACAAGTGTTTGGAGTGCTGAATGTCTGCCGGAAGCTGTCTAAAACTACGTGGATTGGACTTCCTGCAGGTAAAACCCTTGTGTGGCTAATACACTGTTATTTTTACTTTGTGCTGAAAATAAGTGGGCTGTTTTGTCTCCAGATCATGCTCAATTGTGCTCCCCCAGCACTGAGACTGTGCTGTCACTGACAGCTGGCGAAAGCCAGTGAGACGTGCTCCCAATCACATGACCACATAATCAGGAAGCCCATTAAACACCTATTGTTTCTGTGCCCTACTTTGGGTACATGCAGCAAGTAATACGTGCATGTGGTTTCCCCATGCTCATCAGGAGTAAAATTTATGTTGGGTTATTTTGCTGTGACGTATATAGGGACAAGGGGCGGGGCCAACAGCTCATGTCACATGTCACAATGGCTCATGTCACATGGTGACCCCGCCTCCCTATGATGTCACAGTCCCGGAGGAGGAAAAGTCTGGGAATGTGTGGGCAATTCCACACGTTCGGAAAGTCCGGTGGACCTCCGCTGGAAAATCCGGCAGACAGTCCGGCCGAAAAGTCAGATCGTGTGTACGTGGCATTAGGGTATAGATTACTTAGGCAATAGTTGACAGATAGGCACCAGTTAGTTTAAGGTGCAAAACACAAAGATGTTTATCAGCTCACAGTCACACTAAAACTCCAAGGAGAGAGGAATAGGGCACAGAACCCACATGAACCAGCAGACTCTACAAAAATAGAACAAAAGTACCCAGAGTCCTCACAGATAAATAACCTTGAAGTCAACCTGGCAATCTATGATAGCAGCTCCCAACTGTAAAACACTTAGTAGATAAGCTTCCAGCCACCTGGGTAGAAGACCCCATACTCCAGTGAGTTCCAACCAAGCTTCTTCCAGCCCCTTAAGAAATTTGGAGGTCCTCCATGGCTCCTCGATTCTTAGGCTCCACAGGCTAAGCCCCAAATTCATGCCTTTGTCCAGCCACATGGTCATCCTTTCAGGCAGCAGGCTTAAGAAGTTTTCAGCAGCAAGCACACCCTCCCCCAGACAGGAGGCCCAGGGGAGAAATTACTCCTTAAGGTCATTCCCTGATCATTTATACCCTCCCCCAGCATGCACCAGTGGCCAAAAAACTCCTACTAGTGAATAATGCAGCATTTTTACTAGTGTCAGCAGTACCATTGGGTTATTTTGCTGTGATGTATATAGGGACAAGGGGCGGGGCCAACGGCTCATGTCACATGTCACAACGGCTCATGTCACATGGTGACCCCGCCTCCCTATGATGTCACAGTCCCGAAGGAGGAAATGTCCGGGCATGTGTGGGCAATTCCACGCGTTCGGAAAGTCCGGCGGACCTCCGCTGGAAAATCCGGCGGACAGTTCGGCCGAAAAGTCAGATCGTGTGTACGTGGCATTAGGGTATAGATTACTTAGGCAATAGTTGACAGATAGGTGCCAGTTAGTTTAAGGTGCAAAACACAAAGATGTTTATTAGCTCACAGTCACACTAAAACTCCAAGGAGAGAGAAATAGGGCACAGAACCCACATGAACCAGCAGACTCTACAAAAATAGAACAAAAGTACCCAGAGTCCTCACAGATAAATAACCTTGAAGTCAACCTGGCAATCTATGATAGCAGCTCCTAACTGTAAAACACTTGGTAGATAAGCTTCCAGCCACCTGGGTAGAAGACCCCATACTCCAGTGAGTTCCAACCAAGCTTCTTCCAGCCCCTTAAGAAATCTGGAGGTCCTCCATGGCTCCTCGATTCTTAGGCTCCACAGGCTAAGCCCCAAATCCATGCCTTTGTCCAGCCACATGGTCACCCTTTCAGGCAGCAGGCTTAAGACGTTTCAGCAGCAAGCACACCCTCCCCCAGACAGGAGGCCCAGGGGAGAAATTACTCCTTAAGGTCATTCCCTGATCATTTATACCCTCCCCCAGCATGCACCAGTGGCCAAAAAACTCCTACTAGTGAATAATGCAGCACTTTTACTAGTGTCAGCAGTACCATCCACTGACCACAGAAGAATACATACAGTAACCAGGACCCAGGAGAAACATATATAACCTGAACTATCAATTTAGCTAAGCTAACTGCAGCTCAGCACCTTTAAATTTATATAAACACTCCTGATTAAGGCAGGGTGGCTACATATGTATATAGATAATGTTTTATTTTTTCATTCATTTGTATGTTTTATGTTTACATTATTCTAATTTGTGTATAAAAGTTTTGAAAAGGGTGAGGAAGGGTTAGAATCCCTGTTTCAAAGCTATGTAGAGCTATGTTAGAGAGATTTCCCTCATTCTCTTTTGTGGGGACAACCTTTTACCAGACAGTGAGGGAAGTTGCAGGGAAATAGGGGTTCTAGCACTCTAAAATTTAATGTAAAAGAGAGTTTCCTGCATTTCCAGTCCAGTTCTGTCTCTAATGCCGCGTACACATGACCGGACTTTCCGGCAGACTAGGTCCGACGGGATCAGTCCGTCGGACAATCCGATTGTGTGTGGGCTAGTCCGACCGTTTAAAAAAAAAAAAAATCGGACGGACCTAGAAATAGAACATGTTTCAAATCTATCCGATGGACTCAAGTCTGACGGACTAAAAATCTGGAAAACTGTTCGTCTGTGTGCTAGACCGAGGGACCAAATACGACGCTAGGGCAGCTATTGGCTACTGGCTATTGAACTTCCTTGTTTAGTCCCGTTTACGTCATCACTTTCGGACCTCCGCCGAAAGTCCGTCTGGAAGACCTTCGAACCTAGTCCATCGAAAAGTCCGGTCGTGTGTACGCGGCATTACAGATCCATTGGACAGCATTAAAACCAGACAGGGGGTTGTAATCTTTTCCTAATCTCTTCTAAACTGAAAAAGTTTTGGCTAAAGAAACACTTTAATTCAAACCAGATTTGTCTATTCCAACCTGATGGAGTAGAGCCTTTCTTGATAAAATATAAAAAAAATTGGCACTTATGACCGAGGTTTTGAGGGAGATGAAACTGGGGGAGCGTATATTGGGCTGGATAGCGGCATTGTATTCAACCCCTAGAGCAAGAGTAAAGGTGAACGGTACATTGTCAAAACATCTCCAAATAAATAATGGCACAAGACAAGGGTGCCCCCTGTCGCCTTTAATATTTGCGACGATACTAGAACCCTTTTTATGTAGGATAAGAAAAAATAATGAAATTCAGGGGACACGTATAGGATCAGAAGAACATAAGGTTTCGGCATACGCCGATGACTTGCTATTTTACCTATCAGCACCCCAGTCCTCACTATCCGCTCTGATGAAAGAAGTATCCAAGTTTGGAGCCCTATCCAATTTTAGGATTAACTTCGAAAAGTCTGTAATCCTTCCCTATCATGTATCCTTAGAAACAAGTAGGATATTGAAAAGATCATATTCCTTTATATGGAAAAAAAAATCTCTGGTTTATCTAGGAACACACATAACAGCGGACCTTAAACTCCTATATGACCTGAATTACAAAGTTTTAATGGAAGGGGTAATAGAGGATCTGAGGAAGTGGAAAGGGGAACCATTAACTTGGTTTGGAAGGGTAAGTGCAATAAAAATGAGCATCTTGCCTAAAATTAGTACCAATTCCACTCCCTCAGATCTTCTTTAAAAATATACGAAGGGCTTTCACGTCATTTGTTTGGAATAACAAACGTCCCAGACTGGCATATGATATATTGTGTAAAGGGAAGTCAGAAGGAGGGATGGGGTTACCAGATTTAAAACTATATTATAAAGCAATGGCCCTAGTACGCATTCAAACGATCAAACAAAAAAAATCTGGGTACCTTTGGAACAGAATATGTCAGGAAGGAGTTTAAAGGGAGTACCCTGGATCCCAAAAGCAAATGGGGTTTGTCAAAATGGACATCATTGCTAACCAAGAATACTTAAAAAATATGGGACCAGCTCAATGAAGATGGAGATTATGCTCCACAGTTATCCCCGCTAACCCCAGTGGAAGGCTTCCCGTGGTTTTTACCAGGGGAGGAAGTGGGATCAATGGGGAAGTGGGGGGAAGATGGGGACACTACATGCGGCAAATTTGCACCGAAGGGTACATTACTAGCACCAATAGAATTAGTACATAAGATGGGAACAATCCCACTGATGGAATGGAGGTACCTCCAATTAAAACGTTTTTTCAATAAGATGGAAAGCATGATGCGACCTCTGAATTCACTTACCATATTTGAAAGGAAACATGCAAAGATGACGAAACGCAGACATTTATTGTCCCAAATGTATTCACTAATATCGGGGAACAGGAAAAACATAATACCATATTACATTAGAGAATGGGAAGGGGAATTAAAGTGTAGCCTTACTAAAACACAAATTAAAGAACTTATCGATTCGACATATTATACCTCCAAAAGCTCACATATTCAGGAAACCTCTTATAAACTTCTGACCAGATGGTATCGAACCCCAGTGAAAATGATACAGATGTAACCAACAGCAGACAGTAGATGTTGGAGAGGATGTGGCCAGAGAGGCACCCTACTTCATCTATGGTGGACATGCCCCAAGATAAGAAGGTTCTGGCAAGAAATTGCCCCATGGATAGAGAGAGTATCACAAGATCAGATAGAATTAACACCTATAAACTTTCTATTTCATGGGTCAATGAAGACACGTAGGAAATATACGAATAGTATTTTGCCATACTTATTAAATGCAGCTAAATTACTGATACCGAGGTTATGGAAACAGTCCAAATGCCCAACTATTTTTGATTGGAAGAAGGAAGTTGATCGAATAATGGAGGCTGAGAGATAGATACATAGGATTGAAGGCAGAAACGAGAGGTTTGCGCAAATATGGACAGAATGGGAACTGTGCAAAGCAGAGATTGAATAATAAAAAGAATAATAACAACCGTACTCTAGATGCAGTAGAGGGAGGGGGTGGGGGAGAGAAGACTCTTTTTTTTTTTTTTTCCTATTCTTTTAAATATCTTCTGTGTTTTTTTTTTTCCCTCTCTCCCTCCTTTCCCCTCCCCTCCCATTGAGACGGGAAGTATACCACGGATTCAATTATAAACACATACCACATGGAGATCTTAGGGAGAATTTTAACTGGGTTTTTTTTTTTTTTTGAGATATAACCTTGAAACATAATTATTTTTTTTTGGTTTATCACAAATTATAAAGGAGAAAGGGGGTTAAAGTAAAAGGTAGTAATATGGCCCTAAAAAGCCTCATACACTTAACAAAAGGAAAATGAATTTTTTTTTTTTCCTTGGACCTTTGTTTTTTTTTTTTTTTTTCTTTTCCTTTTGAGTTTTTGGTTTATCACAAATTATAAAGGAGAGAGGGGGTTAAAGTAAAAGGTAGTAATATGGCCCTAAAAAGCCTCATACACTTAACAAAAGGAAAATGAATTTGGTTTTATTTTTCCTTGGATCTTTATTTTTTTTTTGCACCCAATACCCGTCCGACGGGGGAGGGGGAGGGAAGGGAGATACGGGAGGGAGGAGTATATGTTGGTAAGCGTGAAGAAGCGTATGTATATGTGCACGTAATAATATATATATATATATATATGTATTTTTTTTTTTTTTTGGGGGGGGAGAAGGAGATGAGGATGTTTTCATGTTAAATATATGTATAAATGATTTAAGACGGCTTTTAATGGAAATGTAAAAGAAAAATCAATAAAAAAAAAAAAATGTTGGATGCAGTAAAGCTTTACAATTGCACCATACACAATTGGACTGACATCCGTTCCATTTTATCCTATGAATACAAAAATGGAAAATAAGCTACAAATATATGATATGGATTATGGATAGCATTTCGCTTGTGCCTGTTGGTTTTCTTTTCAGTTTTAAGTGCACTTTATACATTGTTTTACAAACTTTCTCCAAGTTTAGGAATTTGTTTTAATGGACTGTGCTTAGCAACAAAATGGAATAAGCCACGCACAGTGAAGGACTAAACTATATGAATGAGCGATGCTAACATGGTTATATTTTTATTTTTGGCCTATAGATTTACCTCCTCAACTTTTGCAAGGACTGGTCAGTATTTCCTTTTTAATTTTTGCTTCATTTTAATGAAAAGGCTGTATCCTCATGTACTGTCTTTTTTCCTAGGATGAACTGATGAGCAGAAAATATTTGATTGGTAAGTTAATATTTCATGATTCATATTAATTATTTATTGTTTCGTTAAAATGTGTCTGTAATGATAAGGAAATCAACAGCCTCTGCTCATGTAAGGGGTTTTAAAGTCGTTAGCACATGTGATGACCCAAGAAAATTCTTCTGGTCTCCCATGCTGTGCAGTGTGTGACATCAGATCCCGCCTTGTGTTTTAGAAGGCTGGAAAGAAGACAGAGCTGCAGATTAACAGGTACAACATATGTAGGAGTATTTGTTTCATCTCTGCTTCTCATTTGGGGCTTGTCACTTCACTGGGTATATGTAAGGGTTTACAACAACTTTAAAGCGGACCCCCCCCCCCTTTTTCAACAAAATCACATTTGCATACAGCTTTGCATGCTGATATGAAATTTCTTTATATTAATTAGTTTAAACAAAGTTTTATTGTTTACCTGATGAATGTAAGTTATCTTTACTTACAATTACTGTTTTTCCACTTCCTGGTTGAGTGAGGCACTGGCGATTTAACCAGGGCCTCACAGCTGCATCCTGGAAAGTCCCTGTTATATGGTCCAGAGAGGATACCCATAGTTCTAGGCAGAGATTCAGGAAGGAAAAGGAGAAAGATTAATTTGACAGTAGAAAAAATCCATCTATACATATCTGTTTGTCATTACTAAACGATTCTAAAGGTGCCTTTTCTGTAATGTTTTTGATAAGGGTGAAGTTCCTCTTTAAATACAAAAGACTTTTATTTCTGCTGTCTTGGAACACTTTATCAGCATGGCCTCTAGACTTCCAAAAAACTAATTGTAAAACAAACAGACTAAAGCTTGCAATACCTGAATAGATTTATTCCTAATGCCTCGTACACACGGTCGGACATTCCGACCACAAAATCCGTCTGATTTTTTATTCCAACGGATTTTGTCCGAAACTGGTGTTGCACACACACGGTCGGACAAAGTTGTCGGAAAATCCAATCATTCCAAACGAGGTAACGTACGACGGGACTACATACATGGCAGTAGCTAATAGCTTTCGTCTCCAAATTTCACCAAATTTCTTCTGAGCATGCGTGGCACTTTGTGCATCGGAATTCTCTACACACGATCGGAAAAAGTCTCATCGGATTTTGTTGTCGGAAAGTTTTAGATCCTGCTCTCCGACGGAAAAAGCCCGCTATGATCGGATTTTCCGACAACATAATCCGATCAGACTTTTTCCATCGGAATATTTGACCGTGTGTACGGGGCATTAGGCTTCATGTACACTGCTGCTGGTAAATGGACGTTTAGGAGCATTTGGGTGATAATTATAACTACAACAAAAAATCATTTTTGAATCGCCCTAGGGGCCAAGTACACATATCACTCAACCCTGTTTTGATATGTGCTGTAGATGTGTAATAACAGAACTGTTTTTTTTTTTTCCGTTTATGCTGGCTGAAGCCCATATTATGGATGGTCCTTTAGGGGAGTTACAGCCAGCACTGAAGGCACCCTCTCTCTCCTCTGTGTGTTTTCTTTTTGGATTGACCTGCCTGTGATCAAGTAACCCAGGACACATACAAAAGTGTGGTAAAACACAGTCCACAGTTTTCAGGGCAGGGTATCTAATCCAAGGGCATACAACTGCTGTATAAATCATCCACATTAAGGATATATATCATTTAGAAAAAAGTAATCATGAAAGGGTCCTGAGGCAGCAAACATTTAGGCCTTGTACACTGGGTGATATAAAGGTGTTTGGCATTTTCTCTTTCAGCCTGTTGAACCAACAATTTTAGCCTATGTGTGCAAGACAAGCACATTTGGGCATTTAGAGGCATATTTGTATAGGTGTGTTTACAAGCTGAAAAAAGAAAACATCACAAGTGTGTGTTTGAGAGGAGCTTTCAGGCAGAAAAACACTTGACGCACCTAAAGGCAGCGTTTTTATTCCCGTCAAGCATTTTTAAGTGTGTATGTTGTAGTTTTTTTGGGAAAAACACTTATACACACAAATGCGCCTAAACGTGTTTACAATATGCTCCACTGGAGTGGTTTTTTTTTTTTTCTGCCAGCAGTTCTGGCATTTTTTTATGTTGCCTATTGTGCATGAACCCTAAGACCACTTTCACACTGAGGCAATTTTCATGCATTTTAGTGCTAGAAATAGCACCTGTAAAGCGCCTGAAAACTGCCTCCCATGCTGCCCGAATGTGAAAGCTTTCACCCTAGGGTGGTGTGCTTGCGGGTCGTTAGAAATAGTCATGCAAGCAGCATCTTTGGCGTGGTTTGGCTGTATACAGCGCTCCCAAAAGGCCCCTGCCCATTGAAGTGAATGGGCATCATTTCCGAAGCACCTGAAAAGCGTTTCGGAAGCGCCACAACATGGGTGTTTTTTTAACTCCTTCTTCAGCTGCTAGCAGGGTTTAAAAGCGCTGCTAAAACGAGTGGCACTTTACCGCTAACACACGGGTGGCCTCAGTGTGATAGGGGTCTTATAGACATGATAGATATGTGATTTTGTCACTAAATTCCTTGATTTCTATTACAGGTTTTCTTCACATACTGCAGTTTCAAAGGTAATTGTTTTCGTTTACACAAAAAAAAAAATTGAAATATTAGTATGCATCTATGTATATGTGTATATACATAATAATATGCACAACTATTTATAAAGTTACAAAAAGTCTAAAAACAAAGATGTGAAAAAGTGATCTGAGCATTGGAAGTATAATTTATAAAAAGGTGCACATTTTTATTTTATTGATTATTTAATCCTTCTCCCACTTATGTATTTAATAAGTAACTTCCAATTCAAAGCACTAAATTCAGATCTAAATAGCTTCTTACCTTTGTGTGCATTTATGTTGGTTCTTTTTATAGAAATGTTACCAGTCAATGTCACATTTCAACCTATAAGAAGGGGCGTATTTATAAAGTATCTGATATTCACCGAACATTACCTGCAAGTTCAGGGGTTTTAAATGACAGCGATTGATTTTGATCAGTGAATGTTTGGTATACGTCACATCCACTGCTTTATAAATAGGCACTTAAAGGTTTGCTTGTGACACAAAAGTCATGGTGATAACGAAATCTATGGCACACAAAAGTAGACCACAAATACTAATATCCTTCCTAAGGTATTGTCCCTGTAGTTATATTCAGTGATATCTATCTTAGTTGACTTGGATCAAACTGGTCTTGTACCCAGTAGCCCAACTTAATATCGTTTAATATCAGAAGAATATTACAAACCTCCAGATAAAACATGACAATGTGGGGAAGAGAACGATACTGTCTCTGGATACAGCAAAGGCTTTAAATTGAGTGGGCAGCCTGGCTCACTCCCCACGTCCTAGACGTTTTTACTGGTCAGTAAGGCCAGCCATCATAATAGTAAGGTTTAGTAGATGAAAGGGTGTAGAGCCAGGCTCCGATCATGGAATTTGGGGAAAATTTGTATACTACAATGCATCAGTCTCTAGGCACCGGTGCAGAAGAGCTTAGATTAGATAGATGAGGCAGAAAATTTTTATGAAATCTGTAGCTTTTTTATTAGGCAAAATTTTGATATTTTTACCTGATTTCCATTTTCAAAAATGTATATTGGAGGAATAAAGTTAGATGAAGGCCGAAAAGGCCTGGTATGGATTGGGGGGGGGGGGGGCACACAGATTTGTTTTACATTCTTTAATTGCCAGCATTTATTTTATTTTTTTTACATTCAGCTGTCAGCGGGGAACCCTGCTGACAGCTGATGACTCATTGGTTGTTAAGGATGCAGCATCCACCTGCTCCTTTACAAACCGTGTTGATTACTGGTCATAAAGGACCAGGCAGCAGCCCGCTCCTTAACAACCAGTACACATTTCACAAATACCGAATGCCTGGATGGACCACTACCTAATTTCTGCATGTATTTAATTATTTATTTTCTTCTGTGAATGGATTTTAACGCTTTTTCGTGAGGTATTTACCAAGCGTTTTCAGCGTTTCTTGGTGAATACCGCAAAACAGTCTAGTGAATTGACAGTTTCAGGAAAATGTGTCCTGACACCTAAATATCTCATGCAAGTTCATTCTGTGAAAGGAGCCCAGAATTAACCAGACCAATGTAGACAGAAGCAGTGTTCCTGATCATGCAAACACCAGACCAGTGCAGACAGCAACAGTTTCCCTGATCACTGCCACACCAGTCCCTGTGTCATCAGACCAGTGTATGCCAGCAACAGTGTTCTTTATCACTAGCACACCAGTCATGGTGTCACCAGACCAGTGTATGCCAGAAACAGTGTTTCTGATCAGCACAACACAAGTCTCAGTGTCACCGGACCAGTGTAAACCAGCAACAGTGTTCCTGATGGCTGGTGTGCCAGTGTCACCACAGCCAGTGACGCCAGCGACAATGCCTCTGATTGCCACCACAGCAGTCCCAGTGTGAACAGACCAGTGTAAGATAGCAATAGAATTCCCGATGAACACCACACTGGTCCCAGTTTTACCAGACCAGTGTATGCCAGCAACAGTGATCCTGATTCCTGCCACATCAGTCTAATGCCGCATACACACGGTCGGAAATTTCGACCACAAAATCCATCAGATTTTTTCCGACGGATTTTGTCCGACACTGGTGTTGCATACACGCGGTCGGACAAAATTGTCGGAAAATCCGATCATTCTGAACGTGGTGACGTTCGTTGCGTATGACGGAACTACATAGAGGCTAGTAGCCAATAGGTTTGCTCTCCTAATTTGATCTGAGCATGCCTGGCACTTTGTCCGTCAGAATTCTCTACACATGATCGGAAAAAGTCAGATCGGATTTTGTTGTCAGAAAATTTGAGAGCAGGATCTCAAATTTTTTCCGTTGGAAATTCCCACTCTGTGTATGAAAAATATCCTAATAAATTGACAACTTTGTGTAAAAAAAGAAAATAATTTTAATTTTCACAAAATTTGTTGCAATGTGGTAAAAAAAAAAAAAATGTTTTTCATTTTCCAAATGTGATCATGTTGTGGGTGTTTTTAGAGTACTGGCACTCCAAGGCCTCCAAAAATGTGGTAGGTAACAAAGAAATTAGATTCGTAATTTATGACCCTAGAAAACCTGAAGGTGAACCTAGAATTTTGGGCCTCTCTATGTGATTAGGCTGTGAAAAAGTCTCGTACATGTTGTATTTTCATACTTGACAACACTCAAGAGGAGTAGCAAAATGTATTTTGAGTTGTAATTCTAAGTATGCCTATGCTATATGTTAGAAGTGCTTTATTAATTGACAACGCTATGATAAAAAAAATTAAAAAAAAACATTTTAATTCTGTATTTTCCAAAAACTTGTGGCAACAAATTACACTTTCAAAAGACTCACTATGCCTTTCCAAAATGTGGTCATTTTGTGGGTGTTTCTCCTGTTCTGGCACTTCAAGAGCTCGAGAAATATGATAGGTAGTCAAAAAATTAGACACATACAGTGGTGTGAAAAAGTGTTTGCCCCCTTCCTCATTTCCTGTTCCTTTGCATGTTTGTCACACTTAAGTGTTTCGGAACATCAAACCAATTTAAACAATAGTCAAGGACAACACAAGTAAACACAAAATGCAATTTGTAAATGAAGGTGTTTATTATTAAAGGTGAACAAAAATCCAAACCATCATGGCCCTGTGTGAAAAAGTGATTGCCCCCCTTGTTAAAACATACTATAACTGTGGTTGTCCACACCTGAGTTCAATTTCTCTAGCCACACCCAGGCCTGATTATTGCCACACCTGTTCACAATCAAGGCATCACTTAAATAGGAGCTGCTTGACACAGTAAGGTCCACCAGAAGATCCTTAAAAGCTACAGATCATGCCGAGACCCAAAGAAATTCAGGAACAATTGAGAAAGAAAGTAATTGAGATCTATCAGTCTGGAAAGGGTTATAAAGCCATTTCCAAAGCTTTGGGAATCCAGCGAACCACAGTGAGAGCCATTATCCACAAATGGCGAAGACATGGAACAGTGGTGAACCTTCCCAGGAGTGTCCGGCCGCCCAAAATTACCCCAAGAGCGCAGCGACGACTCATCCAAGAGGTCACAAAAGACCCCACAACAGCGTCCAAGGAACTGCAGGCCTCACTTGCCTCAGTTAAGGTCAGCGTTCATGCCTCCACCATCAGGAAAAGACTGGGCAAAAATGGCCTGCATGGCAGAGTTCCAAGGAGAAAACCACTGCTGAGCAAAAAGAACATCAAAGCTCGTCTCAATTTCTCCACAACACATCTTGATGATCCCCAAGACTTTTGGGACAACATTCTGTGGACCGATGAGACAAAAGTGGAACTCTTTGGAAGGTGTGTGTCCAAGTATATCTGGCGTAGAAGGAACACTGCATTTCAGAAAAAGAACATTATACCAACAGTAAAATATGGTGGTGGTAGTGTGATGGTCTGGGGCTGTTTTGCTGCTTCAGGACCTTGAAGACTTGCCGTGATAAAAGGAACTATGAATTCTGCTGTCTACCAAGAGATCCTGAAGGAGAATGTCCGACCATCTGTTCGTGTACTCAAGCTGAAACGAACTTGGGTTCTGCAGCAGGACAATGATCCTAAACACACCAGCAAGTCCACCAACGAATGGCTGAAGAAAAACAAAATGAAGACTTTGGAGTGGCCTAGCCAAAGTCCTGACCTGAATCCTATTGAGATGTTGTGGTATGACCTTAAAAAGGCCGTTCATGCTTGAAAACCCTCTATTGTAACTGAATTAGGACAATTCTGCAAAGATGAGTGGGCCAAAATTCCTCCAGGATGCTGTAAAAGCCTCATTGCACGTTATCGCAAACGCTTGGTTGCAGTTGTTGCTGCTAAGGGTGGCCCAACCAGTTATTAGGTTTAGGGGGCAATCACTTTTTCACACAGGGCCATGATGGTTTGGATTTTTTTTCACCTTTAATAATAAACACCTTCATTTACAAATTGCATTTTGTGTTTACTTGTGTTGTCCTTGACTATTGTTTAAATTGGTTTGATGTTCCGAAACACTTAAGTGTGACAAACATGCAAAGGAACAGGAAATGAGGAAGGGGGCAAACACTTTTTCACACCACTGTAATTTATGCTCCTTAAAAATCTAAAGGTGCTCCTTGGATTTTGGGCCCCTCTATACAGCTAGGTTATAAAAAAGTCTCCCACATGTGGTACCCTAAACTTGGGAGAAGTAGCTGAATGTGTTTTTAGGTATAATTATGAGAATGCCTATGCTCTGTGTGAGAAATAACTTAAAATTACAACATTCGTGATAAAAAACTCAATGTTTTTCATTTTTTTTAATTGTGACCAAAAAATTACAACTTCAAAAAACTCACCATGCCTCATACTTAATACCTTGGTCTGTCTATGTTACAGAAAGGGGTAATTTTGGGGTGTTTTATACTGTCCTGGAGTTTAAGGGCCTCAAGAAATGAGATTTTTTGAGATTGAGAGGTATATCAGGATATCAGGATTGATCAATTTTCATATATATTGTATATACCATGGTTTGTAGACTCAATGTATACTTATCCATCCATCATATAGGAATAGTAGACATAGGGGGGTCAGTCAGTGGAGGCAGTCAAACACTGGTCTTCATGTGGTTAAAAAATCATCAGCAATTGTTTGTGATACACAATGCTTTAGTGAACAAAAAATGATCCAATTAGGGTTTAGACCTTAAATACCAACACAACAGAAAAGAGAGAGTAAGAGCCCTATGAAAGTTTTAAGCCTTCCTTTTTGTATTAGAAAATGTTTTTATTTTTGTCTGTGCCTCTATTTTTGTTCTGTCTGACATCTGTCAACTAGACAAGAAGTGGTGAGATTATCCATCACTTCCTTCTTGATCTGACCGCTGTCAAAGAGACAGAGTGTGAGAACGAATCATCCAAATTTGCATAGGCAAAAAAAGTTCCAAGATTTTCTTCTCTTACCCCATCTCTCCTCACTCTCTTCAAAAATTGTTTTAACTGGAGTTGGGCTTTAACTTGTGCTTATGGAATACATGGAAAGTATAAATGTTGTGCATAATCATTTACATTACAGAACGCTCATATTAGCTCTCTCTTTGTAGCCCCAATACATGGACATCTGATCTGAAAGACAAAATAAAAGTTTACTTGTATTTACAATATCTACACGAGATTGGAGACCTCCAGGTAACCCCATACTACCACAACCTTTTAAAGATCAATACAAGTGAAGTAAACCCTGGCTTTGTGATTTTCTGGTTAATTTGTATCAGAAGATTGCTAGAGCAGTGATTCTCATTTGGAGTGAAACTGTTGATTTCTGGCTGAATGTCCAAAGAAGGCTGCACAAATAAAGCAATATATTCAAAGCTAAACGCTCTGACAGATATAAAAGATACAAATTAATTCAGTTCATTAATACATAATTAAACATGTTGTTTAAAAGCAAGCAGTTTATGCACCCATTATTGCTTTGGTATTATACTTTTGGCTCCTTTCTTGTGGATGGCTATGGTCCACAAGAGAGCAGTTGATTTGTGTTTTTACTACCCCACAACCGCCTACCTACAAGCAGACATGATGTCTCACCTAGAGCAGTTTAAAAAAAAACATCTAAATCCATGTTTTGCATGTGCATTTCTGCGTGTTCATGTGTTTGGTGTCAATGCATGCTATTGGCCAGAATATTCATTTATTCCTGCCAATTAGAATACATTAACGCATAAACGCTCCTAAACGCGTCCAGCGTTAATGCACATTTATTAACATTTTTTCCAAAAAAGAAAAACTACAGTGCCTTAAAAAGGTATTTATACCCCTTGAAATGTTTCACATTTTGTCATGTTACAACCAAAAACGTAAAGGGGTTGTAAAGGAATTTTTTTTTTTTTTTTAAATAACAAACATGTTATGTCTTCTGGGGTCCCTCGGTGGCTGTCTTGGCTTCCCCCTGCAAGTACTTCTCATCTTCATGCGAGCTCCCTTCGCATGGTGAGAAGTACTTGCGGGCGTGCTCCAGTGATACAGCCGGCGGCTATAGCCGCTCGATGTATCACTCAGCCCCGCCCCCCAGTGCACCGCGTCATTGGATGTGATTGACAGCAGCGCTGCTTTTAATCCATCCACTCTAGCCAATCAACGGCCAGGGTGAGCGGCGAAGAGGATGTCGGGGGCGAGCATCATGCTGTGGGGATGCTTTTCTTCAGCAGGGGCAGGGAAGCTGATCAGAGGTGATCGTCATAGTGTTGTACGTGTTCTTGACGGTCGAAAGTTCAGAGAACTTTTGTGTGACCATGTGTATGCAAGCCAAGCTTAAGCGGAATTCCGTCGGAAAAAACATCCAAGAGTCTGGAGCATTAGAGTCTGCAAAAGACTTGAGACTGGGGCGGAGGTTCACCTTCCAGCAGGACAACGACCCTAAACATATAGCCAGAGCAGTGGCGGAACTACCAGAGTCGCAGCAGTCGCATTTGCAACGTGGCCCTGGTGTTCCACCACTTTGGGGGGGCCCGCTGACTTTACAACTTCTCTAGTCTGCTCAGGTTGGAACAGGGACACTCACTGCACAGCACAGCGGACCGCCCACACTGTCTCTCCCCTGGGTCCACCCATTCTATTTACAGCCGCAGGCTGTTGATGGGGCGTGCAGTCGGGGAGCTGAATCTAGAAGAGTGCCAGCTGACCCAGTACAGTGATGGGAGAGGAGCTGCAGGAGGTCGCAGTTGCTGTGTGAGGAGACCCTATCTCCTAAAAGATGTCAGTGGAGACACATGGAGCGGAGGGAGCCGAGAGAGACATAGAGCAATGCAGGGGAAACCGAGTGGACACTGACAGTAAGTGTCTCTGATCCCGGCACCCAGCGCTGCCAATGAACCCAGTCCCCACCACCACTGCTAATTCCATCCCACCCCCAACCACTTCCACTCACCCCCCCAGCACTGGCACTCAAAAACGCTCAAAAAAGCGTCTGTAAAAACGTCTGTGTGCATGAGGCCTAAAGTGTTACTGTAAAATGTGCAGAAACTAGCCAGCTCAGGTCACTATATGTACAGCCTGTAATAAAATGTATTATCAGAGCTTGTCTTGCTCTGTACTTGCAATTGTTCAGCAAGGAAAATAATTGTTAGAACGTTGCACCCTCTAGTGATAAAACATTATTTATCACATTTTATTTTGATGTCAGGACACAAGAAAAATGGAACGATATGACAAATAAAATATATAGTTGTTGGAGGTTATTACTGTCATGTATGTTCCTTTAAAGAAGCATTAAACCCAAAACCAAAATTTTACATATTGCAGCTTACTAATCATTAGATGTGGTGGCTGCATTCGGTTTTTTTTAAGGCTTTTTTCTCTCTGTTTTCTCCTGTATTAGAGCGCTCCCAATCTGGATGAAGGAGCAAGAAAAACTCCTTTGGAGAGCAGCATTTTTAATCTGGGGGAAGGGGATTGTTACATGTAGTATCAGATTTAGAAGCAAATTGAAGCCAAACTCCAGCTAACACTTTTTAAACAGCACATAAATTAAAAGCTAATCATTGTAAGCATCCCTGACAGTGGTAAATGGTTTGTCTCATCCCTCTTGCTGCTGATCACTCCCGTCCCACTCTTGAGGTCCATCACACTGAACCACTTAGCTCCAGATAAACTCTGCAAGGCATCTTCTATCCTTGGCGTGGTGTACTGGTCAGGAATGGTCCTCCTGTTGAGAGTTCTGTAGTCAATGCACAGTCTCAATGACCCATTCTTCTTTCTGACTACCACAATTGGGGAGGCGTAGGGGCTTCTGGACTCCCTAATCACTCCCGTCTTCTTCAATTCCGCAAGCTGCTCTCTCAGATCCTCCAGATCTGCTAGCGGGACTCGCCTCACTCTCTCTCTGAATGGCTTGTCCTCTTGCATGCAGATTCTATGGGTGGCACTCCTCGCACACCCCACATCAAACTCATCTTTGGAGAAAATCTTCTCCCATCTGGTCAGCTGGGCCTTGGCTCTCTCTCTCCAAGCTCCAGGTAGGTTTGGGTTTTCCATGGAGAGTTTCTTCCAAACATCTTCTCCTTCACCCGTCCCCTTCACTTCTGACCAGCCAACTGGGACAGCAGGACTCACCTGTCCCAGAAGCATCCTGGCAGGGATCTCCACGGGCTGCTCCGTGGGGTTCCTCACACTGACAGGGACTCTTCCTTTAGCCTTCTTCAGGTCCTTCAGTGAAATTACTTCTGGTATCACCTCCAGACCTGAGTGACCCTCCATTGGGTCGGGTTCCAACATTACAAAGGGGCCAGGCTGCTCCCAAGTAAGTTTCACCGTGGCTCTCATGCAGGTCACCTCTCCAGGCTGTAACACTGCTCCTTCTTTTCCAAGCCTCCATACTCTTCCTATGCCCTCACTTGGGGTCTTCTGCTCTAGGACCAACCGCTGGTAGGCCGCCTTCAGCATGGGATGGATCTTGGGAGCTGAAAGATTCTCTTTCTTCACCAGGGGGTCAGAAGCCTTCTGACTAGGTCCGTGTTCGTCCCTATAATCAGGGACGTCTTGCTGGTTCCTGGTGGGCGGGGACACACCACTGCTAAGGTGTCGAACACTTCAGACTTCCCAGCTACGGATGGGTCAAACGTCAATCTGATGGGTAAGTATCCATCATAGGGGAAACTCTGAGTTCCCAATCCCCTTATCTCCAACTCTTCTATCTTCTGTATTGGCAGATGACTCAGGTATCTGTCATAGAAGTCCCTGTACAATAGGGTCACTTGTGCTCCAGTGTCTAGGAGGGCCTTTGTGTACACTCCTTCCACCTGGATGGGTACAGAAGGGGATGGACCAACTAGCTCCTCTGGGTAGGGCCTAGTTGATGCTGTCCTCTTCTTTGGACTCTTTGCTTTACCAGAACTTGATTTGCACTTGCTCCTTTCTTGAGCCTGGTATGCAAACTGGGAGTGTGAACCCAAACTGGCTTTACTTTTGTCAGTAAGGAAAAGAAATAGCAACATGCGTTTGAACATATGACTTACAATACTTTAGCAGGTCCCTGCAATATGCACTTTAACATGTACACACATATGACTCAAAATAGCAATGGGGAGACGGAGCGCCCAGTGTGGCGACCATCTGCTATGCACCCCTGAGGTGCAATAAATCTATCTGCGCCTACCTAATGGACCAGGCCTGATCCCTAGCAATAGAGCTCAGTCCTTGTACTAGTACAGTGTTCTTCACCGGCAATGAATCTGTAGAGGTGGTGCACATGTAGCTTTAAATGGTGTCTTTGTAATCCACAAAAAGTAACATTGCTGCTCTGAGGTAAATTGCGCCTAGGCAGTTCAATAGGCATAAAACGTGTGTGTCAATGCAGGATGAGCCCCTCGGCTCTCTCACCAATCCTTGGGTACCGTCCTCAGCTCCGGTCCCTCCAATGGTGGCTCTGGTCTCTTCAATGGCGGCGTCCGGTCTCCTCAGTCACAGCCCTGAACTCCGGTCATCAGCTCCGTCCGACCGACTGTAAGGGGAAGTCTCCGCTCCGCTGCTGTGGACTCTGAGGGGTGAGAGTCTCACTCCATCGGCTGCAAGGCCCAGGCTTCAGGCCTTCAGCTCCGGTCCGCACAGATGTCTCTGCTGGCTGCAGTCTCCGCGTCACACGCTCTGTCAGCAGAGGCAGGCCAGTCCTGTCAGGCCTCAGAAGAGGAAGTGTCCCAAGAGGAAGAGGCGGTCTCCGCTCTTCCCTTTTATAATCTCCCCCAGCAGCCTCCCGGGCGGAAGTCAGCAGCCCGGGGGCCTGGGGGATTATGGGGGATGTAGTCTTTTCCCCTAAAAGGGGTAGAACCCCGCTACATTTTGATGTCAGGACACAAGAAAAATGGAACGATATGACAAATAAAATATATAGTTGTTGGAGGTTATTACTGTCATGTATGTTCCTTTAAAGAAGCATTAAACCCAAAAACAAAAACAACAGACTTACTGACTGGATCACTAAACGAAAATAAGGGGGGAAAAAGCCCCAAAAAAAGAAAACTAATGTAGCCACCATATCTAAGATTTGGTAAGCTGCAGCAAAATAAATCTTTGCTTTTGGGTTTAATACCACTTGAAAGAGGAGTTCCAGCCTGGGGAATTTTTTTTAAAAAGTCAGCAGCTACAAATACTGTAGCTGCTGACTTTTGATATTTGCCCAGGGAACCTTCGATGTTGGCACCCCAGCCGATCTTTGGATCGACTCCTGGGTGCTGCCAACCGGCATTCCTGGTAAGGGAAACCGACAGTGAAGCCTTTCGGCTTCTAAGCCGGTTCTCTACTGAGCATGTGTGAAGCATACTGCGCTTTCTAACTGGGCCAGCGGCGGGGGAAAGGGGGAGGGGGGAAAACTTCTGAGGGACGGTGCCGTGGCACAGTCTCCTGGAAGTGGGGAAGGGTACCTGTCAAAAGCAGGTACCTGTTCCCCCTTCCCCCCTGATAGGTGCCAAATGTGGCACGGAGGGGGGGGGGAAGAAGATAAGCGGAAGTTCCACTTTTGGGTGGAACTCCGCTTTAAGAACAAAACACCCAAAAAAAATCACTTTTAAGGCTGCTAAAAGACACAGTAAATTATCAATGTTGTAAACAAGGTTTTACTCTTCTCTTTATTTAAGCTTTCTGTAACAAATTATATCAGACAAATCACTGAAGACCCAGAGTATCTTCTGTCCGAACTGCAACAACTTGATCACCAGTTATTTCCTCTTGCTATGAAATATCTGCTCACAGGGAGGAAAGAAGACTTTACTGAGGTATGTGAAAACATGGTTCTTGCTTACTAAACTACAGATGATGCTCTCCTTCATCAAGTTGTATGAGGGAAAATCTGTGTAATGGTGGCCATACACAGTGTGATAAAAGTGAACAACTGATGTCTGATTTGACATAAATCAAATTGGATATTAAACAAGTGAGAAAAAAATTGTCATGAACGGGCAATGAGATATCAGATTGTGGCGCTTTTGATCAACCAAAGTCAATCCGTTGTGGAGAGAAAAAACAATCGCACAGGGTCAATCTGTGGCATTTTTGCACCCTTACATGTAGATCGATCGTAAGTCTTTCACAAGGGCAAGAAAAACACCATCTCTCAATTTTTTCTTCCTCCCACCACTGATCATCTTGGGTTGAATAAAACTGTTTGGCTCAACTCTTCCCCAAACCATTTTTGTCTTGCTCTATTCCTGCTTGTCTCAATCGGACATTGATCATTCTGTTTTATCGCACCATGTATGGCCATCGTCAAAGGTGTATATTTACCTTTTCAGCCGGTAATGTAATAAATCTTTGCACTCGTTAAAATTTTCAGGTGCCACTGCTATCTAATACTTCCAAGTGTTTCAATTGGTGTGTCCCTCAATGGGAGCTGAGATGCAGCGCAGTAGCCGAGGATTTTTGTAGCTTGGTGGGCAGAGCCTGATGGAGATTCAGAGACACTAGTTCCCCATCAGGTTCACTTCCCTTGTGATTGACAGCAGGCAGTGGGTGGACCTATAGCCAATCTTCTATTGGTATAAGAATTGGGCTGATCAGAAAACAAACTGAACAAATTCCCCTTTCCAAGCGAGGTGGATAGAGGAATCCTCAGCACTGTCAGAATACAATAGCACAGTGGGGGGGGTTCACTGATCAGCTTTGCAGTCGATTGGCTTCAGTGCTTATCAAAGGCCAGACAGTTTACAAGGGGTCGATCATTAGTTCGACTTCTTTGGAACGGGAACAGCCATAGATGGATAGAATTCGGGCCTGTCCATGCTGAACCGGCTGAATTTCAATCCAGCAGAACCAGGCCCCATCTGCCACAACCCTGGCAAACAGACGACACTAGAAGTCTCAAGAGACGAAGCCGTGCTCTTGAGCGAGCATGGTGTAAATCTAAATCCCTGCAAGACTTTACTCTCTACAAATATGCCCTATTCAAATACAACTCCTGCTTCCACACTGCTAAACAAACCTACTACAACACTCTCATCAAAACAATCTCATCCAAACCTCGCCAACTCTTTTCTACCCTTAATTCCTTACTTCACCCCCCAATGCCCCTACCCACCAACTTGCTTACCGCTCAATAGTTTGCCAACCATTTCAAAAGCAAAATCTACACAATTCGCAAGGAGATATCCAGCATTCAACTTCCTCCCCAACCCAACACATCAGGTCCAACACCACACTCAATACTCTTCTCCTTCTGCCCAGTTATCACCGATATATAGCAAAAAAATGCAGCGCTATAAATTGATAAATATGTGTATGCCACAGCTAAATATTAAAGTACAAATGTGCAAATAATATCTGTGATTTTGAACCATAAATCATGAAAATCTGTAAAATCAATACAGTGCACAACAACATTTGATTAAGCAGGTGGTCAATGCTTCAATAATGCACAAAGTACAAATATCCACATTCTATTAAAGTTGATAAGTGACTTGAGTTCATAAGATAAAATCCTGGTGCACTGTGAAGTGAATCATTCATGAATAGTGGGACCTAAGACTTGACCACGTGAGACCACCACCACAGAAAAGCCCCATACACACGCGCGGATTATCCGAGGACCAGGTCCGTCAGACCATGTCCGTCATACTTTGTCTGATGTTGGTTTTGCGTACACACAGTCGGACAAAGTTGTCGGAAAATCCGATCATTCTGAACGTGGTGACGTTTGTTGCCTACGACGGGACTACGTAGAGGCTAGTAGCCAATAGCTTTGGTCTTGTAATGTGATCTAAGCATGCGTAGCACTTTGTCCGGTCGGACTACCATACACACGATCGGATTTGGTGTGATCGGACCGTGTTGTCGGAAAATCTATCCAGCAGGAGATAGAACTTTGTCCGTCGGACAATACGACGTACACTGTCCGATGGTGCATACACACGGTCTGATTTTTCAACAACATTGTCCGATCGGACCGAATCCATGCAAAAATCCGACCGTGTGTATGGGGCTAAAGACAGGAGGCTTATCAGAAAGCCAGGGACTGCCCTTACTCAAGGGGGTCGTACAAGGCTTGTTGGATCTGAGATCCTGCTGGAGAAGTATCCTGGTAATTGGAGCCTGGAGAGATGTCCCAATGAGCTGGCCTTTCACCACCTGATGGATTCCACAGGCGCTACTGTCTGTCAAAGATCACCAACAAAGCTGATCTGTTATCCATGATTTCTACAAGCTTGTGGTCTGTTCTTAACTTTTTGCTGCGCAGGACTGGAAGCTATAGCAGATAACAGATCAGCTTTGTTGGTGATCTTTGACAGACAGTAGTACCTGTGGAGACCATCAGGTGTTGAAAGCTCGGCTCATTGGGTCATCTCTCCAGGGTCCAATTACCAGGATACTCCTCCAGCAGGATCTTAGGTCCAACAAGCCTTGTACAACCCCCCTGAGTAAGGGCGGTCACTGGCTTTCTGGTAAGCCTCCTGTCTTTCTGTGGTGGTGGTCAAGTCTATCTTAGGTCCCACTATTCATGAATGATTCACTTCACAGCGCACCAGGATTTTATCTTATGAACTCAAGTCATTTATCAACTTTAATAGAATGTGGATATTTGTACTTTGTGCATTATTAAAGCATTGGACACCTGCTTAATCAATTGTCGTTGTGCACTGTATTGATTTTACTGATTTTCATGATTTATGGTTCAAAATCACGGATATTATTTGCACCTTTGAGCTTTAATATTTAGCTATATTTTATCAATTTATAGCGCTGAACTTTTTTGCTATATATCTGCTTATGTTCCTACTATCTGAGTTATAGTGCTTAGCTGCTGTACGTTATTTTTGTCCATTATAGCGCAGATATTTCTTTTATTTTTCAGTTACTACCGATGAAGTTGATAAACTCCTCTCCATGGTCCACCTCACCACCTGTCCCCTGGAACCTGTCCCCTCACAATTACTGCGACCACCTTCGCACTCTATCCTAAACTCCCTAACCCACATGTTCAACCTCTCCCTCTGCTCCGGCACCTTTCCTTCCCCGCTCAAACATGCACTGGTTACCCCCATACTTAAAAAACCCTCACTAGACCACACCTGTTTGAATAACTTAAGACCCATCTTCCTGCTCCCATTTGCCTCCAAGCTCATCAAACGCCTTGTCCATGACTGAATGAGTCGCTATCTCACGGACAACAACCTTCTCAACCCCCTATAGTCCGGCTTCCGTCCACAACATTCCACTGAAACTGCCCTACTAAAACTCAACAATGACCTACTAACTGCTAAAACCAATGGCCATTACTCCATACTCGCTTGTTGGAGCTTGTTGTCGTAAATTCCATCGGACAGTTTCCGGACAGATCTGGTTCTCAAATTTTCCGACAACAAAATCTGTTTGCGCAAATTCCAATTGTGTGTAGACAATTCCGACGCACAAAACTTCATTTTTCTTGGCTCGTCGTACATGTTGTACGTCACTGCGTTCTTGACGTTCGAAATTTCCGACCAACTTTCTGTGACTGTGTGTATGCAAGACAAGTTTGAACTAACATCCGTCGGACAAAATCCATGGATTTTGTTGTCGGAATGTCCGATTGTGTGGACGCAGCATTAGACCTCTCTGCTGCCTTCGACACAGTTGACCACCTGCTCCTCCTCTGCAAACTACACTCCCTTAGCCTCTGTGATTCTGACTTATCCTGTTTCTCCTCTTACCTATCTCAGCGCACTTTCAGTGTCACTTACAACTCCATCTCCTCTTCCTCTCTCTGTTGGGGTACCCCAAGGCTCTGTCCTTGAACCCCTAGTATTCTCGCTCTATACCTCTTCCCTGGGCCAGTTGATAACCTCCAATGGCTTAAAATACCACCTATACACCAATGACACCCAGTTATATCTTTCCACTCCTCAACTCACCCCCTCGATCTCACAGATCTCAAACTTATGACATATCAGTATGGATGTCAGACCACTTTCTCAAACTCAATCTTTCTAAAACTGAGCTTGTTATAGTTCCTCCTTCCCGCCCCCCCCCCCCCCATGACTTTACCATTAAGATCAACAGCACAACCATTGGTCCCTCCACTCATGCCAGGGTGCTGGGTGTAATCCTTGACTCTGACCCCTCCTTCGGCCACCACATCCAATCACTGGCTAAATCCTGCCACCTTAACCTCTGCAACATCTCCAGAATTCGACCCTTCCTGACTAATGACGCCACAAAGCAACTTATTCACTCCTTGATTATTTCCCGCCTTGACTATTGCAACTCTCTCCTTAATGGCCTACCCTTATGCAGACTATCCCCCCTTCAGTCTATTATGAATGCTGTTGCTAGACTAATACACCACACTAACCGATCTATGACTGCTGCCCCTCTCTGCCAATCCCTTCACTGGCTTCCCCTAGCCCACTGTATAAAATTCAGAATGCTATCCACAACATACAAGGCCATCCACAACATCACCCCCAGCTACATTACCAACCTCATCTGCAGATATTGCCCTATTCGCCCCCTCCGCTCATCCCAGGACCTCCCGCTCTCTAGCTCCTTTGTTACCTCCTCTCATGCTCGCATTCGGGACTTCTCCAGAGCCTGACTTCCCATCCTCTGGAACTCCCTGCCCCGGTATATCAAATCAGCCCCTAACCTGTCCACCTTTAGAAGATCCCTGAAAACTAACATTTTTAGGGAAGCCTATCCCACACCCACCTAACAACTGTCCCAGAGCCACCCCCATCAAATCATTCCCCCCATCTATTACCTTTTGTACCACCACCCCCTCCCTTTAGAATGTAAGCTCTACAAGCAGGGCCGTTCTGTCCCTTCTGTATTGAACTGTACTGCAATTCTGCTGTCGCCCCTCTACATTGTAAAGCGCTGGGTAAACTCTTGGCGCTATATAAATTGTGTATAATAATAATAATCTATGCCCGGCTTTTAATCTTACAGTACATTGGAGTGTTGGCCAGTTAAAATAATGCTCCTCACATTTTTTTAAAACATCCTTTATTTAGTTGAGAGTTTCATCAGAACTAGAAAGAGCAGTTAAGAACCACATAAGATACCAAAAATTCCCTTTAAGCTATAAAAATGAATGAGCCAGCTGACCTCAGTCTGTAATCCAAGTGTGCACAATGCAATGAAAGATAATACAGTAAGGAGTAGCTGTATACCTTGGCGTATAAATGCTCCTTACATTTGAGGTCATTGGGAGGAATTCCTCCTTACAGATAGCTAAAAAGATCAATGATGTCAGTGGTTACTTATGTGAGAGGCAGACTTTGCTCATTGCTCAAGGAACCTCTACCAACCTCTGGAGGATCCTTGGTTGAGAATGGCTTGTCTACGCTATACAGAGGAGACAGGTAAAATCGGTTTCATTTTAAACAATGCTTACTAGCAACCCAGGACATGTGGGGGTCTATTTATAAATGTTTTCACACTAAATTCATAAAACTTTACTCAAGGCTCGCGCATTTTTCTCCTATTGGAATGCTGTGTGAAATTTGCGTGTAAATGTATAAATAGAACCCTTTGTCTTTTACTTCATTTTGGTAGCTAAAGTGTATGCATAGTCAAAACTTATTATTTTCTAGCTTTGAATAAAGTAGGGAAGGGTCACCAGTACAAACAGAGAAGTGATTCTTCCCAATGGGAACACAGACACCAATAAAAACTTGACAGAGGGTCTAACCCTTTCTTATTTTATCAAAAACTAGCTAGTGTCAACTGTTGTGTATTTCTGTTGTTCCAGGACATCAGTATTTTTCTGGATTTTGAAACTATGAGAGATAAGGTATTTCAATGTCCCATAGGAAATCGGACATTATTCATCCTCACCTACCAGAAATGCCTTCAAGCTCTAAATTCAGCAGACTGTGTAGACATACTGGGACATGTTCTACGCATGTATGGGGAGATGTACTTGGACACAAATATGATAGTAAAATTGCCAACTGAAATATTAGACGACCCCTTCCGAAACCTGTAAGTATGATGCCCATATGCAATTATTATCTGGGACATAGTATTGTTATATCATATCCTTTCATTTCATATCTACATGAGTGTATTCTTTATTTAGTTGTTCAAGTAACACAATTTGTTTCAAAAGAAACACAATAGAGCATCGTTGCTCGGTAAGTTTATAGAATAATAATTGTATTCCATATATATAACAGATTTTAACTTCCTATGCATTTTGTGAGGACTTGGTCTAAAAGATGGAAATAGATGGTTTGGGATTATGCAAAAATCTGAGTAATAAGTCATAAAGTCGACCATGCATATAAATGTAAGGTCCACTTAGATTATAACCCACCATCTTAAAATACAAAGTGAAATAAATAAAAGTGTTAAAACATTAGAAGAAAAATGTAAGTGTAAAAAAAGAAAATTATGATCCAGAATTTCACGAGAAGATGATCCAGCACTGTCTAAGACTCCATTCTTGTGAAGTTTGGAATCCTTGGCTTTCCCATATTCCCTTGTCAAGGCCAAGTGGCGTAAACCTTGCCTAGGTGAGTATGCTGGTAACATGAGTATTTTTTACATTTTTACCCAGCTTTTTTTTTACATTTCTCTAAGTTAGCATTTTTGCATGGGGTACAGGGTAGAGTGCTGCATAGGAGGCGGACCAGAAGAATTGTGTTCAAGAACATTTATTCAAATTTCTAATAGTTAAATTGTCACTAAACCCACATCATAAAAACAACCAATAAATGGTGTATTACATGCTGTTCATACTCACTCAGTCACTATGAGATTTGTTTTCTGTATTCCGCAAAAAACCTGGTTGATCCTGCTGCTCTCTATCTCCACCTCCTGTCCATGTGCCCAGTTCTGCTAGGGATTTTGCAGGTGTTGAGGCAACTCTGCACATGCTCAGTTTTCAGTGAATTTCTATGCTGAGCATTTCCCCCTATCACATCTGAGCAGCCCATGTGACTATAGAGTCACACATGTGGGTGTCTACACAGTGGTAAATGACACTCCCTCTCTCCTCCTCCATTCCCATTAATTAGCTAAACACACTGGGGGCAGGATATTACAGTACATCTTGATTCACCTCCCTCTTATTCTAATACCCCGTACACATGGTCGGATATTCCGATGGAAAAAGTATGATCGGATTATGTTGTCGGAAAATTTGATCGTGTGTGGGCTCTAGCGGGCTTTTTCCGTCAGAATTTCCGACATAAAAAATTTGAGAGCATGATCTAAAATTTTCCGACAACAAAATCCAATCGGACTTTTTCCGATCGTGTGTAGAGAATTCCGACGCACAAAGTGCCATGCATGCTCAGAAGAAATTTGGAGACGAAAGCTATTGACTACTGGCCTCTATGTAGTCCCGTCG
Organism: Lithobates sylvaticus; assembly: GCA_028564925.1. Classification (NCBI taxonomy): domain Eukaryota; kingdom Metazoa; phylum Chordata; class Amphibia; order Anura; family Ranidae; genus Lithobates; species Lithobates sylvaticus. The sequence continues at coordinate 206,508,915 of CM053031.1, forward strand.
TACGTTTTGTACAACACCTCGTTCGGAACGATCGGATTTTCCGACACCTTTGTCCGACCGTGTGTGTGCAACACAAGTTTCGGACAAAATCCGTCTGAAAAAATCTGACGGATTTTGTGGTCGGAATGTCTGACCGTGTGTACGGGGCATAAGACACAGGCTAGAGGGGTGTGACAAAAACCTGTGACTTGCAGAAATCCACCCACACCATGTTATTTCCACAAAATAATAAAGATGTATTTGTATGAAAATTGAAAACTGTTTATTTTATTTATTTTTTTATTTATTTTATTAAATTTTTTTGAACATGTGACCAGCAGCAGAGGACTAGAAGCTCCTTTTGCTTATGTTTCCCTGCAGACAGGCTGGGAAAGATCTGGGTCATGTGACAGCTGTATATCGATTAGTAAAAAGGTACTTTTTTTAAATGAAACAATGCGTGGTCAGTATCACTTTGATGTAGCACTGTGCCAGTCTGTAGAAGTGCTCTCCCCTCTCCCTGCATTCAGAGGACATAGAGCCAGCAGCAGTGAATCAAATCCTCTTAGCAGAGAGAGGGGTGCAGGGTCAAGTCATGCTGTGTGTGTCTATGTAAACACACAACCCATCTCAGGAAAGAGCCCGCATGTCTGGCCCCTTAGCATGCAATTTGCTTTAGAGGAAGAGACAGAAGAGGAGGAGCAGGAGACCCCTAGAAGAGTAGGTTCAAGGCTGCTCTGTGCAATGAGTAGGTAGGAACAACATGTTTATTTTAAGTAAAAAAAGTTATAAAGTGATAAATGAAAGATCAACAAACCGTATCCTCATAAAGTGTGTATTTGACCCCCCGTCACTCCAGCCCACAATGCTGGCCATACCCATATCCCCCCCCCCCCCCCCCCCCCCCCCCCCCATCGCCAGCTCACTTACCATGTGCTGCCCCCAGACTGACATGTGGAGGTGGCGGCAGTGGCCTCCCCCCTCAGTCTCCTCCGTGTCCTGGCTCCGTCAGTCGGGTTTCCCATGCCTCTCCTCGGCATCACGGCGGCCATATGTCTCCTCCTTCCTCCTCATAGGCCAATAGGATTGCTTCTCCTTTCAAAGCACTATGTCCCTTGGCTTTAACCTACTCTGTTCTTCTGTTATCAGCCTGATTATTTCTGACAAATTCTCAGACACAGGAAATAAAAGCAGACCAAATTTTGTGTCAGGGAGGGTGCTATAAATAGATTAGCAGGCAGCTTGCCATGTCACAGAACACCTCTGAGAGTCTTTGCCTATGTGGAGAGGGGGTGTGTGCCTTTCCTCCAATCAACTGTCTTGGCTGTATATAAGCGAAGGGGGGATGGTGGACTAGGGATTATAGCGGTGCGATAATAATGTAAGAGAGTCGGGGTTAACTCGCAGTTCAATGCTCATAACACATTTTGATTAATAAAAATAATTTTATTACATATAGAAAATTACATAAACACAAAAAAAATTTAAGAAAAATTATTAGTGTACATTTAACAAGGCTCAGTCATAAGAGGTCATGACAAAAAATGATTAAAATTCATTTGAAACAACATATAGTCATTTATGCAGAAAACGATCCAGAATTATCATTCGGTTCAAATAGTGCACATGGAGTTTGGAAACGATTCAAAATTACTGTGAGTAAGATGACCTGAGATGGATTAGGTACGTCTTAGTAGACAGTTCCGACATGTTTCGCCATTACAATGGCTTCCTCAGGGTAGGTCTACTTAGCAGGATAAATGTATCTAATAAAAGAGATTATCATAGTTAGTCTGATTTACTGGTAAATGGGGCCAAAGGTAGTCCAATATCAAAGTTGAATAGAAAAAAAGGGATTTCTCATGGAGGGGATTCCACTGATTGCGATTCCAAGGGAGATGCCTTCACCCCACCTCCCCTGATAGTGAGACAGGGGGATCCCCCTTAAGCCCGTCCAAAAACTTACCCAAATCGGTGAAAATATCAGATTCGGCTCAAGCTGTGGAGTAGGGCGGTCTTAAAGGATGCCTATCATGCTTAGCAGAAGGCGGGTCAAGCCAGGTGAAAACAAAAACAAGCTTGAGCCGAATCTGATATTTTCACCGATTTGGGTAAGTTTTTGGACGGGCTTAAGGGGGATCCCCCTGTCTCACTATCAGGGGAGGTGGGGTGAAGGCATCTCCCTTGGAATCGCAATCAGTGGAATCCCCTCCATGAGAAATCCCTTTTTTTCTATTCAACTTTGATATTGGACTACCTTTGGCCCCATTTACCAGTAAATCAGACTAACTATGATAATCTCTTTTATTAGATACATTTATCCTGCTAAGTAGACCTACCCTGAGGAAGCCATTGTAATGGCGAAACATGTCGGAACTGTCTACTAAGACGTACCTAATCCATCTCAGGTCATCTTACTCACAGTAATTTTGAATCGTTTCCAAACTCCATGTGCACTATTTGAACCGAATGATAATTCTGGATCGTTTTCTGCATAAATGACTATATGTTGTTTCAAATGAATTTTAATCATTTTTTGTCATGACCTCTTATGACTGAGCCTTGTTAAATGTACACTAATAATTTTTCTTTAATTTTTTTTGTGTTTATGTAATTTTCTATATGTAATAAAATTATTTTTATTAATCAAAATGTGTTATGAGCATTGAACTGCGAGTTAACCCCGACTCTCTTACATTATTATCGCACCGCTATAATCCCTAGTCCACCATCCCCCCTTCGCTTATATTTCAATACCAAGGGATGAGGTGCTGTATTACTTAGTGGGTCCTCTCTGTCTTTTTGTATATATGTCTTGGCTGTATGTCCAGACTTTACACTCAGTGCTAAACAGAAAGAGAAAATATCCTTACCTGATCTGAACTTTCTAAACAGTATATAAAGGTGAAGACAGCAGATATACATGTAAAACTTATGTAGGGAGATTTGTTTCATCCCTGTGTATCATCTGAGGCTGTTCACTTCACTCTGTATATGTGAGGGTTTACATCCACTTTAAGTACTTGTGAGTACAAGAGATTAAATAAAATGAAGGTGTTATTGAGGATCTTACACCGTCTGTTCATTTCACAGTAATGTATAAAAATCTGTTTCCACACTTCTCCATTACACCAATCCACCATTGTAGCCCCCCAAAAATCAAATATAGATGGCTGGCCATAGATTATGCAATATTCTGGCCTTCAACAAAGGGTTGAAGGAAAGAAAATCGCTTGATTCCCCCATCAACACAGTCAGTGTTGATAGGGGAATCCCTCCCACTGTGCTATTGTATTCTGACAGAGGGAGGTTTCCCCGCCCTCAGAATACAATAATCACTGCCGGCAGCTATAGCTGCCAGAAGTGATCGTACAAAAAAAAAAACACTACAGACTGGTTGAACTGAGGTTGATCGAAGTTCAGGCAGTTCCTCCTGAACAGGTCAAGTTTCGAACCGTCTGTGACCTGTGAAAAGTATGTGGGCCGCTTAGGCTCGATAGGGAGGGGTTATGTAGACAGTACATCCGCAGCTGCTGCTAGAGTGCTGATAGGAGATGGAGCCTGTTCTGGCTCCTGCAAAGGTACAAGAAAGGCAGGGGTGACCCCTGGAAGTCACAAATCTATGGTGTCCTGCTGCAGTGAAGAAATGGAGTGGCAACCTCAGCCTGGACTCCGACCAGGCCATTCCCCCAACACGTTTCACTCTGCCCCCCGGAACTTAGTCATGGGGAACATGTCATCTGTGGCTGGCTTGTAAAGACTTGCTCAAGGTTATCTTCCCCATATAGTGCAGACACCAAGCTCTGCACTGTGGCACGCTGTCCCAAGTTAGGAATCTGCTCCAGTGCCCTGCAGGAGGTGCCTGCTATCAAGGGATACTTTCTATAGTCCAAATAATGTACACGCTTCCTTTATGACTACTCACATACCCTGTAGACATGTGCACTGACAAAAAATTTGTTCATTTTCGTTTTAGTTTCATTAGTTTTTTTGCTTTTTTCGGAAATTCGGAATTCGGAAATTTCGGGAATTTTCACATTTCTTTTTTCCGAATTTTCGGATTTCCGAATTTTCGGATTTCCGAATTTCGTATTTTCAGATTTCCGAATTTCGGATTTCCGAATTTCGTATTTTCGGATTTCCGAATTTCCGAATTTCGGATTTCAGAATTTCCCGAATTTCCGAATTTCGTATTTTCGGATTTCCGAATTTTGGATTTTCGGTTTTTCGGAATTTCGAATTTTCAGACTTTCGGATTTTCGGAATTCGGGAATGCAAAGATTTGAAAATCCCAAAATTTGAAAATCAGAAAAAAAGAAAGAAAATCAGTTTAATTAATAACTAAATATTAAATTAACGAGTATGAATTCATCCGAAGTTATGAATTATCTGAAATAACGAATGCCGCATCTAAACAAATGGAACGGAACAAATTAATAATAAATAATTAATAATAATAAAAAGGTTTTATTATTATTATTGTTTTTTTATTATTTTTAGATTGTTACATTCCATTTGGTTAGATGCAGCATTCGTTATTTCAGATAATTCGTGACTTCGGATAACTCAGATAAATCAGATTCGTACTCGTTACGTTCACTAACAGACAAATTTGAAAGGGAATTCCAATACCTATAATTTAATAGTTAGTTATTATTTAGAATGAAATAGATTTTCTTTATTTTTTTTAGATTTTCGATTTTTCAAATTCTTGAATTTCCGAATTCCGAAAATTCAAAATTCCGAAAATCTGAAAATTCTAAATTCGGAAATTCGAAAATTCGAAATTCGAAATTCGGAATTCGGAAATTCGGAAATTCGGAAATAAAAAATTCGGAAATTCGGAAACCCGAAAATGCGAAATTCGGAAATCCGAAAATTCGGAAATTCTGAATTTCGAAAATTCGGAAATTCGGAAATCCGAAAATGCGAAATTTGGAAATTCGAAATTTCGGAAATCCGAAAATTCGAAATTCGGAAAACCGAAAATGCGAAATTCGGAAATTCGGAAAATTCGTAAATCCGAAAATTCGTAAATCCGAAAATTAAAAAATTCGTAAATTCGGAAATTCGAAGTTTGGAAATTCGTAATTTCGGAAATTCGGAAATTTCGGAAATTCATAATTTCGAAAATTCGGAAATTCGGAAATCCGAAAATGCGAAATTTGGAAATTCGAAATTTCGTAAATCCGAAAATGCGAAATTCGGAAATCCGAAAATGCGAAATTCGGAAATTCGAAAATTCGTAAATCCGAAAATTCGGAAATTTGAAATTCGGAAATTCGTAATTTCGGAAATTCGTAATTTCGGAAATTCGGAAAGTTTGGAAATTCGAAATTTCGGAAATTCATAATTTCGGAAATTCGGAAATTTCGGAAATTCGTAATTTCTAAATTTTGATATTTGGAAATTCGGAAAATTCGGAAATTGAAAAATTCGAAAATTCGGAAATTCGGAAATTCGGAATTAACTAATTTGTCAAAATTCGTTAAAAAAACGAATTAGGAACTAGACAAATTGCACATGTCTAATACCCTGTTTATGACAGTATGGGGTCGATTCACTAAGAGTGCAAATCTGGTGCAGCCCTGCATAGGAACCCAATCAGCTTCCAAGTATTTTTGTCAAAGCTTAACCTGGTGGTATGATTATTTCAGAAAATTCAGTACAATGTTTTGCATGGAAATTTGGCGTTTTATATTGTAGGCCTGAAATTCTTAGGAATAACACACTTAAATCTGTCCAAATAAGAGTCTAGTAGAAATCCGGGTATGATAAAGTTTGAAACACAAAATCATAAATTATAATATAATAAATAACTATAAATAATTATAACAAATAATAATAATAAAAATTATTAAAAACACTAAAATTTGCTCAGTTGCAGAATTGTCGCTGTCGTTACTTTCAGTGATTGATGAAGGATTTCCCCACGAATCACTATCGCTCAATTCTGCAAGTGATTCTAATTTATTATCACTGTTTCCTAGCTGGTCTAAAACCGTTTTTGATGTAAAGGGACACTTTTTGGTTGCTATGGACAATCTCCAGTTTCCAGGCAGAAAGAACAGTATTTATAATATAAAACTGCATGCAGGGCACTGGACAAAGCACTAGGGACAAAAGGGAGGTGAAATAATGTGATACAGTAATGTAATCTGTAAGATTACAGTGTACTGTATGTGTAATGTGTTTTTTACTTTTAGAATTTGGCGCTGTGCTCCGTCCCTGTGCGTTGCAACGCTCGCAGGGAACAGAGCTCTGCACTGTCATAGATCCGGCGGAGGACACGGCTTGTACACACAGCGGGGAGACATTGCAGGATCATGGGGACAAGGTAAGTACCTTTGCCTGGATCCTGTGATGCGATCCCGAGTGTGGCTCGGGGTTACCACTTTTGGTACTGAAAATTCACCCCGAGCCACACTCGGGATTACCGCCAGGGAGGTTAATTGAACAAGCTGAAGTTAGAAGCTGATTGGCTACCATGCACAACTTCACCAGATTTAGCACACTCCAAGTAAATCAAGTAAAGTTTAAGAAACCTGTTTTTTTTTTTAACGTCATGGATTTCCCTTTAAAATGTATCTGTGATTCAGCTTTCCATTCAAGGCGCAGAGGCCCTCATTTATGATTCCATCCTTTCTATCCTTGTTTTTCTAGGTCATCTGTGTTTAGAGATCTGTATGATAAAATGACCGCTACCAACCAAAGAGCTGTGTATGAGTGGATGACTCAAACTCTTCAAAAATCATACGCTGTTTATGGTGAGTGTAAAGTACTTTTACAGCCTTTTGCTGATAGCATAGATGAAATGTTCCCCTGTTCTTTGATCTAGCGTGTTACTGCAGAGTAACAGGATAGCCAATGAAAAGAAAGTGAGAATCAGTGGAGCAGATAGTGGCTCACTAACCTCCATTGCAGGACACACCTGTTAGTAGAAGAGAGAGCATCTCAGGACAGCGGAGTCTCCCTTACCATGTACAATAACTTGCTTGAAGATACAATTACATCAAAGGCAAATGAAATTGTAAACTTCTGTTTCTTTGCTTTTGTGAAGTCAATGCATTGTACATATAGTTGGCAACATTTTAAAATTATTTCTACAGTCAGTTTGCTGCTGAGCTAAGCTTGTAACATACAACATTGTCAAGGTAAATTTTGTACTGTCACTATAATTTCTTTGTTGTTTATCTCAATGCTGCCCTTCAGAAAACAAAGTAAACCAGTGCACTGAATTAAAGAGTTAAATGACACTTATATTGTTTAACCACTTGACCTCTGGAAGATTTACCCCCTTCATGACCAGGCCACCTTTTGTTATACGGCACTGCATTATTTTAACTAACAATTGCGCAGTACCCAAATAAAATGTATGCATTTTTTTTCCACAAATAGAGCTTTCTTTTGGTGGTAATTGATCACCACTGCGTTTTTTATTTTTTACGCTATAAACACAACATCTGCAATAAAAAAAAATAAAAAATCGCATTTCTTCATAAATTTAGGCCAATATGTATTCTGCATGTTTTTGGTAAAAAAAAAAAATCCCAATAATCATATATTGATTGGTTTACGTAAACGTTATACTATGGGATATGTACTGGGATTTTTTTATTCTATACTAGTAATGGCATCGATCAGCGGAACTGCAATATTGCAGCGGACAATGGGACACTAACTGACACTTTTGACACATTGCAGGAACCAGTGACACTAATACAGTGATCAGTGCTAAAAATATGCACTCTCACTGTACTACTGACACTGGCTGGAAAAGGGTTAAACATCTAGGGCGATCAAAGGGTGTGTGCACTGTGTGCCTAGCCAGTGTTTGTGTTTACTGTGTGTGCTGCTTTTACTAAGGAAAGTGATGGATTTTATTCCCTGCTGTGCAGGAACACAAAATTCCTAAGGCCCCTTTCACACCGGGGCGGGGAGCCGCGGTGACGGTAAAGCAGCGCTATATTTAGCGCTGCTTTACCGCCGTTTTAACCGCGGTATTCGGCCGACCGCAGTGCGGTTTTACCCCCCGCGAGCGGCCGAAAAAGGGTTAAACACCCCCCGCAGAGCGCCGCCGTAGCGGCGCTTTGCGGCGGTATTGCCGCGGTTTTAACGCGGTGTCCCATTCTAATCAATGGGAAGGAGCGGTATAGGAGCGGTGAACACACCGCTCCTATACCGCTCCAAAGATGCTGCTAGCAGGACTTTTTTTTTGTCATCCTGCTAGCGCACCGCTCCAGTGTGAAAGCCCGCCGGCTTTCACACTGGAGTTAAAGGGGCCGGATTTTTTCATGCGGTGAACAGGCGCTATTTTTAGCGCTGCACCGCATGAAAAACGCCCCGGTGTCAAAGGGGCCTAATAGCTTGCTCTGGGACACCCAAGCAGGCTTGCTCCCAAGCCGCGGCTCTGTGTGTTTATTCGCACATCGAGCTGTGGCTTGGCCCAGCCCTCTTTCCATCTCCTGATTGGCTCACTGGCTGTGATTGACAGCAGTGAGAGTGAGATGGGGCTCAGGTAAGTATTAGGGGAGGCTGGGGGGCTGGCTTAGAATGCATAGAATGCATGAAGGTTAACAACATTGTGCCTTTACAACCACTTTAAGGCCCCTTTCACACTGGGGCGGTTTGCAAGCGCTATTGCGCTAAGAATAGCGCCTGCAAACCGACCCGAAACAGCTGTTGCTGTTCCTTCAGTGTGAAAGCCCGAGGGCTTTCACACTGAAGCGGTGCGCTTGCAGGACGCTCAAAAATGTCCTGCAAGCCGCATCTTTGGCTCGCTATAGGAGCGGTATATTTACCGCTCCTATAGCGCCCGGTCCCATTGAAAACAATGGGGGAGCGCGCCGAACCCGCCCGAAAAACGCCGCAATAGCGGCGGTTTGCGGGCGGTATTGACCCTTTTTCGGCCGCTCGCACCCCCACCGCTCCAGTGTGAAAGTAGCCTAAGTGTTTTATATGGGTATAATAATTTCTATATATAATTCAGTAGAGATATACTGGATTCTTCTTGTATAAAAATAATGTAAGATGTTTTTTGGATAACTATATATATATATATATATATATTGTTGGAAGGTTTGTAATTATATTGACAATTTACTGTAAAGAGATATTGGATTGCATGATTATTGGTTCTGTAAAATAAATTAATGGAGTAAACTCTACAGCAGCCATTTTCAACCAGGGTTCCTTCAGAGGTTCCTTGGAGTTCTTTGAGCTGTGGTTGATTGTCCTCCTATTTAATGGTACCTGCATAGTTCAGGGGGGCACCTGCATGACTCCAATGATCCTTTAAGCTGTCTGTAAGAGTGCCATTCTGACCACCAATGTGTGTGTGTGTCTGTGTGTGTGTGGGCATTCTTCTCACTATCCACCACAGTATGGGGAATTTTCCACGCTGATTCCCGATAAATTGATTTCAGCGGCAGTTACAATTATTACAAGGTTTCTTGTGGGGTAAAAAGCTTGAGGGAGGCTGCTCTAGAACGTATTCACACTGTACTATTCACTTCAATGTATGAAGAGGTACACTGTATTGTATTATGTGACCTGTTAGGGAGTTTCATCAGTAGTGCCATTGCTGAAATCTGAGAGTTGTACACTGTAGATGTCCCCAGGTCTTGGCAATATCCAGGATGTACTGCAGTGATGGATATTCTAGAACGTAAGACCAAATATAGATAGCTATGGATAACAGGGAAGTATTTATCATCTTATTGTAGAAATCTATTCTGTGATTACAGAAGCCAATGGATCGTCATCATGGGTAACTGCAGAGAGTCTCTGGATATTGGGCCAACTTATGGTTCTTTTACCACTGAATGAAATCAGCAAAATAAATATCAATGAGGTTGGTTAAACAGAAAAACTTTTTTTCTTCAGGTGTCTTTATTTTGAACCTTTCATTGGCTTATGTGACAATTATTCTGACAGACTTTTATGTATGAACAAAGTAGAGACAAGCAGTGTGGACCATCAGCTATCTGAACTCATTCAAATATTTGGCATCCACAAATATATTTTATTGTTACACCATGAACACTAACGCCGCATACACACGATCAGACTTTTTGACCGACTAGGTCCGGCGGACTGGAATCCGTTGGACACTTCGATCGTGTGTGGGCTCCAGCGAACTTTTCTTTCCCAAAAGTCAGACGGACCTAGAAATAAAACATGTTTCAAATCTTTCCGACGGACTCGAGTCCGGTCGAAAAATCCGGTCGTCTGTGTGCTACTCCGACGGACTAAAACCGACGCTAGGGCAGCTATTGGCTACTGGCTATGAACTTCCTTATTCTAGTCTGGTTGTACGTCATCATGTTCGAATCCGTCTGACTTTTGGAATGATCGTGTGTGGGCAAGTCCGTTCGTTTGAAAGTCCGGCGGACCTCCGCTGCAAAGTCCGTCGGATTGTCCGCCGGACCAAGTCTGCCGAAAAGTCCGCTCGTGTGTACGCGGCATTAGTAACAACATAATAATTAACCTATTGGGAATACATATAGAATAAACATAAATGCAATTACATTGATTATGCACGTTCCAGGGGAGGCTCAACAATAACTGCATATTAAAAGCAAGTCAGTAATATAATAAATGTAAATGTATTGTGAAAGCAGCACAAAGATTACAGTATCTGAACCTCTAAACTTTGTCCACTGTGTTCATAATAGCAGAAAAGCCTGATATTGTGTGAGACGTGGATTATAACTAAGGGACATGTCTTATCACACTTGGGTTAAGGGGACAACATTTAATTGGTGCTTTGGCGAAAAAGAAATATCAGAGAATGTTCGTCTGTTTGGGTTTTTTATGGGTGGATAAGGGAGCACTAATATGTCTGTTGGCCCAAACTAACCATGGCAGCCATCTCTTCCATAGCTTAGGAGTTGACTGGCAATGTTGGGTTTTTCCCAGCCACTTGCTATCATTTTCCCCTGAGAAAGGCAAGTGCTAGGGACATCTGCCATGCACTGCCCTACCCTCTCTATAGGCACAAGCATATTATGCGAAGTTCATGTTTGTACCACAACTCCTTTTTAGAAAGATTGTTTAGAAAGATTGTTCTATTGCAAGTGTATGTACTGTATTGTCTGGATGCCAGATCAGTAATGTCGGCACCATGCTTTAACTGATTCTAAACCTACAATGTATCCCTTCTATTTACTGTATGTATAAAGATCATGCCTATGCATTTCATTTAACCGCTTTCCGACTGTATATTGTATATATACGGCGGCAAGACGGTTCTCTTGCGCAGGATCACATACCTAGTACGTGATTCTGCACTTCTAGATCCGCTGTCTGCTGTGATTAGACACAGTGGGAGCTGATCTGCGGGTACACGCTGATCATTAGGCAGAGAGCCAGAACAGCGATCTGTCTATGTAAACAAGGCAGATGGCCGTTCTGTCAGTAGGTAGTTATTTGCAAATGTGTGCAACTAAATGTGTGCAACTAAACCCCTGTTTTTAACCCCTACTGTTAGACAGGTTAATTTGGTTGGTCGCTGGCTGGTTGGTAAGTTGAGCTTGAAAATGCTTTGGTTTTGTTTGACATGCGTCTGCCCTTCCAGTGCTCCTTGCTGTGGAGACCAGTTATAGGTGGGTGCAGTGACCTTTTTTTGTATAGAGGGTAAGGCATTGATCCTGTGTTCCTGGTCAATGCCTTTACATAGTTCAAGCACCTCCCCACAGTTAGAAAGCACAGGCTAGGCATACAGTTAACCCTTTTAGCAGTGATCACTGTATTCGTTTCACTGGTTCCCAAAAGTGTCAGTTAGTGTCTGATTTGTCTGCCGCATTATCGCAGTCCTGCTATAAGTCACTGATGACTGCCATTACTAGTAAAAAGTAAAAAATAAATAACATTTCCATAAATATATCCCATAGTTTGTAGACGCTATAACTTTTGAGAAAACCAATCAATATATGCTTATTGGGATTTTTTTACCAAAAATATGTAGCAGAATACATATTGGCCTAAATTGATAAATACATTACATTTTTTCCATTTTTTTATTGGATATGTTTTATAGCAGAATGTAAAAAATAATGTTCCCTGACAGACACCATGACAGCATACGTATAGGTTAACCCCGCTTCCTCTCCAATCCTGTAGGACCCCACTCCCATAAATTCTTGCTCTGAGCCAGAGGCCGCGTTCCTTCTTTGACCTCTTCTTTGACCTCTTCAACGTGTGACAACAGGATTGGCGTCTCAGTTGAGTCCAGTAAGCCCCAGCTATGAGCGGGGTGGACAAGGGCAGAAAGAAGCAGTGTCTGTGAATGCCCAGGGCCTAGCCATGTGTAGATGGGTAGGCGAGTGGCGTTTCTTGGCCATACGGCCTGGTCTGCAGCAGGCAGTATGTATATGCCCAGTGGATGCCATCATCATCATCTGCAGCGTGGTCTGAGGAAGTGCCGTTGGTCCCATCTTTGGGTGTTTTTCGACTCCATGGCAGTACTCTGTGTTTATTAATTTGTTTTCCTTTCCTATCCCTGGGGCTAGTATGCGGCCTCTCATGGCGGCTGGAATGCATTTGCATCCCGCAAGCTCTCCTGCACATGCGTGGGGTGACCTGAGGCTTGGCTTCACGCGGGTGCCCGCCGATGGCTGTGGGCACAGACGTGGCAGGGAGTGTGGCGATGATGTTATCAGGGCGGGGGATTTAAAAGTACTGTCAGTCCCTATTCCCTGGAAAACCCTTGTGGACAGTTGGCAGCAGCCCCCCCCAGCCCCTGTGGCTCTCCCCCCCAGGTAATCCTGGCTCCTTAGGGAAGGGACAGGGAGGTTTAGCAGTAGAACTTATATGTGCATCTGTATCTAGGTGGATCTGTGCAGTTGTTCCCTTTTCTATGGACACGTCACTGGCCCCTTGTGGTCAGCTCTTACACAACAAGCTGGTGTAGTTGCTTAACTCTTGATTGTCCTAGAAATTCTGGAGTTTTTTCTTTAGGCTTTCACTTCTTTTTTTTTTTTGTCTGTCTTGTTTCATTAAGCCCTTCTAGGTCTAATCACCAGCACACAGCATGTGAAGACAGAAACCTTGCGAACCCGCAGTATAGTTGGCTCTCCGTCTAGGACCCGACACCCTGGGAGAAGCTCTGATTCCTCCCCCAGGCACCGCACCCACCACCATGATAGCCACTCCGTTGAAGGAGCCTGCTGGGGATGCAAGACCCATGTCCCAGAGGGCAAGTCTCTATGTGAGCCATGTTATGCCCGGGCGGTCGGAGAGAGACAGACTGGCAACCAGCTGATGGAGTCTCTACTAAAACATTTGGTGCAGCTGTCCCTGAAGGCGCGGAATACAAGCCACATGCAGAACCGGACAGCCTCAGTGGCATGCTTGCTCTCCCATTGGGGAGGCTCAGGACGAGTGGGATCCCTCCCAGCCAGGTTCTGCATCCATGAGAACTCCTGTCTTGCCTTAATAGGGGCAATTAAGGAGGCTCTGAGATGGGAAGAGCCAGCGGTATCCCAGGTAGAACAAGGTTTTTTAAACTCCTCGGAAGGGAGCGCTCTAACTTCCCGCTCCTTGCGGAGCTAAGGGATATCATTACGGATGAATGGAGCAAAGCAGGGAGAAGATCCTCTGTCAAGCAAGCTGGCAAAGCTTTATCCCTTCAAGAATGAGGATGTGAAGCACCCAGAGACTCTTCCCATAAGGGACGTGGTACCCTTTAAGGATAGTCTTGAGGGAAGATTCAATTGAGATCTCAGGAGGTTTTATGTGACGGCACATATGGCCGGCAAACCTGCCTTGGCCCTTGCAGCCGTGTCTAAGGCAATGCAGGCTTGGGCGGAGAATGTTGATGCAGTGTTCAAAGCGTTCCTAGGAGAGGTAGCCAGAAGTTCAGCGGTGCAAGAGCTGAAGTTGGCGTCGGTGTTCCTAGGTGAGGCCTCTATTGACATCATCCACCTGGTTGTGCTCTTATCCGTAACGGCTAAGCGGGCATGATGGCTCCATCGGTGGCTCACGGATTCCACTTCCAAGCAGTATTCCTCTTGATGGTTCTTTACTATTCAGCAACAAGCTTGACAGGGCCATATCTCTAGCTCAGGACTGGGACCTGCTAGGCCAGAGGACGACAAAGGGGAAGACATTTCAGAGAACGTGAGGGTCGCACACTTGTATAGACCAGCTCAGGTATCCGAGAAGCTACAGAGTTGAAGTCTCAGACTATTGGTGTGACAAGACGGTCCCCTCAAGGACAAGCATGAACATTTAGAGGTCCTCCTCATCTCAGATTAGTCTCATGGATGTACCTCACTCTATGTTACACTCTAAGGAAAGGGTGTACTCACCCCTCTATAGGAGCAGCCTGCAGAGGTCGTGGTAGACCTCAAGCACCTAAAACCCTTTCCCGTTGAAAGGAGAAGATAAAGAGATTGTTCCTGATTTATAGGGGGTCCAGCCAGGTGACTGGCTCATTTCCATAGCCCTAAAGATGCTTACTTTCTTGTGCCCATTGCAGAAGACTTCTACAAGATCCTTCGGTTCATCGTAGGTCAAGCCATCTCCAGCCTACTGGTCTACCATTCGGGCTTTCAACGTTGCGCTGCAGGCTTTTTCAAAGTCTTATTGGTTATTACAGTCTTTATCTGAACAAGGGGAGCATCACAGATGGCTCAGCAAGAAGAGACATCACCAGGCACAGTGGAGTTTTCAGGTTCAGATCCAGGTCCTGATGTGACCTGAGTTTTGGATTATGCATTTGTATGCCTCGACCCCTAGCCCATCTGCCATAAGCCTTGGTCTCCTGCTGGTCTAACCACAATTCTATCTGCTGCCTACCTTAAAGGGTAACTCAACTTTAAACAAGCACTTGCATTGTTACTTGGATGGCCTTCTCTGACTCTCACAAGACTGAGGGCAGCTGCTGGAGCCCAGAGCTCAGGTCTTTTTCAATTTTCGGTTTTAGGCGGGCAGCTGAATACAGAAAAGAGACACCTGGAGTCGCTCAGTCTGTTGTGTACCTCGGGTCTCAATTCGATACAATCTAGAGGACCGTTGCTTTGCCTTTGGTTCCTGGTGATCTGGAATAGAATACTCCTGGCCCTGTCCTTTTCCCACCGGTGCGCCTCTTTGTCTAGAATTATCGACACTATGCTATCTATGAATCCGATGGACAAGTGGATGCTCTGGAGAATATGGCCCTTTCAGGAAGGGGTTTCCCCAGCAGTGGGAGCCAGGGATCAGATTTCAGGTCATCTACATAACCAGCAACAATGGAGAAACATACTTATTTGCTATTTCATTGCCCCCCCCCCCCCATTTCCTGGTTTACAACCATGTCTGATGCCAGCAATATCTGGTGGGGGGGCTAACTGCCTGTCAGGGATAATGCAAGGCAGGTGGGGCTGTCACCTTCACAAGATTGTGTCGAACAGTCTGAATCTATGGGGAGCCTCCTGCACCCTACAGGCCTTTAACCATATAACAGGAAGCCTCAGTCCTCTTAGGCTAGTCAACACTACAGAGGTCCCCTACTTAAGAGACAAGGGGGGACTTGCAGCCTGTTCTCTATGACAGGAAGTCGAGCCAAGTATGTATTTGGCTCAGAAGAACCTAGCCAACATCCCTGCGGCTTATGTCTTTGGATTCCAGAGTATTCTGACAGACTTTCTCTCCAGAGGCCAACGGGACAATAAGAATGGTCTCTCCATAGGGAGGTCTTCAGGCATATTTCGTCCCTGGGGGTCAGTCCAGAAGTCGAGCCGCTTGCCTCCATGTGCAACAAGAAGTTTGAGAAGTATTATACGTGGGGCTGGTATCCCCAAGGCTTCAGGTCAAATGCCCTAATAAATCATTGGAGATGCAGCGAGGCCTGTGTGCTTCTTTCAGTTCCAGTCATCCTTAGGTTCTATGAAGACTCAGAACAGAAGTTGTCGAGGTAGTGGCAGTGATACCTTATTGGCCAAACAGGCCATGTTCTCCCTTGCTAGCACAGCTCTGCTACCTGAACCTGGTGCCCCTTACCCTCAGGACAGACCTTCTGCCACAAGGTGCATTTCTACATCCAGGTCTAGTGCTGTTGTGCCTGATGGTCTGGGTTTTGAGTTTGGAGGTCCTCGGCCATTCTTCCAGAGTCCCTTCCGCTCTCATCAATGCTAAAGTGAGCACGAAGTTTATGGGGGAATCTGTTCAAATGCCTTATAATACATGTGTCAGGGAGCGGTCGGGCCACGGCACCGGTGCTTCCCCATGCGCCGACAAGGCAGGGTGGCACAGCGGCGCATTCAGGTACGCGGTAGTTCTCCCACGCATAGTAATGCCTCAACGCGCGCGCACACACTTGCTCCAGCTCGATCCCGGGCGCGCTCGCACACGGCTAGGCGCACGACCGCGTACATGGCGAGGCGCATCATGTGACCCTGACAGGCCTATAAAAAGGGCCGTCATACCTTGGTTCATTGCTGTGTATCTCCTCAGCTTCCTGTGTCCTGTGCCTGAACCTGCTTCCTGTTTGTTTAACTGCTGTGACCCGGACTGAACTTGACCTTGCTGATCCTCTCCTGTGTTTGACCCCTTGGCCTGTCTCCTGGATACCTCTCTTGCATTCTCCTGTGTTTGACCCCCTTGGCTTGTCTCCTGGATACCTCTCTTGCACTCTCCTGTGTTTGACCCTTGGCCTGTTCCTGGACTAATCTCTGCCTAAACCCTGAACCTGGTGCCGCCCTCTGAATGCCTTTCCTGTGTATGACCTCGGCTTGCTTCCTCAGACTCCGGTACCTTCGGGACTTCCTTGGTGTTGGAACCTCAGCCGTCAGGCATGCCAGAGCCCTGCCAGGCTTCTACTGCTGCAGCAACCAGGATCCTCCTTGCACGGGCACCCCAGCCTTCCAGACTCTACAGTACACCTGCTGGCGACCCGTGCCCCTCCGTGCCCAGCGCCCGCTGTTCCACCTTCAGGGGCATTGGGCACCTAGCTGCAAGGGGAGCCATTCTCGGCAACTCGGCCTCGGTGAGTACCTGACAACATGTCTGCTGCTGACAGGTCGACCTTTACAGATGTGTCCAGGTCTAGGCATCCTTCTGGGGAGAAACTTGGCCCAGACCTTGGAGCTAGTGGACTGATCCCAGAGGGAACCTCCCTCTTGTTCTCGACTCTCGGGAGTTGGAACGGAGTGTGCTAGGTCTGTCCCCGTTAAGGACCTCTCTGTCAAGTTCAACTTTCTCGTGGCTATTACGTCGGCATAAAGAGCCTCATAAATTGAAGCTTTGGCCATGGAGAATCTCTCCTAACGTTCTTCCAGTCCGAGCAGTGCTGTTATCTATGCTTGTTTCAAATCCCAAGGGCACATCAGTCACCCCCAGGAACCAAGAAATGATTCCTTTAGAATCCTTATGCCCCGCACACACGGTCGGATATTCCAATGGAAAAAGTCTGATCGGATTATTTTGTGGAAAAATCTGACCATGTGTGGGCTCTAGCGGACTTTTTCCGTCGGAACTCTGACGGAAAAAATTTGAGAGCAGGATCTAAAATTTTCCGACAACAAAATCCGATCCGACTTTTTCCGATCGTGTGTAGAGAATTCCGACGCGCAAAGTGTCACGCATGCTCAGAAGAAATTTGGAGACGAAAGCTATTGGCTACTGCCCTGTACGTAGTCCCATCGTACGTTTTGTACGCCACCTCGTTCGGAATTATCGGATTTTCCGACAACTTTGTCCCACCGTGTGTGTGCAACACCAGTTTAGGACAAAATCCGTCGGAAATTATCCAACGGATTTGGTGATCGGAATGTCCAACCGTGTGTACGGGAGCTTAGAGTTCTAACATACGTCCTTAGACGTGGGAAAAGTAGTGCTGTGGCTTGGCTGGTTAAAAACACCTGTCTGGTAACAGGGGAGCCTGAGTTTGACTCTTAGCAGTGCCTTTCCTTGGTTTCAGGAATCTCTCAGTTATTGTATAATTATACCTACAAGCTACGGCTTCCTTCAGGCCTTCAACACGCTTGTTCATTCTTTTGCTGGGAAGAACAAGGGAAATGTGCCTCATTTAGGGCGATTGTGGCATGGCTTGCCACCCGACAGGCTCACAGAGCTGAGGGCTTGGCTCCTTGGAGATGGTGACTGCTCGCCTGACCAGGAGTGGGTCTACATCTTGGATGGCTTCGCAGCATTCCCAATGGATTCTGTAGGACGGCCTTGTGGTCCATGGTCAATACCTTTTTTTTGCTTATTATTGTATAGAGACTGCTTCTTTATCCTCTATTTATTTTGGTTTGAAAGTCTGGTCTATTGACGGTACAAATTCAAGCTTTTTTTTCAGAAATACCCACCCATGAGGGATATGGCTAGTTAATTCCCATATTTATGCTGCCATGGAGTCTGTCAGGAAAACTGAAAATTTCCTATCAAATACTTACCGTAATTTTCCTTTCCTGATGGACTCCATGGCAGTAGGAGTTCCCTCCCAGTGTCATGAGTAGGCTAGTTACGGAAGGCGGCCTCTGGCTCTAAACAAGAATTTATGGGAGTGGGGTCCTATAGGATTGGAGAGGAGGTGCGGTTGACCCATACGAGTCCATCAGGAAAGGAAAATTACGGTAAGTATTTGATAGGAAATTTTCCGTTTATTTTTTTCAAAATTGTCTGTCTTTTTTGTTTATAGCACAAAAAAATAAAAACCATAGAGGAGATCAAATACCACCAAAAGAAAGCTCTATTTGTGGGAAAAAAGCAAATATATTTTATTCGGGGACAGCACTGCATGACTGCGCAATTGTCAGTTAAAGTGGCGCAGCGCTGTATCGCAAAAAACTGGGTATGAAGAGGGGTAAATACCGCGGGGGTCAAGTGGTTAATATAAAAAAAATCTGTGTACCTCCTTATTTAATCATTGCTGTTCAGCGGTCACATGATGTTTTCCAGGTCTTTCCCATTCTCAGGTAATAATCTGAGGTATGAGTTTCTAGTACTCTGCTGATTTATGCTCTGTAGCAGCAGAGGATGTCTAAACTATGAATCTGTGTCTGCACAGAGCTAATTGGTTCTGTGCCAGTCACATGATGTAAGTGACAAAAAAAAAAAAAAATGCTTTCACAATTGAGAATTAAAGTAATTAATCGCAAATAAGTGTTTTAAAGCTTATTACAAATCTGATTTTTGTTTTTGCAATAACATGGTTTAGGCAGAGTTTAAGTTGACTGACAAATAGCTT
The DNA here is from genome assembly GCA_028564925.1 of Lithobates sylvaticus. Taxonomy (NCBI): domain Eukaryota; kingdom Metazoa; phylum Chordata; class Amphibia; order Anura; family Ranidae; genus Lithobates; species Lithobates sylvaticus. The sequence goes on from CM053031.1 coordinate 206,528,071, forward strand.
TCACTTTGTTCACACTGTACAGCTACGGTACCTTGAAAAAGTATTCATACCCCTTGAGATTTTCCACATTTTGTCATGTTACAACCAAAAAGGTAAATGTATTTTATTGGGATTTTTTGTGATAGATCAACACAAAGTGCCACATAATTGTGAAGTGGAAGGAGAATGATAAGTCCACCTGTGTGTAATTTAATCTCAGTATAAATTCAGCTGTTCTGTGAAGCCCTCAGAGATTTGTTAGAGAACCTTAGTGAACAAGCAGCATCATGAAGGCCAAGGAACACACCAGGCAGGTCAGGTATAAAGTTGTGGGGAAGTTTAAAGCTGGATTAGGTTATAAAAAAATATCTCAAGCTTTGAACATCTCAAGAAGCACTGTGCAGTCCATCATCTGAAAATGGAAAGAGTATGGCACAACTGCAAACTTACCAAGAGATGGCCGTCCACCTAAACCGACAGGCCAGGCAAGGAGCGCATTAATCATAGAAGCAGCCAAGAGGCCCATGGTAACTCTGGAGGAGATGCAGAGATCCACAGCTCAGGTGGTAGAATCTGTCCACAGGACAACTATTTTCCCCGCATCCAATTGGCATGTCAGGAGATTGTACTTGGCTTTCTATGGAGCCGGTTCACACATCTTCGGAGCCGCTCAGGTGCAAATTGCACAGGAGTCCTGTGTGATTTCTGGCCCATTTCAGGTCCGAATTTGGCCAAATTGAAATCGGACCTGAAAAAGTGAATGGAGACATACCGGACCCCCTGCTGTGAGATGCTCAGTTCCTCAGTGTGAACCCAGCCTTAGTCGTGCACTCCACAAATCGGGCCTTTATGGAAGAGTAGTAAGAAGAAAGCCATTGTTAAAAGAAAGCAATAAGAAGTCCCGTTTGCAGTTTGCGAGAAGCCATGTGAGGGACACAGCAAACACGTGGAAGAAGGTGCTCTGGTCGGATGAGACCCAAATTGAACTTTTTAGCCTAAAACCAAAACGCTATGTGTGGCGGAAAACTAATACTGCACATCACCCTGAACACACCATCCCCACTGTGAAACATGGTGGTGACAGCATCATGTTGTGGGGATGTTATTCTTCAGCAGGGACAGGGAAGCTGGTCAGAGTTAATGGGAAGATGGATGAAGCCAATTACAGGGCAATCTTAGAAGAAAACCCGTTACAGTCTGCAAAACACTTGAGACTGGGGCAGAGGTTCACCTTCCAGCAGGACGACGACCCTAAACATACAGCCAGAGCTACAATGGAATGGTTTAGATCAAAGCATATTCATGTATTAGAATCGCCCAGTCAAAATCCAATTGAGAATCTGTGGCAAGACTTGAAAATTGCTGTTCACAGACACTTCCCATCCAATCTGACAGAGCTTGAGCTGTTTTGTAAAGAATGGACAAAAATTTCACTCTGCAAACCTAGTAATCCCAATAAAATACATTTATGATTTTTGGTTGTAACATAATAAATTGTGGAAAATTTCAAGGGGTGTGAATACTTTTTCAAGGCACTGTATTTGGAGGAGGTTCTGCCAATCACACCCATGGTGTGTATGTGCTGAGACTAATGGAGGTGGAGCTTCCATTATTCACCATCTTATATCCCACCCCCATAGTGTTTAGCAATACGAGGACATGGAAGAGGAGGGGGGTAGGGGACTTTTATGTACCACTGTGTATACGTCCATATGTGTGACTTGTTAGTCATGTGGGCTGCACAGATAAAAAAATAGAGGGATGAACAACTTAGTAGAAGGGAACTGAAACTGGAACATGCTCAGTAGATGTGGCAATGACTAGTCTTAACAATCTCAGGCTGCATCGGGGACACAGACAAGGAGAAAGGGACAGTGAACAGCAGGATCAAACAGTTTTTTCTATAGAAATAGAATGCTCTAGTGCCAAAGTGAGTATGAACACAATGTGATATAACAATTTATATAGATTTTGGTTTAATGACACTTTAATGTTGGACTTCAGATGAGGAACACAATGCACAGTTGAAATACATATATGTGAACTGTGTGACCTGCCAAAGTATTTTTAATGGTAGATAGATAGATAGATAGATAGATAGATAGATAGATAGATAGATAGATAGATAGATAGATAGATAGATATAGACTGCCAACCATATTCTTTCAAGTTTTTCTTGACTTATGCAGGCCACAAACACAGCTATTCGTTAAAATCACTAATGTGCAGTCAGCAAGATATGCGACATAAAATTTGTCTAACTTGATAGTGAAACATTCCATATGCTTAGACTTGTTCTGGAACTAATTTGTGTGACACTCTACTCCTAGATTCGCATGTTTATTAGCTATGACAATGCCACAAAGCAGCTGGATACAGTGTATGATATCACACAAGATCTTGCAAAAGCATTTCTGGAACTTATAAACTCATCAGGGTTTGATATGAGGAACATCTCCACTATATACAGGTAAAAAATAATCTGTGTATTTCATGTGCTTTCAGTCCTCCAATCTTTTTATGAACAGGACATGTTGGGTGACAGGTAATAGGTGGACCAATCATTTTAATGCTTGAGCAAGGCAGAAATGTATTGCTGTCGAAGCTTGTAACAAATAGCCAAATGATTTGATTCAAACAAGTACATATCAACCTTGTATGCAGTTATTTTTTACAGTGGTTGCTGCACCAAGTATTGATACTTTGGAAGACAATCAGAAAAAGATTCAACTTATTAGCGCTACCAACAACTGAAATAACATTTTGGGAGAAAGGACTAGGCTGCAGCTTATATTTATAAAGTTCTAATTTCTCAGGTCTACCAATCAGATACTCTTAGTTGGATCCCTGAAAGACCACACATGATTCCTTATTAAATATAAGTAACAATGTGGCAATTGTGACATTCTCGTCAGAAACTCCAACCATTTCACTTCCGGTTTCTTTAAACCATCAGTAATTGCAGATTTTGACGAATTGCTGTTTGGACACAACACCGGCAACCAAATACAGTCCGGTACAGGAAGATTTAGCTGTTTTGATAGCACAGCGGCTAACGAGGACAAAGTTGTCGCCGCCTCGGGACAGCCATTTTGTTTGCTAGTATCGGTGCAGAGTAAAAATCTCTGCATAATATCGTGCATCGGACTGTATTCAGTTGCCGCTGTTGTGTCCAAACAGCAATTTGTCAAAATCTCCAATTACTGATGGTTTAAAGAAACCGGAAGTGAAATGGTTTAAAGAAACCCGATGATGATTTAAAGAAACCCGAGTTTATGACGAGTTGGCTATTTTGACAGAACACCGGCCCTGCCTGCCAGCCTGGTATTGTATGAAGAGCCTGATTCTCTTGTTTACCTTGTTCATGGTGAAGGATACTGTTAAGATATCCTCTAGTAGGTGATGTGAGCTCTCTCAGTACACAGAATCCAAGTAAAAGTTGGTCTTCACTAGAGCTTCTGATGGTGGAGATTGGCCAGAAATCCTAGTGTTTCCCAGAACTCTTCGCTGCAATTGGCATCAAGTAATGGCCCCAGGACAGAGCAATAACAAGCAAGTGTAACAAGGCTGAAAATTAGCAAAACCTGAACAGGGCTTGACAGAGCTGTAACAGACACATGACCTATGGGTATCTATCTATTTGAAATGCATTAAAAAATAACAGAACTAAACTTATAGGACTTAAAGGGGTTGTAAACCCTCGTGTTTTTTCACCTTAATTCATCCTATGCATTAAGGTGAAAAAACACCTGGCAGCTGGCATCTGGCAGTCACCCAGCCCCTCCCGTTTTACTTACCTGAGCCCCTTCATCTCCTCGGTAGACATGTGCGATTCGTTTTGTAAGATTTTCCAAAAATTCGTACATTCAGAAGCATCCAAAATATGAATTGCTATGCTTCCGAATTTTTACGAAATACGAAATTTCGTTGACGAATTTCGGATCCAAATTCTGTTACAACGGAAACATGACTGGTGTTTTGTTGACCAATCATAGGTTTTCTTCTGCTGCTGAGTGAGTGTTGAGAAAATTACCTTTTTTAATATGGGAGTGGGAGACTAGTACTGGTAGTCGATGGGAGATTCAGAATCGGAGAAATTAAGGATGTTCGTTAATATGGTTTTATTATTGTCATAATAATTAGGATTATTCGTTATGATGAAGTTAAAAACCCAGGAAGTCAGCACAGGGATGGTGGGAGCCCCTCAATGAGTACAGCAGAGGTACAGCCCCAGGAGAAAGTCAGCATAGCACATGGATGGTGGGAGCCCCTCATAATGAGCACAGCACAGGGATGGTGGGAGCCCCTCATAATGAGCACAGCAGGGGTACAAACCTAGGAAGTCAGCACAGCACAGGGATGGCGAGAGCCCCTCATATTCAGCACAGGAGGGGTACAGCCCCAGGAGGAAATCAGCACAGCACAGGGATGGTGGGAGCCCCTCATAATGAGCACAGCACAGGGATGGTGGGAGCCCCTCATAATGAGCACAGCAGGGGTACAGCCCAAGGAGGAATTTAGCACAGCACAGGGATGGTGGGAGCCCCTCATAATGAGCACAGCAGGGGTACAGCCCCAGGAGGAACTGCGTCCTGAGCCCATCCAGTTGTGTGACAATAGCAAATCCATATTCGCTATTGTCTTCCTGAATCCCGCCTCAGGAAGCGGGTCCTGAGACCCAATTGGCCGAGAGGAGAAGTGATCCTATTGACCGCCGAGGAAGAGGAGGGAGGAGACGCAGGGTGAAGCTGCCGCCTAGAGGTAGCCCACGACCTTGATGGGGTAAGTGCAGGGACCGATCGACTGACCGTAAGGGGGTGGGGGAGCGGGAGACCCGAGAAGGTTTAGTCGGACGGATTTCCCCCCCCAAAAAAAAATATACCACCAGCCACCACTGATGTAGTATATGATTCAATGCACTAGGAATTGATTTATTTGCGTTTAACATGTGATATTTTAAAAAATACACATTGGAAGGATTTACTAAAATTGGAGCACTCAGAACTTGGTGCAGCTGTGCATTGTATTCAATACGCTTTGACAATAAAACCCGGAAGCTGATTGCTTTCTATGCAGAGCTGCACCAAATTTTGCATGCTCCAATTAAAAAAAATCACCCCCATTATGTCTATGGCAAGCCTACATTAGATTAGTGCAATCTAAGTCTAATAAACTAAACTAGTACTCAATTTCAGGATAAGCTTCATAAGATATATTGCTTTAAACAGATGTATTTTTTTTCTTTTTTTTTTTACAAAGCTCTGGCTATAGCTTTGCTTTGAGATAAGAGATTGCACTGTAAAATATGAATATGAAAAACATGAACATCCAAAAATAGAACATATTCAATGCTGGATCATACACTCAGTCAGAGAACTAGTACAAAATGTGACCAGGGGCTTCTACACAACTTATACAAAACCTCTGACAACTCTATTCAGCCTTTAACAACTTTAAAAAAATGGATATGCTTTCTTCTTTTGTTAAAAAAAAAAGTTGAATACGTCTATTAGAAGCTCAAGCAGATAACAGAAAGAAAATGGGATGTGAATAAAAGAGAAACTCTAAAAAGTTTTTGCACATGATGTAGTGTAAGCAAACTGGAGTACCTAAAGAGCAGTTACATGAGTCTCTTACTTCTCATTACATCTCCTGCATGCCGTGCAGTGCTGTATTTCCATCATTGGAACCTGTAGGTACCCAGCCTTTGAACGAAATTATTATAGCAGATATAACGAATGAATTCGAATGACAAAGTGTCATTTTTGCAGAAAAAAAAAAAAGCGTAGGGGTCCCCCCAAATTCAATAACCAGGCCCTTCAGGTCTGGTATGGATATTAAGGGGGACCCCAGCCAAAAAAAAATAAAAAAAATGGCGTGGGGTCCCCCCCAAATATCCATACCAGACCCTTCAGGTCTGGGATGGATTTTAAGGGGAACCCCGGCCAAAAAAAAAAAAAAAAATGGCGTGGGGTCCCCCTCAAAATCCATACCAGACCCTTTATCCGAGCACGCAACCTGGCAGGCCGCAGGAAAGGAGGGGGGACGAGAGCGGCCCCCCCCTCCCGCCTGAACCGTACCAGGCCACATGCCCTCAACATTGGGAGGGTGCTTTGGGGTCCCCCCCAAAGCACCTTGTCCCCATGTTGATGAGGACAAGGGCCTCATCCCCACAACCCTGGCCGGTGGTTGTGGGGGTCTGCGGGCGGGGGGCTTATCGGAATCTGGAAGCCCCCTTTAACAAGGGACCCCCAGATCCCGCCCCCCCCCTGTGTGAAATGGTAAGGGGTACAAAAGTACCCCTACCATTTCACCAAAAAAGTGTCAAAAATGGTAAAAATGACAGGAGACGGTCTTTGACAATTCCTTTATTAAAATCTTCTTTCTTCTTTCTTCTGGTCTTCCTTTCTTCATCTTCTCCTTCCGTCATCTTCTCCTTCCGTCATCTTCTTCCATCTTCTTCTTCCTTCGATTCGCTTCTTCTTCCTCCGGTCTTCTCGGTCTTCTCGTCCTTCTCGTCCGCGTCGTCCTTCTCGTCCGGCATCGTCTTTTGGAATTCCCTATGGCTTTCCCCATGACGTCAGAGGGGGGGCGGGGTTGGTAGGGGTACTTTTGTACCCCCTTACCATTTCACACAGGGGGGAGGCCGGGATCTGGGGGTCCCCTTGTTAAAGGGGGCTTCCAGATTCCGAAAGCCCCCCGCCCGCAGACCCCCACAACCACCGGGCACGGTTTGTTGGGATGAGGCCCTTGTCCTCATCAACATGGGGACAAGGTGCTTTGGGGGGGACCCCAAAGCATCCTCCCAATGTTGAGGGCATGTGGCCTGGTACGGTTCAGGCGGGAGGGGGGGCCGCTCTCGTCCCCCCCTCCTTTCCTGCGGCCTGCCAGGTTGCGTGCTCGGATAAGGGTCTGGTATGGATTTTATGGGGGACCCCACGCCATTTTTTTGGGCTAGGGTTCCCCTTAAAATCCATCCCAGACCTCAAGGGTCTGGTATGGATTTTGAGGGGGACCCTACGCCATTTTTTATTTTTTTTTGGCTGGGGTCCCCCTTAATATCCATCCCAGACCTGAAGGGCCTGGTTATTGAATTTGGGGGGACCCCTACACATTTTTTTATCAATGACTTCAATGAATGACAGTTCTCTGTATTACGGATCCAACAATTCATTTGCCGGCAATAGCTGCGACTCGTGATTTTAAATAGTTTTTTTTTTCTGCAAAAATGACACATTGTACAGAGACAGTTCTCTATATTAGATATACTGAATCTCGAATCATTCGAAGCATTCGTTATATCCGCTATTATAATTTCTTTCATATTAGTTGAAATTACATATTTGTTAGTTACAATACAACATTCGAATTGTTCTCTGTATTGCGGGAATCGGCAATTAGCCGCGAGTGATTTTAAATGTCTTTTTTTTCCTGCAAAAATGACACATTGTACAGAGAGAGTTCTAAACACGGGAAACCTGCGCCCTTCTATATACTATATACTCTATAGTATGTCTATGAAGGGGGCGTGTTTCCCGTGTTTAGAACTCTCTCTGTACAATGTGTCATTTTTGCAGGAAAAAAAGACATTTAAAATCACTCGCGGCTAATTGCCGATTCCCGCAATACAGAGAACAATTCGAATGTTGTATTGTAACTAACAAATATGTAATTTCAACTAATATGAAAGAAATGATAATAGCGGCTATAACGAATGCTTCGAATGATTCGAGATTCAGTATATCTAATATAGGGAACTGTTTCTTGCAGTGTCATTTTTGCAGGAAAAAAAAACTATTTAAAATCGAGTCGCAGCTATTGCCGGCAAATGAATTGTTGGATCCGTAATACAGAGAACTGTCATTCATTGAAGTCATTGATAAAAAAATGTGTAGGGGTCCCCCCAAATTCAATAACCAGCCCTTCAGGTCTGGGATGGATATTAAGGGGGACCCCCAGCCAAAAAAAAAAAAAATGGCGTAGGGTCCCCCTCAAAATCCATACCAGACCCTTGAGGTCTGGGATGGATTTTAAGGGAACCCTAGCCAAAAAAAAATGGCGTGGGGGTCCCCCATAAAATCCATACCAGACCCTTATCCGAGCACGCAACCTGGCAGGCCGCAGGAAAGGAGGGGGGGACGAGAGCGGCCCCCCTCCCGCCTGAACCGTAACAGGCCACATGCCCTCAACATTGGGAGGGTGCTTTGGGGTCCCCCCCAAAGCACCTTGTCCCCATGTTGATGAGGACAAGGGCCTCATCCCCACAACCCCACAACCCTGGCCGGTGGTTGTGGGGGTCTGCGGGCGGGGGCTTATCGGAATCTGGAAGCCCCCTTTAACAAGGGGACCCCCAGATCCGGCCTCCCCCCTGTGTGAAATGGTAAGGGGTACAAAAGTACCCCTACCATTTCACCAAAAAAGCGTCAAAAATTGTAAAAATGACAGGAGACGGTCTTTGACAATTCCTTTATTAAAATCTTCTTTCTTCTTTCTTCTGGTCTTCCTTTCTTCATCTTCTCCTTCCGGCATCTTCTTCCTTCCATCTTCTTCTTCCTCCGGTCTTCTCGTCCTTCTCGTCCGGCGTCGTCCTTCTCGTCCGGCATCGTCGTCTCTTCTCGCAGGCCGCTCCTCGCAATGGGAGGCTCCCGCTCTGTGAGGCTTCGCTCCGGGTGACAGGTCTTGTATAACGAAGGCACCCGGTGACCCCGCCCCCTCTCTGACGTCATGGGGAAAGCCATAGGGAATTCCACATGACGTCCCCGTGCGTCAGAGGGGGCGGGGTCACCAGGTGCCTTCGTTATAAAAGACCTGTCACCCGGAGCGAAGCCTCACAGAGCGGGAGCCTCCCATTGCGAGGAGCGGCCTGCGAGAAGAGACGACGATGCCGGACGAGAAGGACGACGCCGGACGAGAAGGACGAGAAGACCGGAGGAAGAAGAAGCGAATCGAAGGAAGAAGAAGATGGAAGAAGATGACGGAAGGAGAAGATGACGGAAGGAGAAGATGACGGAAGGAGAAGATGAAGAAAGGAAGACCAGAAGAAAGAAGAAAGAAGATTTTAATAAAGGAATTGTCAAAGACCGTCTCCTGTCATTTTTACCATTTTTGACACTTTTTTTGGTGAAATGGTTGGGGTACCCCCTTACCATTTCACACCGGGGGGGGCCGGGATCTGGGGGTCCCCTTGTTAAAGGGGGCTTCCAGATTCCGATAAGCCCCCCGCCCGCAGACCCCCACAACCACCGGCCAGGGTTGTGGGGATGAGGCCCTTGTCCTCATCAACATGGGGACAAGGTGCTTTGGGGGGGACCCCAAAGCACCCTCCCAATGTTGAGGGCATGTGGCCTGGTACGGTTCAGGCGGGAGGGGGGCCGCTCTCGTCCCCCCCTCCTTCCTGCGGCCTGCCAGGTTGCGTGCTCGGATAAAGGGTCTGGTATGGATTTTGAGGGGGACCCCACGCCATTTTTTTTTTTTTTTTTTGGCCGGGGTTCCCTTAAAATCCATCCCAGACCTGAAGGGTCTGGTATGGATATTTGGGGGGGACCCCACGCCATTTTTTTTATTTTTTTTTGGCTGGGGTCCCCCTTAATATCCATACCAGACCTGAAGGGCCTGGTTATTGAATTTGGGGGACCCCTACGCTTTTTTTTTTTCTGCAAAAATGACACTTTGTCATTCGAATTCATTCGTTATATCTGCTATAATAATTTCGTTCAAATTAGTTGAAATTCGATATTGGTAGTTGGATTTACTAACGATTCGTAACTATTCATAACGATTCGTAACGATTCGTAACTATTCATAACGATTCGTAACGATTCGTAACTATTCATAACGATTCGTAACGATTCGTAACTTGAAATTGAAATTCGATATTTGTAGTTGGATTCGAATTGTTCTCTGTGTTATGAGAACCAACAATTCATTAGCCGCGTTAACGATTCGTAACGATTCGTAACGATTCGTAACGATTCGTAACTTTACTAACGATTCGTAAAAAAAATTACGATTCGTCCGAATTTCGTATTTCGTACGAATTCGAACGGAATTTCGTACACGAATTACGAATTACGAATTTTTTTATATACGAAACGGGACGAAACGAAACGAAACGAATTTTTTGGCAGTTCCCATGTCTAGCCTTTGGTAACCAATGCAATGCCTAACTGCTACAGTCACCTCTTGTAGGCCTCTTACACACTGTACTGATGCATCAGATAGAGCTGCACGATTAATCGTTAAAAAAACATGATCTTGATTCAACCCCACTCATGATCTTAATCCAGCATTTCCTCAATTCATGTAAGTGCAGAGCCGTTCCCTGCTCATGGCTGTCAAAAGAAGACACTGGTAGTGTTTATCAACAGCATGCGCTAAAAGAGAGGTATCGTTTGTTGTGTTCTTTTTTGGAGATCAAAGGGATGAAATTCGGTCTGCAATTGAGGTCAGTTTAACCACTTAAACTGATTGTAAAGTCTCTCTTTTTTTTTTTCAATGAAAATAACAAACATGTTATACTTACCTCCTCTGTTGCAGTGTATTTGCACAGAGTAGCCCAGATCCTTCTCTTCTTGGGTCTCTCCTCAGCACTCCTGGCCCCTCCTTCCTGTCGAGTGCCCCCACAGCAAGCAGCTTGCTATGGGGGCACCCGAGCCGAGTCACAGCTTCCTGTGTCCATTCAAACACAGGGAGCCAATGCTGCAGCTGCTGTGTCTCAGCCAATCAGGAGGGAGAGTCTAGGATGGCTCATGTGTGAGAAATACCCTAAGGTAATGTACTTACCAGATAGATCAAAGTAATTTGTTTGTACTAATCAATTCTTTTAAGCAGGCACTTCCATCTAGATATTGCTCGTAACAAGCAAGAGAAATGTACACATAGCATAATCCAATAAAGATTTATTTTATAATTAAAAATCCCCCCTTACAAATGCGCACTTACAAATCATAAAAATTAAACAGGCATATAGTTTTGCAATGAGTCCCATCTCACTCGCATGTCTATCTCTCACCACTCTGCTAATATCTCAAAGAGCGGCGTTCCCGGGTTGAGAAGACAGTTGGTCGGACAGCGTAGGTAGCTGCGTGGTCACGTACTGACACGTTTCGTCATCACTTCGTCAGAGGGCGAAATAAACCTTTATTGGATTACGCTATGTGTACATTTCTCTTGCTTGTTAAGAGCAATATCTAGATGGAAGGATGCAGTGCCTGCTTAAAAGAATTGATTAGTACAAGCAAATTACTTTGATCTATCTGGTAAGTTCATCACCTTAGGGGATTTCTCACACGTGGTGATGGGATTCAGTTGGATTCAGACCCCATATGAACTTTATTGATGGACTTATGATATATGTATTGGAATTGGGACAAAATTTCTATAGCTTTGATTTTTCAGCGCCGCTAATGTTATAGCTTCACTGTAGCATATTTTGAGTTCAGCTGGAGTTTGGCTTCAGCTTGTTAGTGTATCGAAATCTGCTAGTACATCTAACACTCTCCTCCCTCCAGACTTATACTGCTGCTGTCCAAATGTGCCCCCTGTGCTCATTCAGCCACAGTGGGGCACTCTAATATAAGAGGTGTGTTACTGGCCAGATCGCCAGGTGGAAACAGAGGGAAAAAAGCCAGAAAAAAGAAAACAAATTCAGCCTAATGATTGCAATTAAAAGCTTGAATATAATGCATTTCGGTTTTGGGTTTAATACTGCTTTAGTTACTTGAAATGACAAGCTTATAGCGATTCAGCTGCACTCATAATGTGTAATGTAGCACTGGCTCAGTTCGAGACACCTTATCTTTGAAATATACTGTATTCACAACAGGTGAGGTTATTTACTTTGTTATCTTTGACATGGTTTAACACCTTCAATACAGGGCATTTGTACCCCCTTCCTGCCCAAGCCAATTTTCAGTTTTCAGCGCTGTCGCAATTTGAATGACAATTGCGCGGTCATGCAACACTGCACCCAAATTTTTATAATTTTTCCCCACAAATAGAGCTTTCTTTTGGTGGTATTTGATCGCCTCTGTGTTTTTTATTTTCTGCGCTATAAACAAAAGAAGAGCGACAAGTTTGAAAAAAAAACACAATATTTTTAACTTTTTGCTATAATAAATATCCCAATTTTTTTTAAAATAAAAACATTTTTTATCCTCAGTTTAGGCCGATATGTATTCTTCTACATATTCTTGGTAAAAAAAATTGCAATAAACGTATATAGATTGGTTTGCGCAAAAGTTATACAATCTAAAATATAGGGGATAGTTTTATGGCATTTTTATTATTATAATTTTTTTACTAGTAATGGCGGCGATCTGCGATTTTTACCGTGACTGCGACATTGCGGCGGACATATCGGACACTTTTGACTATTTTGGGACCATTCATATTTAGACAATGATCAGTGGTATACAAATGCATTGATTACTGTATAAATGTCACTGGCAGGGAAGGGGTTAACACTAGGGGGTGATCATGGGGTTAATTGTGTTACCTAGGGAGTGATTCTAACTGTAGGGGGAGGGAACTCACAAGGGGAGGAGACCGATCAGTGTTCCTCTGTACTGGGAACACATGATCGGGTTCCTCTCACCTGACAGGACGTGGATCTGTGTGTTTACACACTGACCAGACCACTACACACTGACCACTACACACTGACCACTAAACTACATACTGACTACTACCCTGACCAGACCACTGCACCGACCACTATACACTGACCAGACCACTACACTACTAACTGACCAGACCACTACACTGACCACTACACACTGACCAGACAACTATACTGACAACTACACACTGACAAGACCTCTGACCACTACACACTTACCACTACACTACACACTGGCCAGACCACTACACAACGACCTGACCACTGACCACTACACTACACACTGACCAGACCACTACACTGACCACTACACTAACCACTACACTACACACTGACCAGACAACTACACTACACTTACTGGCTGCTCCCTCTACCCAGTGTCCACTCCCCCCAGGCCAGCAACACAACTCACGAGGGAATCTCTTACTTGCTTTTCTTCCATCTGCAGTCTGTCACACTGCCTGCCACCATGGGAAAACGATCTGGGATCCGGTTCGGAGGAGAGGAGGAGGAGAAGACAGCGGCGGCTCACCAGTGATCGAGGATAGCCCAGCCCTGCTCACCAGCGATCGAAGATAGGCCAGCCCCGCCGCTGCACATGACCCCATTCTCCCAATAAGAGAGCACCAGGGGCCAGCCTGAGATTAAAAATGGCGCGACCGAATCGTGGGGGGATACAGTAGATCGTAATTAGGAGGATGAGACAGGGGGGTGAAACTCACTGGCGCGGAATTTCCCCCCCAAATGTTGGCGCCTGAGGCCACACCCCCCGCTACGCCACTGGCTGCCCTGGGCCCCATCATTGTTGTGGGGCCCAAAGCAGCTGCCTCATACTTTCCAACTATGCCAGTTTAAATTACTGTGTCCCTTAAAGTTTTAGTCCTGTGCTGTGTCCCGATATCTCAGTGTGAAGTGCTGCTACTAATGCTGCCCAGCTCTGTGCTATTGCCGTGTACAGGTGACTCACCTGGAGACCCTGTGTTTACATGTACATAACCTGCATTTGTATGTAAATAGCCGTGGACCGCATCATTGATATGTAAATAGAGGCAGCATTCATATGTATATCATGCCCCCTGAGGTTATATCCACCATCACTTCTGCTGAATGCTGCCCACTGGGTAAAGGGGCATGCTTTAAAGTCCTGCCTACAACTGTGGTCATTAAGCCTAACATCAGCCTGTTCTGCAAAGGTAAGCAAATTGGAGGTGGAGCCCTTTTTCAAAATAACATGGTGCCACAGCACCGTGAATGTTGGTGCATGGGAATAAGCACATCTCAGCAGATGCGTGAGGGTGTCATTAATAATTAATGGCACTGCTGTGTTTCTGTGGCATCGTAAAGCGATTTTGCATGCATTCCCGATACACACAAATGTGAATCCAAGCTAAATGTCTTAGTTACATTGGTGGTCAGTGTAAATCTTCTCATTACATTGAGGCTTGGTGTACAATCCTTTCATTCACACTAGTGGCCAGTGTGAAGGCCCCCTTACATTGGGGGTTACTGTGAATGCTTCTATTACATTAGTGGTCAGTGTAAATCCCCATTACATTGGTGGCCAGTGTAGAAACTCCTCTTTATATTGGTAATTGTTAAAAAATCCAAACTTGCATTTGTGGTCAGTTTCAAATCCTCCCTTACATTGGTGGTCCATGTAGAAGCCCCCTTTAAATTAATAGTGAGTGTAAAAAAAAACTTACAATGGTGGCCAGTGTAGAAATCCCCCTTTGGTTGTTGATGTAAAATGCCCATTTACATTGCTTGTCAGTGTAAATTCTTCATTACATTGGTGATTAGTGTACATTTCCCTTTACATTGGTAGTAAGTGCAGAATTGCCCTTACATTGGTGGTCAGTACAAATCTCCTCAACAATGGTTGTCAGTGTAAATTCCCCCTTTCGTGGAGGTCATTGTATATCCACCCTTACACTGGTGGTTGATGTAAATGGTAATGCTCCTATTAAATTGGTGTCAGTGTAGAAATCCCTCTTTATTTTGGTGGGTGTCGTAACATCCTCCGTTACATGGTGGGCAGTGCAAATTCCCCCTCACATTGGTGGTCATTGTAAATTCCCCATTACATTGGTGGTCAGTGTAGAATCCCGAACTATATACTTGCCAAAGGTTTCTAACTTGGCCCTATATGATTCAGAATTTGACACAGTGTGCTGCCTCTTAACTAATTCCAACCCCCCCCCCCCCACCACTGCCACTGATCCCATCAACCCCCAACATTACCACTGATCACCTGCCCTCTCCCAGCACTGCCACTGATTCCAGGAGTCCTAGGATCCCTAGGAATTTTCTGTCTTTTGATGGGTTCCCTCACCTCCCCATTACAGGGTTTGCAGGCAGTAAGGGGATGATGTACTGTAACCTTTAGCAGCCAATCAATGAGCAGTAAGGATGTGCACTAACCTCTTGCAACCATTTATTGAGCGGCAAGGACATACAGTAACCTCTAGAAACCAATCAGTGGGCAGTAATAATGTGCAATAACCTCTACAAACCAATTAGTAAATGGTAATGATGTTTAGTAACCTCTAGCAACCAAACAGTGAACAGTATTGATCTACAGTAATCTCTAGCAACCAATCGACAAGCAGAAGTCATGTGCTGTAACCTCTAGCAAATAATAGTAAAAAAAAAAAAAAAAAGTTAAAAAATAAAAAAAAATGCCATAAAAAATATCCCTCATTTTGTAGACGCTATAACTTTTGCGCAAACCAATCAATATACGCTTATTGGGATTTTTTTTTTTTACCAAAAATATGTAGCAGAATACATATTGGTCTCAATTAATGAAGAAATTCAATTTTTCTATTTTATTTATTGGATATGTATTATAGCAGCATAATTTACGTTTTTTTTTGGAAAAAAATGACATCAATTTTATTTGGGTACAGCGTCGGACGACCGCGCAATTGTCAGTTAAAATCACGCAGTGCCGTATCGCAAAAAATGTCCTGGTCATTAAGGGGGTAAATCCTTCCGTGGCGGAAGTGGTTAAAGCATATCTATGGTCAAAATGTAAAAACATACATTCATTTCCACTTGTATTTCAATTATTTCTAGCCTACACCTGTTTATCTGAACAATCTTGAAGTTTGTAAACTTAACGCGTTACTAAACCCCCAACAGTAAAATCAGTCTGTATATGCAGTAAAGCATGCTTGTTATACACACTGTGGAACCTAAGGGATTAATCCTCTGCATTGTTTAAAAAGGCTGTTTGAGCCTGTCTTCTCTGATCCTCACCTTCTTCCACAGTCCCCAATCCATCTCCTGCTAGAACAGAGGCTAGGGGACAAGCTGCACATGCTCAGTTTGGTGTGTATTGCTAGAGAGGTTTTTTTTTCTTGGGAGAGTGCATGTGATCAGCTCAGGGCCAATCAGCACTGTCAAGGCAGAGGGTCAGGGGTCCTGCAGCCTTATATTACAGTCAGAGGAGAATGAAAACTACAAGCTTTAATGAGACACAGGTAGAAGTCACAAGACTGCTCTTACTGTTGATGAGAAAGGGTATTTAGCATTTTATATGTACTAAAATAATTGCATTTCCATGGTCTGTGTGCTGTGGGAGACCAGATATATTGAATGCCGGATCCTGGGTTTAATAACATTTAAGACTGGTACACATGGGATGAATACCAGCCGTATCAGCCAGTTCAACAGAAACCAGCTGATATTCGGCCCTGTGTACAGCAGCCTGTCCAGCAGGCATTTACTGGCCATCTGGACTACCGGTGGGCGGATGGCTCAGTGGGCCAGTCAGGCGCAGTCCTGGAGCCGCTCCTCTCTGAGAGTGAGTGATCACAATTTCACTCCTGTCACCAAGGAGAAGCTGCCGACACTTGCTGAAGAGAGGATTAAGCTTTCTGCTCCCTCCAGCCTGCAGGGGGAGATAGACAGCCAGAACACTTTCCTTCCTCTCTCCCCTTATCACATGACTGGAGAGAGGAATGAGATGCTCCCTTCAGAACTGTGAGTACACGTAGGAGGGGGAATAGAGGGATGACATTCTGATGTAAGGGCACTGCTGATGGGGACACTCTGATGTGAAGGGGGCTGCTGATGGGGACACACTGATGTGAAGGTGTCTGCTGCTGGGGACACTCTGATGTAAGGTGGCTGCTGATGGGGACACTCTGATGTAAGGGGGCTGCTGATGGGGACACTCTGATGTAAGGGGGCTGCTGATAGGTACACTTTGATGTAAGGGGGTGCTGATGGGGACACTGATGTAAGGGGACTGCTGATGGAGACACTGATGTAAGGTGACTGCTGATGGGGACACTGATGTAAGGGGGCTACTGATGGGGACACTGATGTAAGGAATATATAAACAAAAAATGCAGCGCTGGATAGTGGAAAACTGTAAATTACCAGTTAATTAAAGTGACCCAAATTAATTAGTGAAAATAATGATAATTCAAACAAAATGCATAACCAGTTGATACAAATAACCCAAAATGATTGGTGAAAAAAAAATTTGTTCAAACAAAGTTCATGCTCAATCAATAAAAAAATCCCCAAAGGGGAGAGTGAATAAATGAATACTCAAACAAAATTCATATGTGAATTCAAAAATTCATAAAGTCCAAAGTGATCAAAGAAAATGAACAAATAAATTCGTAAAAGTTTCTGTGAAATCAATCCGAAATATAAATGTTGATAGTAGTGCAGCCCATCACCACAGAGATAGAACAGAAGGGGGGGGGGGGGGAGGCTTACCAGAAAGCCAGTGACCGCCCTTATTCAGGGGGGTCAAACTGAGCTTTAGAAGAACAGCCTTGGTGCTGTTGGGGATATCCCACGTCCCAATAGATGTCCGACAGCAACGGATCTCCTCCTGATTAGTGGCTGCTCCCCGAAACTCCTCATGTGTCACTGGCAGTGCAACGACCGGATGGATCGAATGGATGATATAGATGGAAAACAAAAGGGGACTCGAATAGTGTAGGCGTTTCCAGTGGGTTTGTTTATTTAGCCACAATAGCATACACAAAAATAGAAAAAACCTTGCAAGGTGATGGCGGCTCCGTTCGGTCTATGGGACAATACTCGCGCATGCGCAGTACGATCGTACGTAACGAACCCTACGGCGTTTCGTCACAACTGACGTCATCAGGGGTACGCACGAACGCACGCGCATGCGCCTTATATAGCAGTCAGCGTTCGTCAAAGCGCTGCGCTATTGGAGGTCACCATAGATACAAGGGAGCAAACAATAACAGGAAGTACTCGCCGGCGGGGGCCTGATGCTCCCCCAGCGGTAGAGTTTAACACATATGTGGACCACTAGACGGCCTCCAGATTTCTCTGGTTAAATTAGAGCCATCTTGTGGTCAAACAATGGCAGTACCTCAATGTTACTAAAGGCTGCTGAATATAACATGCATAGGCTAAACATATATATGCAATAAAAAAATAAAAAATATAACAATTGAAGAGTTACATGCATGCCAGTTAAAGCAATACATTCAAAAATATTTTGTTTAAAAGGGAAAGTCCAGAGAATTAAGTATTTAAACTTAAGTACAATAAAATTAAAAATTAAAAATTAAAAATTGAAAAATCCCCTTCAGAAGTGAGCAGAGTATATCCACACGTTACTGCTACCCATACGGCCTCTTGGGCATTTTAATAGCTCTGATATTATGCAGTAAATGCTCAATCCCTTACAGTATTCAAATCAGTAAATTAAAAAGCCAGTAGATAGATAGGGAGTATGATATTAGGAGTATGCCATTAGAACTCAAACATCAACATACTATCATCTCGTCACTTGTCTTTTTGAAAGAAATGAACAAGGGGGGTATTGACATGTTTAAAATGAATAATATTTTATCACCGCAAATGTGAATTAAAACATGTCCCCTAAGGTCCATGTGAAAAAGAAGAAAACTCACAATAGATGAGGTAAGGGAGAAATGATGAGGGGGACATCAACAGTTATTAATAAAACAGTTGATGTCCCACTCAACATTAAGGCCATTCGGAATATGACACCCCAACCTGTATATCCAATTGGTCTCAGAGCGAGAGATCACCCTCTTACCATTGCTCCCTCGCCAGTGAGGGATATACTTTTCCAAAGCAATGAAAGTGGTCCCTCTAGGGTCTCGGTTATGCACAAGGTCATAATGTTTAGAAACATTGTGTTTATCAAAACCCCTACATATATTAGCAATATGTTCTCCCAATCTGATGTGTAACTTTCGAATCGTTCGGCCCACATACTCCAATCCACAAGGACACCTCAGGAGGTATACCACACATTTTGTGGTGCAGGTAATGAAGGACTTGATGGGGTATGTGACTCCAGTTCCTGTAGATGTGAACTCCGTGAGTCGCCTATCCCTTAAAGTATTGATCCCACATACCTTGCATTTCCGACAAGGGAAAAAACCCTTAAGGTCCCCAAAAAATATGGGACGGGTCGGGGGGTCAGGTACATTAGGGGCGATGGAGTGTCTAAGATTAGATGAACCTCTGAATAGTACCCGTGGGTTCTCCGACAGTAGGGGCCCTAGAAGACGATCATTTTTTAGCACCGGCCAATGCCTCTTTATAATTCGCTTGATGGCCCAGTGCTGGCTGGAATATGTCGTGAGGAAGGCTAAGCCAAAATCCTCACGATTTTCAACCTGTGGGGGTTTATCTTGCAAGAGATCTTGACGGTCTCTCAATCCCACCTCAGTAATCAAACAATCAATAACTTCGCCATTGTAGCCCTTATTTAAGAACCTGGATTTTAGAACCAAAGCCTCTTTGTGAAACTCCTCAATATTTGAACAATTCCGTCTCAAACGTAGGAATTGTCCCTTAGGGACCGCTGAGAGCCAAGATTTGTGATGACATGAGTCCAAAGGGATATACCCATTTCTGTCGGTAGATTTAAAGAAGGTGGAGGTGGTAATCTTTCCGTCTACGATATTAATATTTAGGTCCAAGAAGTGTATCTGGGTGGGACTGCTTTCGTGACTGAGTACAATACCCCTGTCATTATTATTAAGAAAAGACAAGAAGGTGGTTACCGACTCAGCATCACCATCCCAGATGCACAAAATATCGTCTATGAAACGCCTCCATAAAACCAGATGGGGGGACCTATCCTGCAAGACCACCTCCTCTTCCCATTTGGCCATGAAGAGATTGGCCATACTGGGGGCGAACTTCGCCCCCATGGCCACTCCCTTAATCTGCAAGTAATGCTTGCCGCCATACCAAAAGTGATTGTGCCCCATCAAGAAGTCGAGTAGCTCCATCACGAAGTTAGACTGCGTGATGGAGATACTCGAGTCCCGATAGAGGAAGTGTCTTACGGCTTCATGACCCAACTTATGGGATATAGCTGTATAGAGCGAAGCGACATCAGCAGTGATTAGCATATATGTCGACTTCCACTCTATCCCATCCAGTAAGTTAAGGACATGTTTGGTGTCCCTAAGATATGAAGGAGTACCCACCACCAGTGGTTGCAAGTAGTGGTCTATGTACTTGCCAATACGCGAAGTAATAGAATCGATACCACTGATGATGGGTCTGCCTGGTGGGTTAACCAAAGTCTTATGGATTTTAGGCAAAATGTACATAACCGGCAGCCTGGGGGCAAGGGGAACTAGATGTTCTTTTTCTTTTTTGTTTAAAATACCTAGGTTATGGCCCTTTTCAACCAAGAGTTTTAGCTCTCGCTTGTATGGGACTGTAGGGTCACCATTTAAAGGGGAATAGGTGTTGGTATCTGAAAGGATTCTCAACATCTCTCCCGAGTAGGAGTCCTTGTCTTGAATAACAATGGCTCCCCCCTTGTCGGCCGGTCGTACCACTATATCCTTTCTTTGGCAAAGTGTTTCCATTCCCACCTTAATATCTAATTGGGGTTGCACCGATTTGGTTCTTAGATTGTTTAGATCTTTAGTCACCAGGTCGCGAAATACACTGATGTTTGGTGCCGAATTGCCCGGGGGATTAAAAAGTGAGGCATTGGACATACCTGAATGTGCAATGACACTTTCTTCCCTAATGAATTGTCTAGTGGGGTTTGATAAAATATACCTTTTGATGTTGAGTTTTCGGGTGTATTTCTGCAGATCTATGAAGGTCTGAAATTTATTCAAGTTTCGGGGTGGGGCGAACTTAAGGCCTTTATTTAAAGTAATTAGTTCCTCCCTGGAGAGTTCCTTAGTACTAAGGTTTATGATGCCGTTTGTGTCTATGTCCTCCTTCTTTTTGGAGTGAAGGTTCCTCCCCCCTCTGCTCCCTCTCTTGCGTCTCCGTTTCTCTTGTGTCTCCCCCTGCCGGCCAACTGAAAATCCAGACCAAATCGGTTTTCCCCTTGTTGGCCATAGGGGGGTTGAGAATAGAGGCGACCCTCATTGGGTCCAGAGGAGCTGCCCCCGGCACTGTCGTCCAGGGGAAGGTATCTGTTCCCAATGTTGGCAGGAAAATAGCTATAGTTGCTGTTTGAAGGATATGACCCCTCAGCGTGATTGTGAGGAGTCTGGCGTGCATCATTATTTCGCCAGGGTGGAGGTGAAGGGTTAGAAGGGCGAGAAATAGAACCCCTTCTATTACCCCTTCCTCTTTTAAAACTTGTGGGATGTTGAAAGTCCCTATCGCTGAATTGATTCGGGGCTGGAAGCCGCATATGGTTAATTTCAGACACCGTTGAATTGTTGCCCTGGTTGCCCTGGGCGCCCAATCCACGGTGAGAGATGTTTGATGTGGCAGGTGGGGGGTCAGGGGGGGCCACAACCTGCCATTTGAATACTACCTGATCCCTGTAGTCCTTCACATCTCTATTATACTTTCTTTTTTTCTTGATTTTTTGTTCGGATTCCTCTTTAATTAATAGAGTTTTTAGGGCTTCCGATCTGTTCGTGTAATCTTGTTCAGATTTGAAAGGGACCAATTTACTTTTCAAGGCATTGATCTCCAAATCCAACATCGTGAGCTTACGCTTTTTCTTAGCTATTAAAAATTGTAAAAATGACACCCCTGCCTCATTGAAGTATTTGAACCATTCTAATAGTTCGGTGTCCTCTTTCTGGGGATTAACGTCCCATCTGAGGCTCCTGGGGACCATATTGCCTTTTACATACTCCTCCAAGTATGCGATGTCCCACCTTGTGTGAACCTCAGTAACGGTAAGGTTTTTCAACCTTAGAAAACAACCCGCTAGATCATCTCTGGGGTCATCATTGCCATCGAAGACCCCCGCTGTGTTAGTAACAACCTGTGATCTATAATCAAAAATATCCATTGCGGATACACCAGCAGCAAAAAAAACGTGTACCAAAAACAAGAAATAGATGTAAAGAAAGAATTTGCGCTAGGTGAAAAAAAAAACTTAATGACAAAAATTGTGTTAATGAGGAAATTGAACCAAAAAACCGTGAAAGTAAATCCTGCAGCTGGACACTAATAACCCCGGTATAGGGCACAAGAAAGATATATATAAACAAAAAATGCAGCGCTGGATAGTGGAAAACTGTAAATTACCAGTTAATTAAAGTGACCCAAATTAATTAGTGAAAATAATGATAATTCAAACAAAATGCATAACCAGTTGATACAAATAACCCAAAATAATTGGTGAAAAAAAATTTGTTCACTGATGTAAGGAGGCTGCTTATGAGGACACTGATGTAAGGGGGCTGTTGATGGGGACACTGATGTAAGGGGGCTGCTGATGGGGATACTGATGTAAGGGGGCTGCTGATGAAGACACTGATGTAAGGGGACTGCTAAGGGGGACACTGATGTAAGGAGACTGCTGATGGGGACACTGATGTAAGGGGGCTACTGATGGGGACACTGATGTAAGGGGGCTGCTGATGGGGACACTGATGTAAGGGGGCTGCTGATGGGGACACTGATGTAAGGGGGCTGCTGATAGGGACACTGATGTAAGGGGGCTGCTGATGGGGACACTGATGTAAGGGGGCTGCTGATGAAGACACTGATGTAAGGGGGCTGCTGATGGGGACACTGATTTAAGGAGACTGCTGATGGGGATGCTGATGTAAGGGGACTGCTGATGGAGACACTAATGTAAGGGGACTGCTGATGGGGACACTTTGATGTAAGGGGGTGCTGTTGGGGACACTCTGATGTAAGAGGGACGCTGTTGGGGACACTCTGATATAAGGGGGTGCTGATGGGAACACTCAAAATTAAAGTGGGCCCGTCTGAATGAAGTCCAGGGCCAAATTTTTGTCCCAGTCCAGCCCTGCTGTCCAGCAGAAACCAGTCTAACAACTGGCTTTAATCGAACAGGCATGCTTGAAAACCAGCATCCCATCATCGCGAGAGCTGACCACTGTGTTCTGACTGGGGGGGGGGGGGATGGTTGGGGCAGGCAGTCCCCCTATCAGAACACAATAGCACAGCGGGGGAGATCTCTCTCTGTACTAACACCGCTTGTGTTAGTTCAGCTATCTGTCAGGTTTTTATTTCGTTCAGCCCGCTGGGTTGAATGAAAAACTCTTCCTCTTGTGTACCAGGCATTACTTTTTGAAGATTTTCACACATTTACTTCTTTGAATTCTGTGACACGTATTCACTATGCCCTGTTGATAGGCACTGCTATGTTACAGAATTCGCAAAGCCTGCCTTCTGAACTACAAAGGAGCTGAGAGGAGGAGTTTCAGGAGGTGGAGTCAGTACAGGAATCACTGATGGCAGGCCGCAAGGTACCATGGGATATGTAGTCCTTAGAAATTGAAAGTAAACAGCAGAGGGGAATGTGCAAAGCATGCAGGGAATTCAGGATATTGTGGAAAGACATGGCCAACAGACAAGCAGCACTCACAACATGAAAGGAGATTTTTCAAGTACACATATTGTGGATTTTCAAAAATAAGTGAAGTTTGTATTGCTATTACAATGCAGATGTTATAAAATGAACATGTATGCTGTTACCATAGATTTCCTGATGATTTCAGAGCTTGTCAGGTAGAGATATAATTTTGCTTTTGTATATGGACAGTAACATTTGTTTTCCCACTGGTGATTACAGGTTGGGTTTGCTGGTCTGCTTCTATGATGATATCCAAGATATTGATTCATTGGTCGCAAAAGCTTTACTGCATCAGATGATCAAGTGCAACCAGCTGCGGGGCTTACGTACCGATGTACAGAAGGTAGCCTAATGTAACTTATTAAATCAACAGTATTCCCTAAGGCGCAGAGGGTTTGATAGATTTCACCATTCCAAGCTATATTAAACACATATCTCTATGGAGCCGGTTCACATATCTCCGTTGTGGCTGCGGAGCAGTTTGCACGGGAGTCCTGTGCATTTTTGGATCAATTTCAGGGCCGAATTCAGTCAAAAATTCGGGCCTGATTCGTCCCTGAAACTGAGAACCGGGAACACTTGCAGCCCCACTCCAAGGGTTAAATACATGTTTAGTCTAGGGGACGGAAAAGCACTTTTATTTACCTGATCCTTCACTCCCCTGGGAAACAACGCTCCCCTCTGCTCTGAAAGTGGACTGTTCCTCGTGTCCTCACATCAAATGCCAGGTTTTGGGCTCTGCATGAGTCTTGATGGTGTCAGAGGACATTAGACCACTGAAGTGTAAGGGAGAGGAGGCTGCAGGGACCAGTCTAGCAGCACAGAGGAGCCTTCAGAAGCAGAGCATCAGGTAAGTAAACCTGATTTTTTGATCCCCTAGGCATAAATGACTAGTTAACCCTGCAGTGTGAGTGCAGCCCTTACTGACTTTAGTAGCTGTTGTTTTCTCTGCAACTCAACTCATCCTGCTCCCCCTTGCAGCAGTGATTCAGTAGCCTTCCGGCCTTTATCATTTATATTATAAACACAGAGCAGAAACACTGGGAGGGGGCACAGGAAGAGCTGAGTTGCTGAATGACTTGAATGACTTCAGTCCTTCTGCAGATGAGTTGCTCCACAGTTCCTGCAGTTACAGAGGTCAGTGAGCACTTATTTTAAAGCTCATGAACTGCTTGTTGGGAACATGTAAATTCTTGAATGTCCTTAGCCTGCCACAGATTCCCTTTAGACCCCAAAAAATGCTATTTTCATAGTTTTAGTTAATCTTCTCAGATTTAATTTCTGCCTAACAGGATTTACTCTTTAATGTAAAACTGGTGTCAATGCAATATTTTTTTCTGAATGTTAGAGGAACCTGCAGCAAGTCAGTCTTGATGCACACACCTCTGCCACGCTACATAGTTATGAAGATCACTCTGTTGTTTACTAGTTCAAATGTATTACTTCCTGGGTCACCTCCTTGTCCATTGGACAGATATGATAATGTTAATTCATCACTCACTGAGTGCACAGAGGCCAAGAGACACCTTTGAAACAGTACCAGGAAATAATTGTGGAGGAGATTCACTAAAACTTGAGCACTCAGAATCTGGGGCAGCAGTGCATGGTAGCCAATCCGCTTCTAACTTTAGTACGTTCAATTAAGCTTTGACAATATAACCTGGAAGCTGATTGGTTTCTATGCAGAGCTGCACCAGATTTTGCACTTGCATTTTTTCAATTTTAGTAAATCCCCCCTTGTGTGCCACATGCCAAACCTGTGCAGCGTGCTAGGGGTGAGTGAATCATAAGATTGGCCATACAAAATCCCAACCATTTGGCAGCTAGAACAGCAAACCCATTTGGATTTAATTGTGTAGATGGCTGTTTGCCTAGAGTTCAGCTTTAAAGCAGTATTAAATCCAGAACCAAACATTTTATATATTGCAGCTTACCAGTTTTTAGATGTTGTGGCTGCATTAGTTTTCTTTTGTATGTTTTTTCCCCCCTCTGTTTTAATGTAGTGATCTGGCTAGTAACACACTTTCTGTAGCAGGGTGTCTCCACTCTGGATGAAGGTGCAACAGAGACAACAGCAGCATTGTCAGTCTGGGGGTGGATGTTAGATGCACTAGCAGATTTAGATAAACTAACAAATTGAAGCCAAACTCTAGCCAACACTTTATAAGCTACAGTTACAGCAACAGTGCTTTTGCAATAAAGGTTTAACATAAATAAGTAAAATCTGACCATTGTAAGCACCCCTTAAATGTTTTGCCTTCTAACCGCTACATCTTCAGGAAAGCTTGTTCTGTTGAAAAACTGGTTTAGCAGGTAAATAAAGGAAAGAAAACTTAAAAAGGAAAACTAATGCGGACACCACATCTATGAATATAATAAATGTTTGGTTTTGGTTTTAATAACGCTTTAAGAGTCCTATTTCCTTCACTGGGTAAGGGTAAGGAGATGCTTAGTGTAGGTAGGAACAAGCGTTCAGATGGTGTAATTCTAACACACAGAAATAATTTAAAGCCTGAAAAAAAATACATTGATCGTGCATAAATATAAAAGATTTACAGGTCAGCAATTTAACATCTATTACTGCTCCAAAATAGGTTTTGTTTATTTATAATGGAATATTGAGTGTACTTCAGGTAATAAAGTTAATGCTTGAAATAAAAGTAACTGTCTGCCCTTTGCAGCTGAAAGCCAGGCTCATGCATATTGCCATCATAAATCAGACCCTGAATGACAGTCTGGGATCTCTTTCGGATGCTGTGGTAAGCCTAACCATATCCCAGCTGGAATCGCTGTCACCAGAAGCAGTGCAGGGTGCTATCCTAACCCTGCAGCAAGTCTCCGGCTGGACCAAGAGCCAGATCATGATCTTGACCAAAAAGTTTCTCCAGTCTGAAAAGGTAACCCTGAAATAACACCTTCAATATATAAGTCCTTTCGTGGTGTTATGTTAACAAACTCGTTTTTATTTCTTATATTTCTTAGAATTTAACATATTTCAATGTAAGCCAGCTTGGAGAACTGGTGACTGGTGTCAGTGCAGACTTATTTTATGAGATGAATTTACGGGAGCTTTTACTAGCTCTGAAAAATGGACTTTCCCAGCATGCACCAGGAATTTCACCAGCACAGCAAGAAAGCATCCTTAACAAGGTAACCTAACAATTGTTGATTAGGCAGGCTCAAATCAAATAGAGGATTTGGAAAATAGGTCAAGGAAACACTTTGGGGTTACTTATAAAGAATTCATTGTCTGTCAAAACTGCATGTAAATTCATTCTGCATGAATGGGGCAAAACGTAATGATCTTGGGCTATACTCTCTGCAGATGGAATGTGTGAATTGGGTAAATACTGCAAGATGGGCAGTAGATGGAGATGAGGAGCATAATTTGTTCCCATGATAGTCAGCGCAATCTAGTGGCCTTAACGTGGTATTTTCTCCATTCCCACATTCAATCTGTACAGAATGTAGCCTGAGTGAATTAAGTTTTGCCCCGTTGGCACAGAACACATTTATATGCATAGAAAATAGAAAAAGTGGCAATACAGCGCTGTCTGATATGTTCCTCCAATAAATGAAATATTAAAGAAAAACGTGAATAAAGAAAACGTCACAACTCAATGTGAGATACACACAATACTAACATAAACTAAAAGGAAAAGCTGCGCTACGAATTTGTATTTGTAGCGCAGCTTGTCCTTTTAGTTTACATTTATATGCAGCTATGCACGTTTTTTTTTTTTTTTTTTTATAAATAAACTTTATTTTTATTTTTATACCTTCCTCACTGTCTCAATTACAGGATTTTTCCACTTTATTGTAAAAATTAAACCTCCCTGTACCAAGAGAGGAAACTCCAACATATTTTTTTATTTTGTTTTATAAAAGATTTGTTGGCACATTTGACATAGCCCTTTTACACTGATGCACTTTTATGCAGCTTAAGCGCACTTTCACACTGATGTGCTTTTGATGCGTCCCCATTGACTTGCAATGGAATATGCCTTTGTTGTGCACTTCAGAAAAACTGCACCAAAGATGCAGCATGCAGGACTTTTCAAAGCACAGTGCACTTGCAGTGTAAACAGTTACATAGGATTTAATGGAAAATAGTTTTCCTGAGACAGCATATATGTATGGGTAGGCTCCGCCCCCTGCCCTATTCCAGGACCGGTTATACTATATAAGTAAGTCTCTTCCCTGCAGGCAGCATTCTCTTTTTTTTTCCCTCACTGCTACAGCCGGTTATGCTGCTGCTGAAAGCAGGATTCTGCTTTTCGATTTTCCTGGATTCATCTGGCCAAGCCGCACATGTTCAAGCCTTTCCTGTGACGAAGCTCCCAGCTGTACAGGCTGTAAATCTCCTATATGGGGGAGACCTTCCCTCCTCAGGATCCAGGATGAGGGGGGTGATGGCATCTGGTCTCTAGGGATTGCTCCTTCATCGTGACTCCATGGACGGAACTCCAAAGGTGTCCCTCCAGAACTAATATGTAAACTACGACAAGGTCTACACTCAACACGTTGGGGGCCCATTTTTGTTGACCCAGGGGCCTTAGCTACAATACATTTCAGTCGTTAGGGGGGATAGATCTAATCCTCGACTTAAATGCTTCAGCATTACCCACCCTTGTTGTCTGGGGATTTTGTACATCCCATAACATCCCATACGTACAGTATATGTTGTCATGCTGTGTCAGGAAAGAGGAAAATTTTATACTTACCTGACGGTAATTTTTTTTTTTTTCTGATGCAAAGCATGACAGCATATAGGTCCCTCCCGAAAGGGCTTCACAGTGATACTAAGTTACGAGAATGCTGCCTGCAGGGAGGAGACTAATGCCACGCATACACAATCGTTTTTTTCCGTCTGAATAACTTCTGAAGGTTTCTCCGACAGAATTCCGCTCAAGCTGTCTTGCTTACAAACGGTCACACCAAAGTCCGACCATCAAGAACGCGGTGACGTACAACACGTACGACGGGACTAGAAAAACTAAGCTCAATAACCAGTAGCCAATAGCTTCCGTCTCGTACTTGCTTCAGAGCATGCGTCGTTTTTGGTACGTCGGAACAGCATACAGACGAGTGGTTTTCCTGATAGGAATTGGTTTCGTCTGAAAAATTTAGAACATGTTCTCTTTCTAGGTCCGTCAGAATTTTCGATGTAAAAAGTCAGATGGGGCATACACACAATTGGAATATACAATGAAAAGCTCCCGTCTGACTCTTTCTGTCGGAAATTCCGCTCGTGTGTACACAGCATTACTTATATAGTATAACCCGTCCTGGAATAGGGCAGGGGGTGGAGCCTACCCATACGTATATGATGTCATGCTTTGCATCAGGAAAGGAAAATTACCGTCAGGTAAGTATAACATTTTCCTCTTTCATGTGCTTTTGTCACCCTGGTAAAGCATGGCAAAAATGCACCAGTGTGAAAGGGGCCATACATTCAATATACATTTGTTAAACATTTGCCAGGTGAAAAATACATTCTGTGATATTTGGTAGCATCTGTTCTTCAATATGAAAGGGTGCTTAACCGCTTCCCGACCGCCTAACGCCGATATACGTCTGCAAAATGGCACAGGCAGGCAAAATCACGTACCTGTACGTGATCGTGCATGTGCCTGCCTGTGGGTCGCATGCGCGCCGCCAGCGGCACGCTCGCGACCCGGTCGGGAGCTCCGTGACCCCGGCCGCGGGACCAGCGGACCCGATCGCCGCTGGTGTCCCGCGATCGGGTTACGGAGCTGAAGAACGGGGAGAGGTTTGTGTAAACAAACCTCTCCCCGCGCTTCCTACACTGACTGTCAGTGATCGGCTGTTCCCTGTCATCGGGAACGCCGATCAATGACGTCAGACGTATAGCCACGCCCCCTACTGTAAAAAAAACACAACACGTCACACTGACTCCTCCCCGCCCCTAGTGGTTAACTCTTTCACTACAACTGTCATTTACATAGGAATCAGTGCTATTTAAATAGCACTGATTTCTGTATAAATGACAAATGTCCCAAAAATGTGTCAAAAATGTCCGATGTGTCCGCCATAATGTCGCAGTCACAATAAAAATCGCTGATCGCCGCCATTACTAGTAAAAAAAAAAATATTAATAAAAATGCTATAAAACTATCCCCTATTTTGTAAACGCTATAACTTTTGCGCAAACCAATCAATAATCGCTAATTGCGATTTTTTTACCAAAAATATGTAGAAGAATACGTCGGCCGAAACTGAGGAAAAAAAAAATGTTTTTTTATATATTTTTTGGGGATATTTATAATAGCAAAAAGCAAAAAATATTGCATTGTTTTCAAAATTGTCGCTCTATTTTTGTTTATTGCGCAAAAAATAAAAACCGCAGGGGCGATCAAATACCACCAAAAGAAAGCTCTATTTGTGGGAAAAAAAGGACACCAATTTTGTTTTGGAGCCATGTCGCACGACCAGGCAATTGTCAGTTAAAACGACGCAGTGCCGAATCGCAAAAAGGGGCCTGGTCCTTTGGCTGCCAATTGGTCCGGGGCTGAAGTGGTTAATGTAACTTTCAGCCTGTTTTTAAAATTGTGACTGTTATAATATTTGCAGAAGAAGATTCAAAGTCACCAGTACTGCAGATAAATGTGTACAACAGATACAGTATATTGTAAAAACAGCGTCACATAAGTCGGAAGAATACCGAGATTTCATTTGCTTTGCTGGTTCCCTTCTACAAGGAAATATACTGTATGTTGTTTTGCTGACTTAAAGTGGATGTACACTCGCGATTTTTATTTTTTATTACACTTAAAAATCCCCATCTTTCAAATGTCACACTTACTTTTTGCGTTCTTTTGCTCCCTAGATGTCCGTTTTTCTTTCAAATCGTAACTTATATAAAATGTTTACTGCCGTTTTCATATTGCTTGTGGGCATTTGAAGCCCACAAGCAATCACTTCCTGGTTCCAGTATTGTAGATGTACCAGCATTCCTTGCTGGTTCTCGTGCATACTCAGTCGTAACGGTGCAGAGCGGCGTAAACATCTTGGTTGCCATCACAACGGGTGGCGTCTGTTCAAATCCCGCAAGATTTTGCGTCAGCCCTCCGCACTGACTCCTGGGAGCAATGACACGAGATCCCAGGAGACAGTGTAGAGAGGACAGGAAATTACAATAATAAAAAAATCCCCGCAAAATCCCCGCCCACAGCCGCAGAGACATTATGCAGCTAAAACAGACCGGGCCACATATATACAGGTACAAACAAAAAAAACAAAAAAAAAGTCAATTGAGCACTCTATGCTCTATTTAAAAATGACTGAGCTAAAGTTGAAAAATTGTGTGAAGATCCGCTTTAGGTGACAATGGGGTTGATTTACTGAAGGCAAATCTACTGTGCACTTTGCAAAGTGCTCCAGAGCTTAGAAAATGAGCAGAAGCTTTCCTGACTTCCATCCAATCATGTGCAAAAAAAAATGCTGTTTATTTCCTTTTATTTTCCTTGCACGTGTTTGGGTATTTTTTCCAATCATGTGCAAAAAAAAATGCTGTTTCGACACTGATATGAAGAGGGCCTACCTTGCAGGTCAAGAAAAAATCTGGGGACCTTCAGCCAGTCTTGTCATCAAACACTGAGAGGTTGGTCTCAGTAGGCGTGGACCAGGAGAGCATAATCAAAGCTCTACAGGAGTTAAGACTTTTGCTCTCCATAGACCTCCAGGACGCATACCTTCAGGGGATAAACGGTTACTGTTGACCAGTTACATCCAAGAGCTTCTCCAGAAGAGGGCGATAATAGAGTTGCCTGCATCTCAGAGGGGTCAGGGATTCTACTCCCCATTATTTCTGGTCAAGAAAAAATCTGGGGACCTTCAGCCAGTCTTGGTTCTAAAAGAACCTCAATCGCTCCATTCGAGTGGAGTCGTTCAACATGGAGAGTTTACAATCAATCCTCCAGGCCATAAATCTGGGAGACTGGATGCTCTCCATAGACCTCCAGGACGCATATCTTCACGTCCCGATCCATGGTGCTTTCCTGAAGTTCCTTCTGTTCTCGGTGAATCAGGGCCACTTCCAGTTTTCAGGGTCTCCCGTTCGGGATCTCTACTGCCCCAGAAATTTCACCAAGGTACTACTACCAGTAATCGCATCCTTAAGGGCGAAAGGGTTGAGAGTCCATCACTACCTGGACGACATCCTCCTCCTTTCAAGCAACCAGGAGTCCCTTGTCCAACATCGGGAGGTCCTAGTTTCCACACTCCAAAGACTGGGCTGGTTGATAAACTGGAAAAAAAGCAATGCACATCCCACCCAGAGGCTGATCTTCCTGGGTGCGGAACTGGATACCAGGACAAACACGGTGGAACTACCGGCAGAAAAGATTTCCCCACTGATTCAGAGGGTGAGAAGAGCAATCTCAGCAACATCCCTTCCAGCCAGAGCATGTCTCAGTCTCCTAGGCACCAGAAGCTCCTCCCTGATGTAGGAAGTTCGCCCCGTGATGGAGTGGGCACAATCAAACCTATTGGACCTGAGAGCGACCTATATCCCAGGGGTCGAGAATCTCCTAGCATTTGCGATAATAATTCAGACCTGGGGCTCACCAGACATAGACCTGGCGGCCACACCAGCCAATGCAAAGGTTCCTATCAAGAATCCCCTTTCCGTCAGCGGAGGGAGTAGATTGTCTACAACATCCCTGGAGCTTCAACCTCCGGTACATTTTCCCTCCGACTCCCCTCATAGCGAGGTTCCTTCTGAGGCTCAAGAGGTCGACGGCACTAGTAGTGGCGGTGATCCCTTTCTGGCCGAGGAGGCCTTGGTTCACTACTCTCCTTCAGTTGAACGCAACGGATCCTCTCCCTCTTCCGCTGTCAGCAGATATGCTCTCTCAGGACCAACATCCGAACCTGGAGAGGCTACATCTGATGGCCTGGAGGCTGAGAGGTCTAGGTACCTAGAACAGGGCTGTTCTCAGAGGGTAGTGGAAACATTACTCCAGGCTAGGAAGCAAGACTACCAACAACACCTACAGAAGGATCTGGGAGAAGTTTACCGCCTTCTCTCAACAACAAGGTTGGTACATATCTTCTCTGACAGCTCCTCAAATCCTTGAATATCTGCAGTCAGGCCTAGAGAAGGGTCTTCGATCGGGGTCAAATGGGCACATGATCCTCTGGTTATCCAATTTCAGAGGGCCTGTCTTAAACTAAGGCCACCTAGGAAACCATCATTCCCAGCATGGGACCTCTCAGTCGTCCTGGAAATACTGTCCAATGATCCATTCTCTCCACTCGACAACATTTCCCTTTGGAACCTGACGCTTAAAATCTCATTTCTGATTGCTATCACTTCAGAAAAGAGGGTCTCAGAGATGCAAGCCTTGATGGCCAAAGAACCGTATCTAGTCGTCTACCCGGACAGGATAGTATTAAACCTTCAGATCGTTTCGTACCTAAGGTATCCTCATTTCACTTTAATCAGGAGATCAACCTTCCAGCCCTTATCACAGATCAAGGTGATCCTCATCCTCTGGATGTCAGGGGCAACATCCTGAAGTACCTCTCAGCAACAGAATTGATCAGGAGATCGGAGAACCTCTTAGTCATCCCATACGGCCATAGAAAAGGTCAGGCGGCCTCGGCTCACACCATCGCTTCATGGCTGGTGAAGACTATCAAAAAGGCATACTCACTGAGTGAGAAACAGATTCCGGGGGGCTTAGAGGCACATTTCACCAGGGCGGTGGCAACTTCTTGGGCAACCTATTGTAGGGTCCTAGCTGGTGACTGTGCATGACTATTAGCTGATTGATATTTTCTTCCGGGTAAGGAGGCACCCCATAAGTTGAAGCTTTATTTTTTTTTTTTACTAAGCTCTGGAGCAACTGCACAGTCTATCCGCCTTTAGTAAATCAACCCCAATGTTTTCACAATAAATCTGTGATACACATTTATCTGTGGTGCTGATGACTTCATATCTTCTTATCTGTTTTTGGCATGGCATTCACAGATTCCATAAAGTGCTGTACCGTAAGGGTTGCAGTTTCATAATGGTTGAGATGGAAAAACCTTGCAATGATTGCTTTCATGGAGAGCAGAATCTGTGCTTTTTATTACAAGTGCAGCACTTTTGTTTTCATGTTCTGCAAAACAAGTCCATCATTCAAAGCATGCGTGTTAGTACCCCATGGCAAGGGAGAATGAGCTTGTAGCCCCCTTCCTTGTTACCAACCCACATAGCTTATAAAGATGTAATTGCTCCTGTTTAGTCTTTTGTGAACAGAGTTAGGATGGCTTGACTCTATGACTAATTTGCATTCTCAAACAATTTTCATATTTTTAAGGACATAAAAGGCTTTTTTGGGTACACTTTTTATTGTAATATCCTGGCAGAATCTCACAATTTTCAGAAATGTATCTGACAATTACAGTACATCGCAGGCTGAAGGATTATTTTGTCAGTGAATCTCCATCCTGTATGTGATGACTGGGAACCACTCTGATTAGTATTGGTGACTGGAGCTCTCAATCAGCTGAAACTGATAGCCACCAGCAATGCAAAATGTTGGTTGGTCACTCTCAAGAGATAAATGAATGTATACAACAATATACACGTTGGAAGAGGTTAAGAGCATTTTATTTTTCAATTGCGCTTTTTTTTTTAAATATTTTTTTTTCCCCTGGCTGTTTAATACACTGGTAAGGATCCTTCTTGAAACCCTCTCATGGCTACTGGCCACCCATCACTATTTAAAATTGATGTTTTGAGAGGGTTAACTGTTTTTTTGGGGGGGGAACCTTTTTCATAGCACCCCGCAATGCTGAAAGGCATGCTTGCTGCTATTAACATGGCAGAGGCAGAGGACTGAAACTCACTGCATAGTTCTACAAGCCTCCAAGTAAGCTGTAGCAGGAAGGAGACGGGGCACTCTTTTTTTTTAACCCTTAAAACAGTGGTTCTCAACCTTTGTAGTGCCGTGACCCCTTGATACAGGAGCCTGCGATGTCACTGCTGTCCCCTGTAGAACAAAGCGTCCATCTTCCTTCCGGGTATCGCTGCTCCGGCGCTGTGAGTGGCTGGAGCAGTGATGACGTCACTCTGGCGCATGCGCGCGGGATCCGTAAGTGACAGCATGTTTGCCTTCACTTGCAGCGCGCCCAGTGCGCCTGCTCCGTTGTCTACGGCGCGCATGCGTCATAGACAGCGGTGCCCGATTTTTGTAAAATATCTCCTTAACCGTGTAGGTTAAGGAGATATTTCTTGGACCTACAGGTAAGCCTTATGCCGCGTACACACGTGCGGACTTTTGCCGGCGGACCTAGTCCAGCGGACAATCCCGCCGGACTTTCCAGCTGGGTCCGCCGGACTTTCCGAGCGTGTGGACTTGCTCACACACGCACGGACTTCTCGGCGGATAATCCGCCGGCCAAAAGTCCGCGGGACTTTTGAAAATGAACGGACTTGCCCACACACGGAGCAGTCCGTTCATTTAGAACGTAACTTCAGGTTACGTAGCTAGCGTAGGCAGTAAATGCCGCGCTAGCTCCGTGACCTGGCATGGATTTAAAGGGACTCCCCACGCCGAAAAACGGCGTGGGGGTTCCCCCCAAATCCATGTCAGACCCTTATCCGAGCACGCAGCCTGGCCGGCCAGGAAAGGGGTGGGGACGAACGAGCGCCCCCCCCTCCTGAGCCGTACCAGGCCGCGTGCCCTCAACATGGGGGGTGTCCTGGGGAAAGGGGGGCCGTGCGGCCCCCCCACCCCAAAGCACCTTGTCCCCATGTTGATGAGGACAAGGGCCTCTTCCCGACAACCCTGGCCGTTGGTTGTCGGGGTCTGCGGGCGGAGGCTTATCGGAATCTGAGAGCCCCCTTTTATAAGGGGGCCCTCAGATCCCGGCCCCCCACCCTATGTGAATGAGTATGGGGTACGATGTACCCCTACCCATTCACCTAAGGTGTAAAGTAAAAAAAACACCCACACTTTTGAAAAAATAGTTTATTGCACTGCTCCGGGGGTCTTCTTCCGCCTTGGGGGTCTTCTCGCCGGACTCCCCCCGCCATTTACCAAGCTCTTTTACCGAGCGGGGGAAGTCCGGCTACCTTCTTTGTCGTCGCCGCCGTCGTCTGGGGGTCTCGATCCGCCTTCGGGGGTCTTCCGGGGGTCTCTTCTGTTCTTGCGGCGGTCGTCGTCTTCCGCGCCGCCGGCGTCGCCTTCTTCTTCTTGTCCTTCTTCTTGTTCTTCTTCTTCTTCCGATGTTGACCCGATGCTCTCTCTGCCCGGAATGCCTGTGCCGCGCTGTGCTGGGACTTATATAGGGGCATGGGGACAGGGTCACATGCTCATGTCACATGGTGACCCCGCCCCTTGCGATGTCACAGTCCCAGCATCCTCCGGGACTGTGACAACACAAGGGGGCGGGGTCACCATGTGACATGAGCATGTGACCCTGTCCCCATGCCCCTATATAAGTCCCAGCACAGCGCGGCACAGGCATTCCGGGCAGAGAGAGCATCGGGTCAACATCGGAAGAAGAAGAAGAACAAGAAGAAGGACAAGAAGAAGAAGGCGGCGCGGAAGACGACGACCGCCGCAAGAACAGAAGAGACCCCCGGAAGACCCCGGAAGACCCCCGAAGGCGGATCGAGACCCCCAGACGACGGCGGCGACGACGAAGAAGGTAGCTGGACTTCCCCCGCTCGGTAAAAGAGCTTGGTAAATGGCGGGGGAGTCCGGCGAGAAGACCCCCAAGACGGAAGAAGACCCCCGGAGCAGTGCAATAAACTATTTTTTCAAAAGTGTGGGTGTTTTTTTTACTTTACACCTTAGGTGAATGGGTAGGGGTACATCGTACTCCATACTCATTCACATAGGGTGGGGGGCCGGGATCTGAGGGCCCCCTTATAAAAGGGGGCTCTCAGATTCCGATAAGCCTCCGCCCGCAGACCCCGACAACCAACGGCCAGGGTTGTCGGGAAGAGGCCCTTGTCCTTATCAACATGGGGACAAGGTGCTTTGGGGTGGGGGGCCGCACGGCCCCCCTTTCCCCAGGGCACCCCCCATGTTGAGGGCACGCGGCCTGGTACGGAGGGGGGGGCGCTCGTTCGTCCCCACCCCTTTCCTGGCCGGCCAGGCTGCGCGCTCGGATAAGGGTCTGACATGGATTTGGGGGGAACCCCCACGCCGTTTTTCGGCGTGGGGAGTCCCTTTAAATCCATGCCAGCTTACGGAGCTAGCGTGGTGGCATTTACTGCCTACGCTAGCTACGTAACCTGAAGTCACGTGCTAAATGAACGGACTTGCCGATGAGCGGCAAGTCCGTTCATTTCAAAAGTCCCGCGGACTTGCCTACTAACGGCGGGATTGTCCGCCGGACTGCCAAGTCCAGCGGATAATTTTAAAACCAAACTTAAAACTTTGGCGCCAAAAAGTCCGCCGGACTTTAGCGCCAAAAAGTCAGCCGGCGCCTACACACGAGGGGATTATCCGCTGGACTTCAGTCCAGAGGATAATCCCGCGGGATTGTCCCTTCGTGTGTACGCGGCCTTAATCTAGGTTTACCTGTAGGTCAAAGTGGTCTGTAAGGATTTACAACCACTTTAACTACATCCAATAAGGTGCAATAACAAGGTAATGATATTTCTTGGAATGGTTGAAGCTAAAGGTGTCTATGTACAGTGTTCAAATATGAATGCAGTAAAGTATTCCCCAAGGTAAAGCTGTCTGTACACAGTGTCCCAGTGAAGCACCATAGAAAGATTTCCAAAAGTGGGCAATTGCCCTCTCACCAATGACCAGGTCGACTAGATGCCTTCTGAACAGCAACTCCCAGAGAGGCGTTTTTGCAGCGGATCTGCTCACGGCAACCCCCTGATGTGAAGCAAGGAGCGCAGGCTGTTGGACAGCCGAGTGATGCTAGATGGATGCCTGAAGGACAGCAAGCAGTGCTAACCCCCGTCTCGGCCCGGCTTGGAATGTTGTACACCACGTGGTAGGCCGCGTCCTCACTCACCCTGTACAGAGAGGTCCGTCACACACAAGGCCCAGGAGAAAGAGAGCGCGGGGCGGGTCTCCGGCCTCTTTTATGCTTAACCCTGCAATCGATGGTAGCAAAGATCCCTGGGTTATGTAGTCCAGGTGTATAGTCTTGCGGAGGAATAGCCATTCTGAGGAACTACTAATCCCACAATCCATTTGGTTTGGCCCACAAATATGATGTCAGTTGGTGGCGCTGAGCACTAGAGGGACAATACGATCATAGGAATGACAGGGAATCGCCATACTTTGCAATTGTAGTCCACATTGCTACATCTGTATTCTCTCTTTTTATTCCTTCTCTTACTCCTTGTTGGGGAGGGGGGAATGGAATGAGTGGCGGTGCTGACAGGGATTTGGGAAGAGTAACAGGGCTGGTGGGGGGGATGGGATGAGTGGCAGTGCTGGTGGGGGGGGGGGGGGGTGTGATCAGTGGCAGTGCTGGGGGGAGTTCTGATCAGCCAAATTAGGTGCTCTTTATCAAGGTCATCTGCTGATCTGAGAACTGTAGTGAGGACTTTTAATGGCAACTATAATCACAGGCTGTGTTACTCACTGTGTCTCTGTCTCCGTAGTGTCTCGCAGAAGTGACACCTATGCCGAAACCAAGAGATGGGGTCTCCTCCAGTCCCTCCCACTTCACATTTATCACCAGTCAGCTGACCTCTAGTCTCCGCCCCCCAGCCATGCCGTGAACTGAATGTGCGACCGCAGGCTTTAGGAACAGCCTAGCTGGGTGGCCACAGGCTCTAGGGACAGACCTGCTGGGCAGCCGCGAAA
This sequence comes from Lithobates sylvaticus, assembly GCA_028564925.1. Classification (NCBI taxonomy): domain Eukaryota; kingdom Metazoa; phylum Chordata; class Amphibia; order Anura; family Ranidae; genus Lithobates; species Lithobates sylvaticus. The sequence continues at coordinate 206,566,283 of CM053031.1, forward strand.
AGGCTGGGAGAGCGGCGTGGGCTCCAGGAAATGCCCAGGATTGGGTGACTCCTGGCAAATCGGCATTCAACCCTCGACAGACTCGCGACCAACAGGTTGAGAACTGCTGCCTTAAAAGCTGTTTTCAGCTTGTAGGCAGGTGCAGTCTGTACTGCCCACTGCAGGTGGTGCTCGACTGAAGCGGCAGTGTATAAGAGGAAGGAAATTGTGAAGAACTTGGTTCTATGACTTCCTGCAGTTACAGGGAGATAGCTGTCCGATTAGATGCGGGTGCCCTTGTGACCCTAGCAGCCATCTTGGGTCAGGCAGAGTCTATTTAGGGTTCCAGTTCCCAGGTTTGGCACACTATATGTGACTGGCTAGTTTAGGAACAGGACCTCTGTCTGACAGTGACAGTGCTTAGAGGTAGGGAAAGGTTCCAGTGAAGTAGGGACAGTGCAAGGACTATTTCTACCTTTCTTCGGTAAGCCTCCTCTATGTGTGGAGCGGAAAGGCCACATTCCTCTCCTCATTGCAGATGCTGTTGGCATCTTCAAGTCTTTGAACCACTGTTACTGTTCACTGTTACTGTTCATGTGAGCCTACCCGCTGGGCTTGAATAAGCTGTGTTTGTACCTTTTCTACATTATAAAATAAAACTTTTTTGGCTGACTTGGACTCTGTGTGTTTACTGCCCACCACCCCACACTGCATCTTGCTCACAAGCTTACTGTAAATATGACATTTACCGGCACACAACAATGACATTTGTTCACCTAGTGCTCATTCACTCTGTTATAAATTGGGTGAATATGGCTATGAAATGTCACCTGAATGTGGGAAAATGTCAAAAGGACAAATTGTTCAAAAACATTCAACGGTTAATTTTCTGGTTAATCCATTATAAATATACCACATATGGGGGAAATTTACTAAAACCAATCAGCTTCTACATTTTATTGTCAAAGATTAATTGAATAAGCTGAAGTTAGATATGGTATGGTTACTATGCACAGCTGCGCCAGATTCTGTGTGCACCAGTTTTACCAGTGGCACTACCTACTGATGAATACAGTTAATTGCAGCTTATTTGTCCTAATATAAAGTTTTTGTTTGGCCTAGAATTTAGATGCTGCTGACAAATTTAAGACTTTTTGGTTGTAAAATGGGATGGACACACATTTCTGTTATACTGAAGTTCACACTGTTGCATGTGGTTGCGGATGCAGCAACAGCAAGCACCCACAGCTAAAATGTGCATTAGAAAACGCAGCGCATTTTCAGGTGCATGAAACTGCATGGTGGAAGAAGCATCATGCATTTTCTGTTCGGCTGTGATTTTAAAAAGGTGCAGGGACCTTTTCCCTGCATCTTTTCAAAATCCCCCCACTGTCAGAATACAAAGACACAACAGGGAGGATTCTGCCATTGACCTTGATTGTGTGAATAGAGAATCGGATACAATTTTTTTGTTCATCCCACTGATTAAACAAAAAAAACGAACTTATCTATGGCCAACTGTAGCTTGCTGAAGGGAGGAGTAGGAAGAGGGTGAGGCTACAGGGTTGTGTATTTCTTCTAATGCATACACTATAGGGAGACACAACACTAGTCCCTGTGTGGAGGTGTTGCTGTACAGGCCACTGCAAGGCTGCTCCCAAACAAGCTGTTGACTAGGCCTTTGCTTTGAAATCACACCGGAAAAAATACCATTGTAGGTCCAGTTCACTCCTGTTTTTTTCACTTTGTTGCCAGTCAAGCCCTGATGAAGGGGCACTTAGACCCCTTTCACACTGGGGCGCTTTGCAGGCGATACAGCGCTAACAATAGCGCCTGCAAAGCGCCCTGAAAGAGCCGCTCCTGTCTCTTCAATGTGAAAGCCTGAAGTCTTTCACACTGGAGCGGTGCGCTGGCAGGATGCTAAGGCTACTTTCACACTGAGGGCTGTCACACTGGAGAGACAGCAGCGGCTGTTTGAAGGCGCTTTGCAGGCGCTATTTTTAGAACTTTAACGACTGCAAAGCGCCTCAGTGTGAAAGGGGTCTAAAAAAAGTCCTGCAGCAGCGCTTTGCGGCTGGTTTTAACCCTTACTCGGCCGCTAGTGGGGGGTAAAAGTGCCTTGCTAGCAGCCGAATAGCGCAGCGAAAATGACGGTAAAGCGCCGCTAAAAATATCGTTGCTTTACCACCAACGCAGCGACCGCCCCAGTGTGAAAGGGGCCTTAGACCTCCAAAATGTATTTGCTACTTTTTGAATTGTACCCCTGACCTTTAATGGAATAAAGTTGTATGTGGACCTCTTAGCAGTGGTGTGACGCTTCAGTTTCAATTCTTTTTACATCACACTGCAAAAGGAAGGAACCGCTTGGAAACAGGAAACTTGGGGCAGTTGTCATGGCACCAGCTGAAACTGATACATAGGATTAAAGATAAAGAAGCTGCATACTCTATAAAATAATAAATCAGCTGCTGAAAGTACATAAAAAAAATCATGGTCTAATGTCACTTTAAATCCATCCTTTATAGCCTTCCTGTCCCTAGGTGTGTATTCTTTTGGCCTGAATCCCATATGCATTTGTATGTATTTTGAGGGAAGGGGCAAATAGTATGGCAAATAGTATGGCAAATAGTATGGTAACTGTAATTCCTGAGTCTCCCTTAAAAAATATATACATATATACAGTATCTCACAAAAGTGAGTAGACCCCCTGAAATTTTTGTAAATATTTGACAACACTGAAGAAATTACACTTTGCTACAATTTACAAGTTTTTATTGTACAGCTTGTATAACAGTGTAAATTTGGTGCCCCCTCAAAAAAACTCAACACACAGCCACGAATGTCTAAACCGCTGGCAACAAAAGTGAGTACACCCCTAAGTGAAAATGTCTAAATTGTGTCTAAAGTGTCAATATTTTGTGTGGCCACCATTATTTTCCAGCACTGCCTTAACCCTCTTGGGCATGGAGTTCACCAGAGCTTCACAGGTTTCCACTGGAGTCCTCTTCCACTCCTCCATGACAACTTAACGGAGCTGGTGTATGTTAGAGACCTTGCGCTCCTCCACCTTCCATTTGAGGATGCCCCACAGATGCTCAATAAGGTTTAGGTCTGGAGACATGCTTGACCAGTCCATCACCTTTACAGTCAGCTTCTTTAGCAAGGCAGTGGTCGTCTTGGAGGTGTGTGTTGGGGTCGTTATCATGTTGGAATACTGCCCTGTGGCCCAGTCTCTAAAGAGACAGGATCATGTTCTGCTTCAGAATGTCACAGTACATGTTGGCATTCATTCTTCCCTTAATGAACTGTAGCTCACCAGTTCCAGCAGCACTCATGCAGCCCCAGACCATGACACTCCCACCACCATGTTTGACTCTAGGCAAGACACACTTGTCTTTGTACTCCTCACCTGGATACCGCCACACACGCTTGACACCATCTGAACCAAATAAGTTTCTCTTGGTCTCATCAGACCACAGGACAGTATACCATGTCCTTAGTCTGCTTGCCTTCAGCAAACTGTTTGCAGGCTTTCTTGTGCATAATTTTTAGAAGAGGCTTCCTTCTGCGATGACAGCCATGCAGACCAATTTAATTCTGTGTGCAGCATATGGTCTGAGCACTGACAGATTGACACCCCACCTCTTCAACCTCTGCAGCAATGCAGGCAGCACTCATACGTTCTATTTCCCAAAGACAACCTCTGGATATGACGCTGAGCATGTGCACTCAACTTCTTAGGTCGACCATGGCGAGGCCTGTTCTGAGTGGAACCTGTTTTGTTAAACTGCTGTATGGTCTTGACCACCGTGCTGCAGCTTAGTTTTAAGGTCTTGGCAATATATATATATATATATATATATATATATATATATATATATATACATACAGTATCTCACAAAAGTGAGTGCACCACTCACATTTTTGTAAATATTTTGTTATATCTTTTCATGTGACAACACTGAAAAAGTGACACTTTGCTAAAATGTAAAATAGTGAGTGTACAGCTTGTTGTACAGTGTAACAGTGTACTCTGAGGATCTGAATAAAGAAATGTTGCTCTACATAAAGATAGCCTAGGCTATAAGAAGATTGCCAAGACCCTGAAATTGAGCTGCAACATGGTGGCCAAGACCATACAGTGGTTTAACAGGACAGGTTCCACTCAGAACAGGCCTCGTCATGGTCGACCAAAGAAGTTGAGTGCACGTGCTCAGCGTCATATGCAGAGGTTGTCTTTGGGAAATAGAACGTATGAGTGCTGCCTGCATTGCTGCAGAGGTTGTAGGGGTGGGGGGTCAGCCTGTCAGTGCTCAGACCATACGCCGCACACTGCATCAAATGGTTCTGCATGGCTGTTGTCCCGGAAGGAAGCCTCTTCTAAAGATGATGCACAAGAAAGCCCACAAACAGTTTGCTGAAGACAAGCAGACTAAGGACATGGATTTATGGAACCATGTCCTGTGGTCTGATGAGACCAAGATAAACTTATTTGGTTCAGATGGTTTCAAGCATGTGTGGTAGCAACCAGGTGAGGAGCACAAAGGCAAGTGTGTCTTGCCTACAGTCAATCATGGTGGTGGGAGTGTCATGGTCTGGGGCTGCATGAGTGCTGCTGGCACTGGGGAGCTACAGTTCATTGAGGGAACCATGAATGCCAACATGTACTGTGACATACTGAAGCATAGCATGATCCCCTCTCTTCAGAGACTGGGCCACAGGGCAGTATTCCAACATAATAACGACCCCAAACACACCTCCAAGACGACCACTGCCTTGCTAAAGAAGATGAGGGTAAAGGTGATGGACTGGTCAAGCATGTCTCCAGACCTAAACCCTATTGAGCATTTGTGGGGCATCCTCAAATGGTAGATGGAAGAGCGCAAGGTCTCTAACATCCACCAGCTCCGTGATGTCACCATGGAGGAGTGGACGAGGACTCCAGTGGCAACCTGTGAAGCTTTGGTGAACTCCGTGCCCAAGAGGGTTAAGGCAGTGCTGAAAAATAATGGTGGCCACACAAAATATTGACACTTTGGGCCCAATTTGGACATTTTTGCTTAGGGGTGTACTCACTTTTGTTGCCAGCGGTTTAGACATTAATGGCTGTGTGTTGAGTTATTTTGAGGGGATAGCAAATTTACACTGTTAAACAAGCTGTGCACTCACTAATTTACATTTTAGCAAAGTGGCATTTCTTCAGTGTTGTCACATGAAAAGATATAATAAAATATTTACAAAAATGTGAGGGGTGTACTCACTTTTGTGAGATACTGTATGTATACAGTTGTGCTCATAAGTTTACCCTGGCAGAATTTATTTTTTCTTGGCCATTTTTCAGAGAATATGAATGATAACACAAAAACATTTCTGTCACTCATGGTTGGTGTTTGGCTGAAGCCATTTATTATCAATCAACTGTGTTTACTCGTTTTAAATCATAATGGCAACAGAAACTACCCAAATGACCCCGATCAAAAGTTTACATACCCTGGTGATTTTGGCCTGATAACATGCACACAGGTTGACACAAAGGGGTTTGAATGGCTATTAAATGTAACCATCCTCGCCTGTGATCTGTTTGCTTGTAATTAGTGTGTGTGTATAAAAGGTCAATGCGTTTGTGGACTCCTGACAGACCCTTGCATCTTTCATCTAGTGCTGCACTGACGTTTCTGGATTCTGAGTCATGGGGAATGCAAAAGAATTGTGAAAGTATCTGCCGGGAAAAGGTAGTTGAACTGTATAAAACAGGAAAGGGATATAAAAAGATACCCAAGGAATTGAGAATGCCAATCAGCAGTGTTCAAGCTCTAATCAAGAAGTGGAAAATGAGGGGTTCTGTTGAAACCAAACCACGGTTAGGTAGACCAACTAAAATTTCAGCCACAACTGCCAGAAAAATTGTTCGGGATGCAAAGAAAAACCCACAAATAACTTCAGGTGAAATACAGGACTCTGAAAACGTGGTGTGGCTGTTTCAAGATACACAATAAGGAGGCACTTGAAGAAAGATGGGCTGCATGGTCGAGTCGCCAGAAGAAAGCCATTACTACACAAATGCCACAAAGTATTCCGCTTACAATACGCCAAACAGCACAGAGACAAGCCTCAAACTTTCTGGCACAAAGTCATTTGGAGTGATTTGCTTTTTGGCCACAACCATAAACACTACATTTGGAGAGGAGTCAACAAGGCCTATGATAAAAGGTACGGAGGTGGATCGTTGATGTTTTGTGGATGTGTGAGCTACAAAGGCACAGGAATTTTGGACAAAATTGATGGCAAGATGAATGCAGTATGTTATCAAAAAATACTGGAGGAACATTTGGCCACAACCATAAAAGCTACATTTGGAGAGGAGTCAACAAGGGGATGATGAAAGGTTCACCATTCCTACAGTTATCAAAAAATACTGGAGGAACATTTGCATTCATCAGCCAGGAAGCTGCGCATAGGACGTAATTGGACATTCAAACATGACAATGATCCAAAATACAAGCCCAAGTCGACCTGTCATTGGCTACAGCAGAATAAAGTGAAGGTTCTGGATTGACCATCTCAATCTCCTGACCTCAATATCATTGAGCCACTCTGGGGAGATCTCAAATGTGCAGTTCGTGCAAGACAGCCCAAGAATTTACAGGAACTGGAGGCTTTTTGCAAAGAGGAATGGGCAGCTTTACCATTTGAGAAGATAAAGAGCCTCATCCACAAATACCAGCAAAGACTTCAAGATGTCATTGATGTGTATACTGTATAGATATTATTCCCACCTGCACTAAAGTGTTAAACATATGTACAATTATATAGTAATTTACTTTAAATAATGTTTCATTGAGACTACTTTTTGGCAGCTGTAAAATCCACACGATTTAAGATTTTTCTTTTTTTGGTACATGTTAATAGCCCACAGTTGTCAGCCTAAAAAAAAGTCATACTGTTCTCAGGAACAATAGAATGAAATGTGTTTTAAGCGTGTCACAGTAGAACAGCTCATATATCCTTGCTGTTTTTCTCCTAATTAGCTGATGTCTTCTGGAGGGTTTCAGACGGTTCTAGCAGAAATGAGTGGTGCATTCTTTAAAGACGTGTCTCTCTCGCAGCTATCATCAGAAAGGGACTTGGATATTGAAGTCCTAAAGGAGAAAGAGATGAGAACAAGTGAGGTAATTATGTGTTTAACCTAAATGCCCTTCAGCAATCAGCATTTATTCAAGCTGGGTTTGGAGTCAGAGAGGTTTTGGCGGCCTTCAGCTCCCCAAGTAGTCAAGATAAAACAGCCCTTCAAGGGCAAAGTTATTGTTCTTTGCTTTGAAAGAATTCACAAATGTGGTTTTAAAAGAAATGTGACATCTTATAAGTATTCATTAAGTCAGTGACTATTTTTTAACTGTACATCATTTGCAGATAGAATCAAGTTTCACGTGGGCTTACCTTTGTTTAGAAACTGCAAGTCCCTGAATGCTATAACCCGCAGACCATCAATTGTCTATCAACTGTCTAATTCAAATTCATATACATACTTCAGGTACAGATAGATATGGAGACAGTGGGGGGAGTGATGTTTTCCAACTGATATAAATTACTGTTAATATATCCTATCAGCAAACATCACATAAAGAGAGTGCAGTCTACCAGCTCCATACTTCAGATTTTCTTCTAGGGGTTGCAGTAGTGTACCAGTCCACCTTGGTGATGTTTGTCTGTTATCTGGTTGTGCTGGAAATACAGTAGCCCTGATGTTAACAAAATGTCAGTAGATAAGTGCATTCTGACAGGGATAGGGTACTTATCAAACTAGCGCCTGCTATCTATAAGGTTGAATCTCCCTATCTGTAGCAAACAACCCAAATACCCACGCACCAAAGCAACAAGGAGAAGGACCTAACGTTTATTAGGCTTAATTAACTTGTAGGTACACAGTTTGAGCTTAATACTAATAGAGTGTGGACCAAGGATGCATTAAGTCTCCAACCTACAGTGGCATATCAAATCAACAACAATTTTTGCCATGTGACACTGTTTGGTTGCACATTTTACTTTATTTTCTATACTCTGATAAAGCTCTCTTAGGGAAAGAAGCATGTAGAGTTAGTTTTGTTTATTGCATCCGTATTTCTTTGTTTTTTGGGATACACATGGTGTTTTTGTGGGGTGGGGACCTTGGACTCTCTTTTTTGCACCTCCATTCTCAGTGGCTCTAGTGGTGGTCTGCAGTAGACATTTTGTTGTACTTGGGCTGGCGATCAGATAGGGGAGGTTGAAACTGCCCCGCTATAGTGCAATATTATTTATATAGCACTACACCATTTTGTTTAAATTATAAAATATACAGTTGTGCTCATACATTTACATACCCTGGCAGAAATTATGATTTCTTGGCCATTTTTCAGAGAATGTCAGAGAATATGAATGATAACACAAAAACTTTTCTTTCACTCATGGTTAGTGTTTGGCTGAAGCCATTTATTATCAATCAACTGTTTACTCTTTTTAAATCATAATGGCAACAGCTACCCAAATGACCCTGATCAAAAGTTTACATACCTCAGTTCTTAATACTTCTTTTGTCTTTTGTGGTATTTGTGGATGGGGCTCTTTATCTTCTCAGATGGTAAAGCTGCCCATTGCTCTTGGCAAAAAGCCTCCAGTTCCTGTAAATTCTTGGGCTGTCTTGCATGAACTGCATGTTTGAGATCTCCCCAGAGTTGCTCAATGATATTGAGCTCAGGAGACTGAGATGGCCACTCCCAGAACTTTCACTTTATTCTGATGTAGCCAATGACAGGTCGACTTGGCCTTGTGTTTTGAATCATTGTCATGTTGGAATGTCCAATTACGTCCTATGCGCAGCTTCCTGACTGATGAAGGCAAATGTTCCTCCAGTATTTTTTGATAACTGTAGGAATGGTGTACCTTTCATCATCACCTTGTTGACTCCTCTCCAAATGTAGCTTTTATGGTTGTGGCCAAAAAACGGAAAATTGAATACTCACCTTTCCGTAATTTTCCTTTCCTGGTGCCTACCCATGGCAGCATACCAATGGTTAATGGCTCCGCCCCGATTAACCCACAGGACCACGTAACTCTATAAAAGAAAGAGTTACTCCCCTCCTCAGGTATTCTTGTAACTAGTCTTCAGAACATTAAGGATTATTGAAGGGAGGGTGTATGCTGCCATGGGTAGGCACCAGGAAAGGAAAATTACGGAAAGGTGAGTATTCAATTTTCCGTTTTCCTGGTGCCTCCATGGCAGCATACCAATGGTAAATAACTCGCTTACAGGGAGGGTACTGCAATAATAATTTTTTTAAAGACTTTACAGAGTTGATATTTCTAAGGTCTTTCTCCCAAAGTCTCGGGAGGTGAGGACTGCTGGATCTAGGCTATAGTGCGACATGAAGGTGTTGAAGGATGACCAACAAATTGTCTCAGGGGAGACCCGCGCCAAAGCTGCCCAGGAAGAGGCCATTCCCCGCGTTGAGTGAGCATTCACCGCAACTGGGACTGGGAGACCACTAGCCCGATAAGCCCTCTGAATTAGATTCACGATCCAGCTGGCCATTCCTTTCCTTGCCCCCTTGGGAATAACGAACAGACGTTGATCCTTGCGTAAATGCTGTGTCAACTCCAAATAACGCCTCAGGGACTCATGTAGTTTAGAAGAGGTTGGATCTTCTCCGAATGCCGGGAGAACCCATTCTTGATTAAGATGTTAAACTGATGGTACCTTCGGGACAAACTGGTGAATAGGCTTCAGAACCACCCGTCTGGGAAAAACGTGACGTAAGGTTCTCTAGCTCCCAGTGCTTGAATTTCTGATTACTCTGCATCCTGATGTGATGGCGATCAAAAAGTCGTTTTCCAGGCAATATCCTCCAATGCACATTCTTCAGTGGGTGCAAAGGGTGGACTGGCTAAGACGTTGAGGACAACTGTCAGATCCCACTTGGGGTAAAGAGTTCTCCTGGGAGGACGTAACTTTAGCATTGCTTTTAGGAAACGGTCTACTAGGGGCTCCAGTGCCCAGCGTGTGTCTGTTAAGACTGATAAGGCCGAAACCTGAACTTTCAGCATGTTAAGACCTAAGCCTAGGTCCAGGCCCGACTGCAAGAAGAGTAGAATATTGTGAACTCCAGGATCCAGCGGATTGAACTGGCTGGATTCAGCAAGCTGGGTGAATTTCTTCCATACCCTGTAGTAGGTGGCATTGGTAGATGACTTCCTGGCTTGCAATAAGGTCTGTACAACTTTATGTGAGCACCCTAGGCTGCCCAGTCTCTTCTGCCCAAGTCCAGGATCTCCGGATGCGGGTGGAAGAAGTCGCCTTGAGATAGGAGGTTGTCTGAGTGGGGAAGCGGGAGTGGATTGCGCAAAGTCATCTTGATTAGAAGTGGAAACCATGGTCTCCTCCGCCAGTAAGGGATGACCGCCAGGATAGTGACTTTTTCTAATGTCAGCCGCTGGAGGAACCTCAGTATCAGGGGAACCGGAAGAAATGCATACCCCTTCTGGAAGTTCCAGGGCTGGATCAGGGCATCCATCCCTGCTGACCTTGGAGATGGGAACCTCGTAAAAAAACAGAGGAGTCTTGCCGTTAAGCAGGGAGGTGAAAAGATCTATCTAGGGAGTAGCCCACTGTTGGCATATCCAGCGGAAGACTTGCGGATTCAGTGACCACTCGATGTTGTTGTTGAAGGACCTTAAGAGGCGATCGGCTAGCTGATTCTCGGGGGCTGGGATGTAAGCGGCCCGGAAATCGATCAAGTTGTTCTCGGCCCAGGATATAATTGGGGCTACCTCGCTGGCTAGGAACCTGCGCATTCCCCCTGGGTTCAGAACATAGGCAACTGCCGCTCTGTTTTCCATCTGGAGCAATATGGACCTGCCCCTGAGCAGTGGGGCCAGATGTAAGATTGCCATCCATGCTGCCCTTAACTCTAGGATGTTGGAAATCATCCCTTCTGCATTGAATCGCCACCTCTCTTGCACTAGCTGGTCTTGGAAGTGTGCCCCCCATCCTAGCTGACTTGCATCCGAAGTAAGGACGGACCATGAGATGGGCCCCAGGGAATGGTGAACAAGAAGGTTGGGTGGTCTTGTCCACCACCAGGGGCTGGACTTCATTGAAAAGGTGATGAATATTAATTGTCCCAGGTGCTTCCTTCTCCACTGCGCCAGATACCCCGCCTGGAAGTCTCGCAGGTGCCACCTGGCCCACTTCACCATTGGTATACAGGATGAAAGGGACCCTAGGAGGCTCAGACAATCTGATGCTGACATAGAGTGACTTCCTTACGCCTGCTTCACCTTCTGGATCAAAATCGGGATCTTTTCTGGTGGAAGAGACACAGCCTTCTCTGGGGTATTGAATACAGATCCCAGGTATGTCATCTTCTGGGTAGGCCTCAACTGACTCTTTGCATAGTTGATAAGCAACCCGAAACTGGACAAAGTGTTCAGGACTAGCTGCACCTGTGCCTCCAGAGTTTCTCTGTGTTTAGACAGGATTAGGATGTCGTCCAGGTAATGCAAGACCCTGACCCCTTTGTCCCGGAGGGGGGCCAGGATGGACACTAAAACCTTGGTGAAAGTCCTGGGAGCTGATGAAATTCCAAATGGGAGACATTGGAACTGGAGGCGCAGACTGCCCACTTTGAACCGGAGAAAAGGCTGAAAATGATGGTGGATGGGGATGTGAAGGTACGCATCCTGAAGGTCTATAGAGACCATCCAATCCCCTGGCTGTACTGACAGATCTACTGTGCTCAGGGATTCCATCTTGAAATGCTCTACCTGTATGTAACGGTTTAGCCTCTTCAGGTCCAGAACAGGCCTCCAACCTCCTCATTTCTTGGGGACTAAAAAGATTGGGGAATAGAACCCAGAGTGACTTTCCGAGTCGGGAACTGGCAGAACTGCCCGTTGGTGAAGGAGTATTTGGATATACTGAAAGAGGACCTGTCTCTTTTCTCGGGAGGTCAGATTCTTAGTGGGCTGGAAAGAAAAAAAGGTGGATCTCCAGAAGTGTCCTTGCTGGACCGTGGAGGTTGCCCATGGGTCCGCGCGACTTTCCACCCAAACCTGGGCAAAATACCTGAGTCTTGCTCCTACTGGAACGGTTTGGGTGGGAAAGGAGTCAAGAAGACTTCTGGCGCTCAACCGTTAAAGTTGAGGCCTTAGGTTTTCCCAATTTAAGGAAAGTGGCTTGTGAGCCCTCCAGCCCCTTCTGTACTCCTTACCGGGACGGTATGATCTGGCATCCCTAGAACTTTGCTGAGTGGCTGGTCGCGAAGTGAATCTCCTTTTCCTACTCCTATCCTGAGGGATAAGGCCACTTGTGACCCGAGTAATGGCAGTGTCTATCTTTTCGCCGAACAGGGCCTTACTATCGTATGGGATGCGACACCATGACTGCTTTGAAGATGGGTCTGCTGACCATGGCTTTAGCCATAATGCTCTTCTGGCTGTGATGGAGTAAAGCATATCCCTGGAGGAGCACCTCAGAATATCGATGGCCGCTTCCGCCATAAAATCAGAGGCCAGTTTTAATTCATCTAGTGCTTTGATGATTCTGTCTGGATCTAGGCCCCGCCTGAGGGCCAATCTCGATATTGTCCGCCCTGAGGTGATTCAGTTCGCATAGGTAGCGCTATACAAGTCATTCATTCATTCATTCATTCATATTTTAGTGGCTCTGGAGACCAAGGATAGTGCCACTGCTGGTTTGCATGCTCCCCCTGTCGCTTTTTTAAGATCTGAGTCGATCCTGCGATACAGGGGGTCCCTGAAAGAGACTGCATCCTCTAACGGCAGCGTTGTGTTCCTGGCTAAACGCATGACGAATGCGTCCGCAGTTGGTACGGAGTCAAAGAGTTGGGCGTCTGCCTCTGCCAGCGGATAAAGCTTGAGAAGCCGGTTGTAGGCGACAGGTCTCTTGTCCACCTTCCACCACTCATCTGTCACCACTACCTTAATTTCATCCATCAGAGGGAAATTTGCAACCTTTTTGGTCAGGTGAGGAAAATATTTTTTTTTGGTTTTGGAGGGAGGCTCCGGGTCTTCCTCCCACTGAATCGCATCTTTTACTGCGGTAATAAATGGATTCACAAAGGCAAAATCAAATACTGATGAGTTTTCCTCAGCTGTACCTTTGAAACATGTTGGGGTGATCTCTGACTGCTGCGGGAAGCATGCGCAGAGGATGAGTGTGAGTGACCTCTTGACCTATCGGCAGAGTCTCTGTGGGAAGATCTTCGAGATAATTCTTGGTGCGGGCTGTGGAAATAAAAGCACAGAGATATTTCCAAAAGCCCAGAGAAAGCTCTTTTTAAAACTTACCTTTGTTGCAGCCCTTACCTAGTGGAGTGTTTGAGGATCTTTTTTATTATGCGGCATAATGACCTCTGGGGCAGCTAAGGATGGGAAAATAAAAAAAATAAATATATATATATATATATATATATATATATATATACACACACACACACACATACTACCCCCTCAGAGCTCTACCTTGGTCAGGCTCCATACTAGAGAGAGAGAGGCAGAGGGTGGAGAAGACACTAGCAGGTGTTTTCCAAATGACAGCCTGATTAAAATTATTTTGCAGGCTGTTTAAATAGGAAGTCTCGGTTTGGGTGTACCAAGATGGCCGCCATTTGGCTTCAAAGTGCTACTGCACATGTGCATCCCGCTGTACCCCTGTCCCCCGAGAAGACAAAATTGTGCACAGGGACGCGCGCGAAGCGTCTGGACACGCCGGGGGGGGGGGGGGGGAAGCAGGAAGAGACTGTGCGGCTGCTGGCCATCCCTGGGAGCCAGCATGAGGAGGGAATCACAGCATGTCAGTCTGGCTGGAGCAGAAACAGGTATGCACTAAAGGATCCAGACAGGAGGCTCTGGGATAGGCAGCCAGGAGACTGAGGAGAGGATATGCTCCTGAGTCTCTGCACCCCAAAAAGATCCACAGAAAAACGGGCTCCCATACTTATCTGGTGCATTTAGCAACCCAAGTAATGGGACTCCATACTGCAGGAGAGCATGAACCTGCAATGGTCGCACCATATGACGGTGAGGTAGGGCTGGACTGTGATCCTGCAGGGATGAGGACAGGAAAAAGAATACCTGAGGAGGGGAGTAACTCTTTCTTTTATAGAGTTACGTGGTCCTGTGGGTTAATCGGGGCGGAGCCATTAACCATTGGTATGCTGCCATGGAGGCACCAGGAAAGCAAAATTTTGGTCTCATCACTCCAAATGACCCAGAAGGTTTGAGGCTTGTCTCTGTGCTGTTTGGCGTATTGTAAGCGGGATACTTTGTGGAATTTGCATAGTAATGGCTTTCTTCTGGCAACTCGATCATGCAGCCCATCTTTCTTCAAGTGCCTCCTGATTGTGCATCTTGAAACAGCCACACCACATGTTTTCAGAGAGTCCTGTATTTTACCTGAAGTTATTTGTGGGTTTTTCTTTGCATCCCAAACAATTTTCCTGGCAGTTGTGGCTGAAATTTTAGTTGGTCTACCTGACCGTGGTTTGGTTTAAACAAAACCCCTCATTTTCCACTTCTTGATTAGAGTTTGAACACTGCTGATTGGCATTCTCAATTCCTTGGATAACTTTTTATATCCCTTTCCTGTTTTATACAGTTGAACTACCTTTTCCCACAGATCCTTTTACTATTCTTTTGCTTTCCCCATGATTTAGAAATCAGAAACGTCAGTGCAGCACTGGATGAAAGATGCAAGGGTCTGTCAGGAGTCCAGAAACTCATTGACCTTTTATACACACACACTAATTACAAGAAAACACATCACAGGTGAGGATGGTTACCTTTAATAGCCATTAAAACCCCTTTGTGTCAACTTGTGTGCATATTATCAGGCCAAAATCACCAGGGTATGTAAACTTTTGATCAGTGTCATTTGGGTAGTTTCTGTTTCCATTATGATTTAAAAAGAGTAAACACAGTTTATTGTTAATAAATGGCTTCAGCCAAACAATAACCATGAGTGAAAGAAATGTTTTTGTGTTATCAGTCATATTCTCTGAAAAATGGCCAAGAAATCATAAATTCTGTAAACTTATGAGCACAACTGTATAACACAATTGGGAGTTTTAAAGGGTTTGTAAAGGCGTTTTTTTCCTTAAATAACAAGCATGTCATACTTACCTGCTCTGTGCAATGGATTTGCACAAAGCAGCCCCGCCACCGATCCTTGTCTTCTTGGGTTCCCCACCGGGGCTCTGGGCCCCCCCCCCTGCTGAGTGCCCCAATAGCAAACCTCTTGCTATGATGGCTCTCGTGTGTGCTCCCGCTCCCTCCTCACTGGCTGTTAACCAATAGCTCCTTCTGCTGTATCTCATCTAACGAGAAGCGAGAGATCCAGGAGAGTCGCTGTTCTCGTGCACATCACTGAATTGAGATCGGCCTTAGGCAGGTATTAGGGAGGGCTGAGGGTGAAGCTGCACACTGAAGGTTTTTTACCTTCATGCATAAAATACTTTCGAACCACTATAAGGATGAAAGCAGCTAGTTTCATGTATATTGGTGTTCTCTTTAAAGTGGTTGTTAACCCCCTTTTTGTTGTTACTAAAATCCCCTCTGTTATAATAAATGCTGGGCCCCACTGTATGTGTTTTCTTTAAAATCCGCCGATAAATACCTCATCTTATAGCGCCGATTGGAGGTCACGTGACAGACAGAGAGCATGGCTGTGGATGACGGAGGCACGTAAACTAACCAGTTCAGGACACAGCAGTCGTGATACACTGTGGTCAGTTTACAGAGGGGAGGGTATAGCCAGGCAGGATCAGCCAGGAGGGGGGGTCGGTCTGCCTCGGGTGCCACATACTGGAGGGTGTCAGACCCCCCCCCCCCCGAGTGAAGCGGGGACAGCAGAGTGGGTTTAGGCAGCGAAGCAGCATGGTGACAGGACAGGGAGAGTCCGGAGAGGCGAGCTGTGATAGGGTACGGGGGGTGCCTGTGCCGGGTGTGGAACGTACCACTACCCGGGTGACACCCAGAGCAGGTCGCAGGACTGAAAGAGCGGAGCAGGAGAAAGAATACACTCTGTCTCCTCCTGTACAGCATTGGGGTGAGAGAGGGTCAGCGCTGAATAGAGGATGGGACCTGCTGGAGTTAACTTTCTAAGTTAACCAGCAGGTGATTGGTTCCTAGGTGGTCCTAGTAAGCAATCATTAGCTTGTTAATATGAAAAATTAACTCCAGCAGTTCCCGCCCTCTGTTCGGCGCTGCTGTGTCTCCATCTCTGCATGAGTAAGGTCGGAAGGGGCAGAGCTGGTCTTTGTAACATGCAGGGGGCCCAGAGCTGTGGGGGGCTGTGTATCGTGCAGGGGTCCAGAGCCATGGGGGTGGGTAATGTGCAGGGGTCCAAAGCTGCAGGGGGGCTGTATAATGTAAAGGGGTCCAGGGAGCTGTGTAATGTAAAGGGGTCCAGAGGTGCAGGTGGCTTGGTTAAGTAAAGGGGTCCAGAGGTGCAGGGTGCTGTGTAATGTAAAGGGGTCCAGAGATGCAGGGGGCTGTGTAATGTAAAGGGGTCCAGAGATGCAGGATGCTGTGTAATGTAAACAGGGCCAGAGGTGCAGGGGGCTGTGTAATGTGAAAGGGTCCAGAGCTACGGGGGGGCTCTGTAATGTAAAGGGGTCCAGAGGTGCAGTTGAGGAGAGGTGGTACACAGTAGTGACAGAGATATTGGGGGATGCAGAGGTATTCAGGGGGCACAGTGGGGTGTTTTTACATTTTAAAGTTGGGGGTGCCAGATATAGGATCCGCCCCGGGTGCCAAATGCTCTAGGCACGCCCCTGGGTGGCGCCCCGCACAGCAGTTCCATTTTCAAAATATGACTGTGGGGGTGGGGAGAGGATCCAAGGGGAGAGGTGCGAGGGGAGGTTGCTGAACATTTTACATGTTACACCCTAAAGCCCCATACACACGGTCGGATTTTCCGATGGATTCTGTCCTATCGGACAATGTTGTTGGAAATTCCAACCGTGTGTAGGCACCATCGGACATTTTCCATCGGATTGTCCGACGGACAAAGTTGTATCTCCTGCTCTAAAAATTTTCCGACAACAAAGTCCGATCACACCAATTCCGATCGTGTGTAGCGAATTCCGACGGACAAAGTGCCACGCATGCTCAGATCACATTACAAGACCAAAGCTATTGGCTACTAGCCTCTACATAGTCCCGTCGTAGGCAACAAACGTCACCACGTTCAGAATGATCGGATTTTCCTACAACTTTGTCCGACCGTGTGTATGCAACACCAGTGTCGGACTAAATCCGTCGGACAAAATCCGATGGATTTTGTGGTCGGATTTTCCGACCGTGTGTATGGGACATAAGTATGGGTTCAGAAAGGAGAACTTATCCTTTAACTTCCCTTTTAATCCAATTAGTATGCTAGATATTTTTTCTACTCAAAGGACAATTCCTGCCTATAACAGATCCAATTTTTTCCACAATAGTTCATTAGCTGTGGTAGTAGCTTAATTCTCTATTTTTTTGGAACATTTGTTATGTAAAAATAAATTACCTTTAATCATGGGTGTCCCATGTGTGATTATTGCTGCATTAGGTAAAACTCTACACTACTGTAAGCATCAAACTTCTGGTGACGAAACTTACAGTCTAGACTCTAATACAATAATGATAGTGGGTTGCTCACTCTCCACCTAGTCTGTTCACAAAACGTCTTGAATTATTTTAGTAGAATATACGAGATGTTCTGTACATGGATGAGGGGATATTGTGACACATTTACCCCTCCCCCCAATCCATTTGCAGACCTTTTGTTTTCTCTGAAAAGTATGCAATGTGTTTTGTGGATAATCGAGATGCAGAGCAAGCAAGACACTATCACTGTACTAAAACCAGAACTGTACGCTTCAGTGATATAAATGAAACTTAGGACACCCGTCATTCAAGGTAATTTATTTTTACAGAGCAGCTGAGATGCCTCTAGTTCTACCATGCAAGACAAATTTGGATCTGGGTTGGTCTGGTGTTTTACAGCTTTAGAGAATATTTCCACTGGCTTCCTCTTATGAGGACCAGACATACAGTATAGTATATGTAATCTTCCAAGTAGGGATGCATACTGCAAGAGATCGTCTTCTTACTGGGCTACACACAGCAGTAAAAAAACCTAAGAGAGGTTGTAACCTTCCCCAATATATCCAAAATGAAGAACAAATGGTTATAGTTATGTTTTAGTTGTCCACTATCACAGAAATCCGATATTAAAGTGTTACTAAATCCAGTAATATGAAAATATGTCAATACCATGTGACCTGGCTATCTCTGTTTTTAGCAAGTAACTGTTCTCTCCAGCATAAAAGACACAACTGAGCATGTGCAGGTCGGCTACTCTGCCTGTGTTATCTGGCCTTCCCCAGATAGACCGTGCAAGAGGGGAGGATCTGTGCATACAGGATAAAACAGCCAATGCAGAGGATTAACCCCTTAAAGTGGTGTTTCCACCAAAAAAAAAAAAAAAATTGTTTAAAAATCATAACAAAAATAAAATAATTGGAAAAAAAAAAAAATTTTACTCACCTCTAAATGCCTGTTGCTAGGGGGGGGTCCCTCGTAGTCTGCCACCTTCAGTGCTCGGGCACTGACATCACTTCCCCTCGGCACCGCACAGTCATCTGGGACCTGTCACGTGTCCCAGATGATTGCGTGGCGTATCACGGTGTGCGACGCCGCCCGCGCATACGCAGTGGCTTCACAGCCGGGTGCCCACAGTAAGAATGCCGGCGCCGCGAGCAGAGCAGGGAACGAGGGTGGGCTTCGTTCCCCCGCATCGCTGGACCCTGGGACAGGTAAGTGTCCGATTATTAAAAGTCAGCAGATGCAGTATTTGTAGCTGCTGACTTTTAATTTTTTTTTTTTTTTAGGGGGCACCCCACTTTAAGTTCCACAGTGAGTATGACAAGCATGCTATGCTGCATATACAGACAGATTTTACTGTTGTGGGTTTAGTAACACTAGTTGGAAATGCTGGACCTGGCTAATCTAAACAAAGCTGTGTATGTAAAAAATGTTAACCCATCTACTACCCTTAAACCAAGTAGAGTTATTCAACATTATTTATTTCTTTATTGTCTTTCAGGCTCTATTTCTGTTTGAGTTGCTGTCTAATAAAACAACACTGGAGAATCTGCTGAGGTAATGTGATACACAATTCAATGTTGCAATATTTATTTGTATCATTAATCACTTAGCAATTCTGGAACTGTTGCACACAGAACCTCATCCGATTTCTTACTTCATTTTCTCATCAAATGAGGGATGGAATCTGCTTTGTTGCTCTGGGCAGCGGTTTTACTTTGCTTGAGTTCTCTGATCTTCTCCTCTCCCTCTTTCTCTCCTGTCCTTTCTTCCCCTCTCCTCCTGTCCTCATCTACACGACTCTACTCCCCCCTCATCTCCTTTCCTTACCTCTCCTCTCAGACTCCCCTTATTTCCTCTTATTCCCTCTCCTCTTTTCTTACCCTCTTTTACCCTACCCTACTCTAGTCTACCCTGTTCTTCTTTCCTCTCCTCCCCTTACCTCTTATCTCAGACTCCCCTAAACCCCTCTCTTCTTGTCTTGGCCTTCTCTAACCTATTCTAGTCTCCCTTCTTCTTCCCTCTTATCTCAGACTCTACTAAACCCCTCTCTTCTTCACTTAACCTTCTTTACCCTACTCTAGTCTCCCTTCTTCTCTCTCCTCTTCTTTCAGACTCCCCTATTTCCCTCTCCTCTCTTCCTACCCTGCACTACTCTACTCTAGTCTCCAATATTCTCATCCCCTCACCTCTTTTCTCAGACTCCCCTCTCCTCTTCTACTGCCCTCTTCTCCCCTACTCTAGTCTCCCCTTTTCTTCTTTTCTCGCCTCCAGTCTCCTTTCCTCTTCTTTCAAACTCCCCCATTTCCTTCCCCCTCCTCCTGCCCTACTCTAGTCTCCTATATTCTCCTTTCCTTTCCTCTCTTCCCCTCCCCTCTCCTCTCAGTCTCCCCCCTCCTCTTCTCCTGCCCCCTTTTACCCTACCCTAGTCTTCCCACTTCTCTTCTCCTTTCCTCTTCTCACTTCTTCTCACAAACTCTCCTCCTCTCTTGCCCTATTCTAACTTACTATAATCTCCCTTCTTCTTATTTCCTCTTTCACCTTTTCTCTCAGACTCCCATACTCCGCTTTACTCTTCTCCTTCCTTCCACTCTTTTTTACCCCCTTGCCTTAATCTCTTCTTGTCTCTAGTCCCCTCCCCTCTTCTCCTGGTCTCTCTTACCCTGTTCTCGTCTCCCTATCTATCACCTCCACTCCCTCTTTAAAGCACCTGCCTACCACATTTTTTTTCCAGTACAGGACAGTTGGCGAAGGGTATTACCTGTGAACAGATAGACAACATTATTGACTCCAGACATTTCAAGCTCATTGAGAAGAACCTACCGTATCTTTCTCCATTTCAGGTGACATAATCCAGTCTTAAATATATTTCTTAATTAAATGGATTAGTAGCTCAGACCTTAGCACATATATCACTGATTCTTGGTCATTCACAACTCTGAAATATTGATTTATAAGCAATATACTGTAGCTGCTTCAGCAGTATGTCATCAAAAAGCGTACTGCAGCCATCAGCCATGATCATAAAGTTCGGAAATAATTATTAACCAATTTTAAAGTTTTGCACCAATTGTTTGTAAATATGTGTAAAGATTTATTATTTTATAAATATTTGTTGCAATTGGTGTTATAGAGATGATTTTTTGTTAGCCCTAAAACAGGATATACTGTACTAGCAGGCAATAAAATACTTTTGTACTGTATGTTACAGAAAAAAATATACACACATCCTGAAATATGGCCAACAATTTAGAGTTGTCTACACACCATTGTCCATAAACTATACACTTTAACAAACTCAGAAAATAAAAAGTAATCTATAAGGGAAGCCTTGGGTGATGTAATACAGCAATTCTTTTCTGATTTAACATGGCCATCTACCAAAAAACCCATTCATATAACGTCCCACAGTGCTATTTTAAACATGACAATGTTATCAAAATAGGAAGACCCCACAAAGTGACCTAGCTGTATGAGCATAGGCAATTCTTGACCTGTGCATCAAATATAACATAAGTTCAAGAAGTTTGACACATAAAATATTTTATTTAATAATGTTTAATAAAGTCATGCTTATACAAGTTAAATGTATGTCCCCATTTTTGTTAAATGTGCTTGGCTATTTACATTAACAGGGGCGTTTTTCAGACACCCAGCGTTCACACCACTGGCTTAAATAATTATTTCATTCAGTGACCTATCAGTAACCAAATAAACAATCTGCAATGGCTGGTGATGATTTTAGTAAAAGTCATCCTCATTTGGAACTGTAGCATATATTAAGCCAGGTTGTCTTTTCCTGGTGATTTGGAAATGTTTCTGTATTGTACATGAATGAATGAATGAATGAATGACTTGTATAGCGCAACCTATGCGAACTGAATCGCCTCATGGGCTGAGACTAATGCAGCTTATTGTTCAGGAATAAAAAATCCAATACGAGAAGTTAGAACCGTTGATAACAAGGGTTCAGTAGATGACCATACCATATGCAGTATCAGAAATAATTTTTTACATTCCCTGATGCTCTTTCATGTGCCTATATCTATCTTCTAAAGCCACAGAAGCTACATTCCATAGCAGTGACTGCTCCAAGGTCAGAGCTCTACAACGCACCCTCCCGCACCTCTTTAAACTAGAGAGAGGCTTGCATTGCAGAGGAAGGGAAGAGCCCCACCATCAGAGGTCATGGATGAAATTTATTTTCAATAGTTTTTTATTGAGTTCATCAAAATCAACAAAGAAACACAGGAACAGGTAAAATATACTTTGAAAGGCCCAAAGTGTAGGAGGTACAAACACAATTCACTAGAAAGGCAACAATATACAGTGGTCAACCGCCTGGCTCTGGCCCAGAGCCCATCTGTGCCCCAATCTTGTGTGAGAGAGTAGGTGCACTCCCCCGCGGCACCCCTAAGGGGATCTAACTGTGCCGGGGAAGAGAGCCACCATCCCCAAGAAAGCATAGTGAGGAGGAAAAAAGAAGGGGATCGGGGCCAGACCCAAGTCGTAGTAGATCAACAAACATTTGCACTGTGTGTTGAAAAAATTGTGAAGATGGTCGTCTCAGGATCAGACTGGGAGAACCAATAGGCTTCAGAGACCGCTCCTGTGGCGTAAACAATGAGTGTGTCGGTGACTGTGTCTTTGTGTAAAGGACATATATGCACCATGTTTGGCGGCAGTGACCAGATATCCCAATTATCCGCTGCGAACCATGGGAGATCGTATGCATGGATGACAGCGGATAAAAATAAAAAGTAAAAAAATGTAAATAAAAAGAAAAACGTCAGTCAAAAAAAAAATCTGTGTGTTTGGTAGTCAATGGTCAAATCAATCAATCCTGCCTTGGTGCCTCCAGTGCTCCCAGCAGATAGGAGATATGGCCTAGTCCTTCAAAAGCGAGACAAATCTTAAAAAAGGTAATGGACATTTGGCCTGTGTCGTAAGCATGGAATGCATATGAGATAAAATAAAAACTAAACCCCCAAAAAAAAAAAAGGGGACGAAAC
Organism: Lithobates sylvaticus; assembly: GCA_028564925.1. Classification (NCBI taxonomy): domain Eukaryota; kingdom Metazoa; phylum Chordata; class Amphibia; order Anura; family Ranidae; genus Lithobates; species Lithobates sylvaticus. The sequence continues at coordinate 206,588,920 of CM053031.1, forward strand.
AAGAGATGAGCATAGGTCAAGAAGGAGATCAGAAGAGACAAAAGAGTGAGGATGAAAGACAAGGAAAGAGACAGAGACAGAGAGAGGAGAAGAAGAGGCAAGAAGAAGATCTTCAGTGATGGATGAAATTTATATACCAAGCAACTTGAGTTTCTCTAGCATTGGGTGGCGTCTCCCTCATTTCTTAATGCAATCTTCCTTACGCACACGTTCAAGGTAATCGGCTATTCAGTGATGTTGGGTGCTGTAATGACCATAGGCTGGAAACCGTAGATACTCAAAGTAAAGAAATGTCATCAGCACACCAAGGATTCCTCAAAAGGGTCCAAAGCTTTATTCCGTGGTCACATGGTAAATATACAGCAACGTTTTGCAGCCACGCAGGGCTCCTTCGTCAGGCAAGTCCTTAATTTCTTGTCCCTCTAATGACCACAAAAGAATTGATAAGTATGGTTGTCACCATGCAGTTCACTGTACTAAAATTGTGCTTTGTTAGTATCAATGTCTTGATTGTATTTCTATTGAGAATATCCCTCAAATCCTCAAATCCTGGTGGCAATAACAGAGCTGCTAGCCCTTCCCCACTCTACCCTAACATTAACATCATTCTGTACATTTTTTACAATATGTCTAGACAAGACCACGACCTGTTGTGACAGACAGTACAATACTGAATGTTGTACTGCCCCTGTGGATGATCAAACTAGTAAACATATGGTCTATCATTTTAGCAGACTCAGATTTATGGCCATTTAGGAAATAGAGATACCCCCAAACTACAGGTATTTTGTGAGCATGCAGCCAGTTGCACAATATAAATGCAAAGAGAAAAATGAAAGCCACTTAGGGGCTGAGTTATAATGGAGATCAGATATTATTTGCTCTTTGCTACAAAGTGCAGTATTGCAGCCGTTTCATAAAATGCTTGCCACAGCATTGAGCCGGTGGGGCTCCCAGAGTTCTCTTAGCTTACTTCAACAAAGAAAACTATGTGATTGGAGGAGAGATGGCTTCAGACTTCCAAAGCTAATGTAGCACAATGCACATTTGTAAAGCACATATCCATTCTTTACAAATATGCACAGCTTTTTTAGTTTTTTAAAGCAGCCATATGGTTGTGATAGGGCCATACCACTTCTTTTTAATTGTACTCCTTAGTACATGGGCTTAAGTGAATTTAAACTTGGGGGAAACTGAAGAACGTAGAACTTAGCAGAAAACTGCTAAGTACATATTTGAAATACATATAAATGGCCTTTGTTACTTGCCAACAGATGTATGATTGTTTTATTCCTTTCTTTTGATGGCCTCTGATAGTTTCTTAGACAAAACACGACAATAAACAACACAAGTGTTTCTTGTCTGCTCATTGGAAAATGAAATGCAGATTCCTTGATCAGCAAGTAAGCAGGTTGTACAACTTAGGCTAGGTTCACATCTACATATGTAGGTTGTAAATGGATGCATTTTTCCAGATGTTTTGCATGTTTGAACACGCGTTTGTGATGCGTTTTGCATTTTTGTTTTTGCTAATAGGAAAGGCTCCATTCACACTTGTCACAACTTTGATGCTACTTTGGATGGGTGCAACTTGGATGCAGCTTATGATTAAGGAGCGGGTTAACAATCGATGGCTCATCATCTTTCAGTGGGATTCCCCACTAACAGCTGAATCCAAAAAAAAGAATGCCAGCGTTCAAAAATAAAAAAAAACTGCAGGCCCTTCAGGTCTGGTTCAGGTTTTAAGGGGAACTCCATGCCAAAATTAAAATAAATAAACGGGGTGGGGTCCCCCAAATCCATACCAGGTCCTTATCTGAGCATGCATCCTGACAGGCCAGGAAAAGGGGGGGGAGTGCTCCTCCCTCCTGTACCATACCAGGCCACATGCCCTCAACATGGGGGGGGGGTGCTTTGGGGTAGGGGTCCCCTATAAGCACCTTGTCCCATGTTGATTAGGACAAGGGCCTTATCCCCACAACCATGGCCCGGTGGGGTGACTTATCCAAAGCATCCCCCCTAATGTTGAGGACATGTGGCCTGGTATGGTTCAGGAGGCGGGCATTTGCTTGCCCCCCCCCCTTTCCTGGCCTGCCAGGCTGCAAGCTCAAATAAGAGTCTGGCGTGGATTTTGGGGAATACTCCATACATTTTTATTTTATTTTAGCGTGGGGTTCGCCTCAAAATCCATATCTAAGGGTCTGTTATGGATTTAAGAGGGGACCCCGTGCTGTTTTTTTTTTCCTCTTAAAATCTGTACTAGACCTGAAGGGCCTGGTATGGATAGGGGGGGGGGGACCCCCACACAGCCAGAGTTTTTTTGTTTACATTCAACTGTCAGTGGGGAATCCAGGTTAAGAACTAGGGTTAAATGTTAGGGTTAAGGGCTAGGGTTAGGGCTTAATGTTAAGGTTAGGGTTTAGGTCTAGGGTAAGGGCTAAATGTTAAGGTTAGGGTTAAATGTTAAGTTTAAGAAATATTGTTAAATGCTAGGGTTATGCCTCGTACACACGATTGGAAATTCCACCAGCAAAAGTCTGATGTGAGCTTTTGGTCGGAAATTTCAACCATGTATATGCTCCATCGGACTTTTGCTGGCGGCAAAAGATTGAAAGCATGTTCTCTATTTTTCGGTCGGAAAAAGTTCCAATCGGAAATTCCTATCGTCTGTACCAATTCTGATGCGCAAAATTCCTACGCATGCTTGGAAACAATTCGACGCATGCTCAGGAGCATTGAGCTTAATTTTCTCGGCTCGTCGTAGTGTTGTACATTACTGCGTTCTTGACGGTCGAAAGTTTGAAAGAACTTTTGTGTGACCGTGTGTATGCAAGCCAAGCTTGAGCGGAATTCCGTCTGAAAAACCATGCAAGATTTTTCTGACAGAAATTCCGCTCGTGTGTACGGGGCATTAGAGTTAAATGGTAGGGATAAGGGCTAAGGTTATCGTTAAATGCTAGGGTTAAGGCGAGGGTTAGAGCTAAATGTTAAGGTTAGAGTTAAGGGTTAGGGTTAAATGTTAGGGTTAAGGGCTAGGGTTAGAGTTAAATGCTAAGGTTAGAGTTAAATGTTAGGATTAAGGGCTAGGGTTAAAGGCTGGGTTTACAGGTAAATGTTAGGGTTAAGGGCTAAGGTTAAATGCAAGGGTTAGGGCTGGGGCTAAATGTTAAGGTTAGGGTTAAGGGTTGGGGTTAAATGCTAAGGTTAGAGTTAGGGGTTAGGGTTAAATGTTAGGGTTAAGGTTAAGGGCTAGGGTTAAAGGCTAGGTTTACAGTTAAATGTTAGGGTTAGTGTTAAGAGCTAGGGTTACAGTGAAGGCCTAGGGTTAAAATGTTAGGGTTAGCGGTAACTGTTAGGGTTACAGGTAAATGTTATGGTTAGCAGTAATTGTTAGGGTTATGGTTAGTGAATGAATGAATGAATGAATGAAAGATTTGTATAGCGCTGCAACTGCGAACTGAATCGCCTCGAGGTGCTTGATCCGAACTGGGTTGATTCCTTCTTAAGCCCCATACACACGGTCGGACAATCCGCGGACCAGGTCGGTCGGATTTTGTCCGTCGTACTTTGTCCGATGTTGGTGTTGCGTACACACGGTCGGACTACGTTGTCGGAATATCCGGTCTGCAAGAACGTCGTGACATAAGTCGTCGTCCACGAGATTACAAAAGGGAAGTTCAGCACCACGTCAGGCACCCGTTGGGCTCCTTCTGCTGATCCCGTGTTTATCGAGAGTTAGTGGAAGTTTGGTGACTTAAGATTCGCGCTTCTCAGTTTTCTGACTCAGATCGTTACTGCTCTTCAGTTTGTGCTTGTCGTGCGTATCTGTTTATTAGTGCGTGTAGTCAGTTCGCATTTGTTGGTCATTGCGGCCTATATCTTGATATAGGACGCTTTGATTTGCACTGCTTATTGTCTGCTCGTTGCTGGTATTCATTTCGTTCTTTCAGGCCTTGCTGTTTATCGGTGCTTTCTGTTTGTCCGTTCTGACCAGCCAACCTTTTGTGACCTTGTGAGCGATGTTTCCCGTGCGTACTCGTCGCCGAGTTCGTGCTGTACGCGGAATTGGTGTCGGGCTTTTAGCTTTGACCCAAGACCCGTCCATGAACAGAGTGACGAGGAGTATGTGGACCAAGAATTGGTTGCTTCAGCGTGACCAATTCTCGCACATGCCTTTGCTTCGTGAGATCCGGGAGAATAATCCTGATGATTTCAGGAACTTTCTCCGGATGACGGACCCCGATTTTCACCGTCTTTTGGCTTTGCTGACCCCCTTTATCAGCCGGCAGGATACCTGCATGAGACAAGCCATTACTCCGGAGCAGAGGCTTGTTGCCACGTTGAGGTACTTGGCGACAGGGAGAAGTCTTCAGGATTTGAAGTTCTCTTCAGGTATCTCTCCCCAGGCCCTGGGAATCATTATTCCAGAGACCTGTTCTGCCATCATCCAGGTCCTGCAGGAGGACTATATTAAGGTAACATTTATACTTTACTATTCCCTTCTATGTATGCTCTGTTTGCTAATGTCTTCTATTTTTGACCTCCTTCCCTAATTACCATGATTGCAATATGTTCTAATATGCTGTGCCCCTTTTCTCCTTCATGCATTTTTCCCTTCACTTGCCTTACCAGCATGCTCTTCTGCCCCAATAGACACCTATGGCCTAGTCACTTAAGCAATGTATTTTGTCTGCTGCATAGTATTGTTTGCCCCCAAACACCCCCTAAAATATGCACAAATGTTTGCTGTGTGGTTTACTTCATGTAGAGCCCCTTTAGAATTTTTTTTTTTTGGTGGGGGGGGGGGGGGCAAACTCATTAGGAACCCCCTCCCCCAACTGCTCTGTCAGATGGTACCAATCCTTTATCTGCTGGCTTTTCCAAGGTCCATACACACTATATACCTACCTCTTTATAGTGGGCATCTTTAGGGATGAATTCAGCAAAGCATGTAGTGCAAGGGGCTGCCTCCATACATTCCATTTCCTAATTTTTTGTCTTCTTTCCCTCCTATTAGCTTGCTTGGTAAGTTCAGAATGTCACAATGTGCCTTCTTTTTTTTGGGGTGGGGGGGGGTTGAAATGTTATTTTATCTTTCCTGGGGGCTGCCAATAGTGTTAAGTACAGAGGGTCTGGCCAAACTAGCACACATTATTGAGCCATTTGCCAATCAATGAAGTGCAGAGGGTTACCTGTCCCCCCCCCCCAAAACCCTAGTTATTGCCAATGGCCCATCAGAAGTGGGGGGATTGATGGGGGGTGAGTCATCTGTGAAGGGGAGCCTCTACTTTTCTGTGCAAATACTTTCCAGGCTCCAATTTTATACAATGCTCTTGTTCCAAGATGTTGATTGTCTAATCTGCTTGCAATGTTTAAGTGCAAAGTGACTAATTTATTTTTCTTGTTTCACTCCACAGTTCCCTTCCACGCCACAGGAATGGCAGACTGTGGCCTCCCACTTTGCCAGCCGTTGGGACTTTCCTAACTGCGGAGGGGCAATTGATGGGAAACACGTCCGCATCGTCCCACCGCCCAACTCGGGGTCCTACTATTATAATTATAAAGGGTTTAATAGTGTAGTGATGTTGGCGGTGGTGTCGGCAACATACGAGTTTATGTATGTGGATGTGGGGATGAACGGCCGGATCTCGGATGGTGGTGCCATTACGCACACGGAGTTCTACTGGCGTCTCCAAAGTGGCAGTCTGTGCTTGCCACCTCCAGAGGAGAATGCCGAAGGACTCCCCTTCGTCTTTGTCGCAGATGAAGCGTTTGCGTTGACTCCCCATGTGATGAGGCCGTTCCCGATGAGGACCCTCACCCCGGACCAGAGGGTCTTCAACTACAGGCTGTCCAGAGCCAGAAGAGTGGTGGAGAACACTTTTGGCATCCTGGCCAGCCGCTTCCGCCTGTTCCTGACGGCATTTCACTTGGCGGAATACAAACTGAACCACATAGTTCTTGCCTGTTGCATATTGCACAACTTCCTCAAAAGACATAACAGGAACTATGTGGTGCCCGTTGGCCCAGATGTGGAGGGCCCTCCAAATGCGGACCTCACAGCCCTTCAAGTGGCACGTCCAGGCTTGCCCCCTCTAAATGCCCGCGTGGTCCGCGAGCAATATATGGAGTACTTTGTGGGTAGGGGGGCCATTGCTCTGCCTGACGATGTGTGAGAGGCATTTGTTAATAAATCTGATATTTTAACCAACCTCTGATTTCTTGTCATTTCAGTCTTCTTTTTAGCTTATTTTACTTTGACATTTTTTTCCCTTTGCCTTCGACAGTGGGAATGCACTTTCTGGGCAAAAGGAGGTAACAGTCTCTTCTTCCCAAAAAGATTATTCTCATGTTGTGTGTTTGCTACCTAATCTTTGGTCTAGAGAAGGTTTGTCCTGCATAACTGACAGCCAAAATACTCCTTTTCATCACCAGGTCTGACATGTGTGTATTCTGAAAAATGCTGTGCTCCGTGTTTTCGTACAAAGCACTGTGGGTGTCATTTACATAAGTCAAATCCGCTATGCTCTACAAGTGCATTGAAAAAGTTCCCTGGGAAAGGAAATTGCAGTGCAAAGTGGATTTGCCTTTAGTAAATAACACCCATTGCCCCCCATATCCTTTACATTTTACATACATAATGCATTGTGTTTTTTTAAATAAGGAAGCCACACATTTAGAAAAATAAAAAAGTTTACTTGGAAAACATTCACAAGTGCGTTTACAATCTTCACGCCCAAACTGACAACATCTTGGTTATTTACAACATTGTTTACAAACATTCCGCAATTGGTAAAACCAGGCATGGAGCTAACCAGAACCTATGAACTAGGAAAGTTCAACTTTGTAAAGTGAAGACAAGATCAGACATGACTATATGTTCAAAGTGTGTTTGATCTTGCCTTCATCACATGGGGGGGTCACCCCCGAAAAGTGGAAATTTGGAACATGCACACAATTTGGGTGTGAAAATGGTCATTAGATGGTAAAACACATGCCTAGAAGCTTCAAAAGTGCCATTTTCCATCATGGGGATGAATGGACGTTTTTTGGGGGTGCAACCCCTTCACCACAACCACTTTCGTAGTTCGTAAAGTGTTTGCACCCCCAAAAAAACGTTGGCATTCATCCACCATGATGGGAGCTAGCACATGTGGACACAATGTGTGCATGTTCCAAATTTCACACAGTTTTTAAGTTGCAAATGTGTTCAGAATCTGGCACAAATGTGTGTTAATTACTTGGTGCGTTTTCATATTTTTCCTAAAACATCAATGATGTTCTTCAATTTTTGTTGAACATCATTGATGTTTTGCTTTATGTAATCTAGATCTCTATTGCAGACCATTATCTCTCCGATGAGTACGTGGGCACTCTCTGTGGTAAAGTGCGATTTTTCTTCCACAACATCCACGTCACCTAAAAACCACAAACAAACAAAAATGGGGTGTTGGAAATGAGGCAGCCATACATGGATTAGCTTACCAGTAGCTGTGTTCTCCAACACTCACCTGTTGTGGTGACAATTTCTCCAAGTTCGATGATCTCTCCTTCCTCCTCCTCCTCCTCTGCTTCTGCTCTTTCCCCTTTTTTGGGAGGTGTTGGTTTGGGGGTTTCCTCAGACGGCCCAAGTTTTCGCTCCCCTATGAGAATGTACAAAAGGAAGATTTAGCAACACAATCTATTGAGGGCAGAAATAGGAAATGACAAACATTGGTTGAAAGTGACGGACACTATTTTAGTTTGGCCAGTTACAAATGCCAACTACATGAATGTAGTCACTTTGTAAAGGTGCTAAACTGACTAGCTTTTTGGTAGAAGTTTGTGTGATGGAGACCCCCCTCTAGTATCCACTGGAGCACATGTGTGGAAAAGCCTAATAAAAAGGGGGTTTGGGTGTCCCAGCACTAGTGCTCTAGAGTCCAGATGGGTAAACAGCTACTGGGTGACCTCTCCTTTACATTGAATAAATTGGCTTTACATTCTTGATGACATTTCTAGTGAGAACAAACTTCCTTTCTCCCAAAAAAACACCAAACATCGTATTATAAGTGGCCGAACGATCGAGGTTGCGTACGATCGAATGGACACACACACACGACCATGACAGTGGCAGAAAGATCGAGGCTGAGTACGATCGAATGCACAGACGAACCTGAAAGTGGCCATTTTGGAATGTACAACTTTGTAAAAATCAAACCACAATGGAGCAGTATGCAAGCAAGAAATCAAACACAAAACACAACTACTTACTTTTTTGAAGAATTCGCTTGATCTTTCTGTACTGATCGGCCTCCCTCAGTTTCAGGTCTGACCAGCGTTTCCTCAGTTGCTCCTTGGATCGTTGTACCCCAAACTGATTGTACAGCCTCCTCACAACTTTAGACATGATCTTGGCCTTGCGGACATTGGGGTTGAGGTAAGGCCCATACTTCCCATCATAGTCGCTCCTCTTTAATATGTCCACCATCTCCAACATTTCTCCAAATGACATATTGGAGGCCTTGAATTTCAGGCTCCGGGATCGGGACGTTTCTGCCTCCGGACTTTCCTCGTCCTCCTCCTCGTTGGTGGGATATTTGGGGCGCACCTGCTGTGTCCACGCCATGTGCTCTCCCCACTGCGCCGTAAAGAGAAGGGGTGGGGAATAGACGAGAAAGATCGTCAGGGGCGGGCGGAGTTTGACGCATGCGCACTGTATATAAAACGTCACACGCCTGTGTCGTAGCCACGATCTGGGAGACGAGGGGAGAGAAAACTCACACGAGATGATCGCTACAAACGAAGGTACAATTTGACGTTGGTACATAACTAGCCTAGACTGATTTGAACTTGAGGCTTCTTTATAGAGAAGATTAGGAGAGTTTAGCCTGACATCATTGAGAGGGTTTTGTGTGGTGTTGTGTCTTGCAGAGATTATGCAGGGATTCAACGACATGAGTTTTCTCCCCCTCTTCATTGCCAAATTCAGGGAATTTCCCGTTTTATGGCAGGGTAAACACCCACATTACACCAACAAACCAAAGAGGCACGCAGCCCTGGAGGAACTTGTGGAGTTTGTCAAGCCAAGGTTCCCCACGGCAACTGTTGATGATCTAAGAAAGAAAATTGGCAGCCTGAGGAGTGCGTATATCAGGGAGCGGAAGAAGGTCGTGAAGTCTGAGGAAACTGCAACTTCAGCAGGTGAGGTCTATGTGCCCAAGCTCTGGTACTATCAGAGTCTCCATTTTCTGAAAGACCAGACTGATGTCACGGAGCCAACCTCGACTCCTCCTTCCACGCTTCCTTGCGCGCAGCCCACCCCTGTTGAGGCTTCCGAGGAGCAACCTGGGCCTTCCAGTATGGAAGAGGTGGAGGAGCCCAGCTTGTTCCAGGTATAGTATTTTTGTTACCATTTATGGGAATAATGAATGATGTTCACTTAATTCAGGATCCCCAATTGCTTAGTTCCTAACGTGTTTGACATATCAACTGACAGTAGTGTTGGAGACATTTGGGGCCAGAATCTAAACTGCTGGGCTGAGAATTGTATGGTTTTCTATTTGTAAACATTTTGCAACAGTCACTAGATGAGAATTGTGTGTGTTTGATGAACAAATAACTGAAACTATGTCCCTTTTTCATACACAGGAAGACCTCAGCCAGGAGGTGGCTGTGGAAGGTGGCAGTCAGGAGGAGGCAGGGGTTAGTGGCAGCCACCAGCTGGGTAGTGGCAGCCAAGAGGGGGCTAGGCCGCGGAGCCTGACTGACACCCAAACCCCTCCCCTCCGCCTTCCGTACAAAAGGGCGAGAAGGGGGGGTTATGCGGCACAGTCAGCGCTCCGCATGATCAGAGAGGCTTCAGACTCCCTACATGCCACACCCGCCGACGAGGAGACCTTTGGCTCGGTGGTTGTCACAAAAATGATGGGTATGGAGGTGAGGCAACGCAACATGTGTGAGGGGCTCATCCTCCATGTCCTAAATAAGGGTAGGGCTGGGGAGATGACCCCAGTCACACATGTTTGCCATAGCTACCATGCTCCGCCTCCTCCTCCTCCTCCTCCTCCTTCTGCCACCCCACCAGCACGACAGCCACAGCGTGCAAGGAAGCGTGGAAGGAAGACCTGAGAGTGACGACCTGGAATCAGTCTGGTCTGAGAGAAGATGGAGCCTCTTGTAGTACCAGAGCCTGGGGACCTAGATGGCATCTGCTGCAGTTCCGGATACTTTGGACTTCACGACCAGATTGCACTCCCCTTAATATACGTACTCCTCAGGCCCCCAATTTTCTACGCTTGAACAATGATGGTTGCCGTGGGGGGCCAAGACTTTGCAAATTCCCCAAGTTTCACCATGGCTGCGTTCCTCTTTGGTTTGTTGGTGTGACCTAAATAAAGGTTTTTTTGATTTGAAATAATCATTGACTATTGTGTTTTACTTTGCTACAATGACAGTTTTTCTTTGAGTAGGCAGGTACATTTCACTAATCCTAAAGTAGAATTAACAAGGGGCAACAACAACCCACAAACTCCTAGTAAATTTAAGCAAGAAATACAAATGTTAATAATGTGTTTTTGGTAATTTGAGACACACAACCCCCCTCCAAAAAAAAAAAAAAAAAAACATTCAAATATGTATTCCCCAAAAAAAAACAAAAAAGACAAATCATGGTAAAAAAATAACAAAGATTCTTTTCCGTTCAGAGTCAAAATAAACATGTAGTGTATAAATGCTGCAAAGTAATAAAGAAGTAAGTTTGTGAGAAGTGCGGGTGAATAGGAGCAGCTAAAACATGTCATTCTTGTTGCATTGTAAAGAAAAAGAGAATGCGCTGCATTAAAGACATTTTAACATTGCAGCGTGACGAATGTGCTGTGTCGATTAGGAAAGGTAGTTTTACCTGACCGAGCGCTTCCGTCACAGAATTTCTTCTGAGCATGCGTAGCACTTTGTCCGTCGGACAAGCGTACACACGCTCGGATTTGGTGTGATCGGACCGTGTTGACGGCAAAGATTTCCAGCAGGAGATAAGACTTTGTCCGTCGGTCAAACCGACGAACACTGTCCGATGGTGCATACACACGGTCTGATTTTTCAACAACCTTGTCCGATCGGACAGAATCCATGAAAAAGTCCGACCGTGTGTATGGGGCTTTAGAAGAGGTGGGTCTTGAGTTTTTTCCTGAAGGCCCGATGGTCTTTTTCTAAGCGGATGTTCGTAGGTAGAGCGTTCCATAGCCGTGGTCCTTGGACTGCAAATCTTCTTTCTCCCCTTGATTTGTATCGGGACTTGGGGACGAGGAGGAGATTTTGGTCGTTAGATTGGAGGTTGCGATTGGGAGTGTAGTGTTGTATTTTTTCGCATAAGTATAGAGGAGCATCTCCTTGTGTGCATTTGGGGAGAGGGTCAGGCAGAGGGTCTTGAATGTTATACGATCCTTTACAGTTAGCCAATGTAGGGTCCTCAGGGAGGGGGAGATCGATTCCCATGGTTTTTTTCCTGTGACTAGTCTTGCTGCCGTGTTTTGAACGACTTGTAGTCGTGCAATCTGGAATTTAGGTAGTCCTATGTAGAGGGAGTTTGCATAGTCGAGTCGAGAGTTGATGATTGTTCCTACCACTATGGCTTTGTCCTTTTCTGGAATGAAGGGGATGAGTCTACGTAGCAGGCGTAGAAGATGGTAGGATCCGCTGACTACTGATCCTATTTGTGCATCCATTGACATTTCTGAATCGAAAGTGACTCCGAGACTTTTGGCTTTTAAGCTTAGGGGGATGGTCTGTCCAAGGATGGTGGGCGGTGTCCATGGTGTTGTAGAATTAGTTTTCCTGTTTGCATTTAGGAGGTTCCGTTAAGTTTGAGGGAGTTAGTGGACATCCAGTCGTTAGTGGACATCCAGTCGTCTATTGATGCGAGGCATTTTTCCAATTCCTGATATTGGTCTTTTTGTCCGGGGATCCGAAGGTAGAGTTGAGTATCATCTGCGTATGAGTGGAAGCATAGGTCAGATTTTCTGATGATTTTAAGAAGTGGACGGATGTAAATGTTAAAGAGCACGGGTGATAAAGGTGATCCTTGAGGGACTCCATAGGAGACTGCGCGAGATTCACTGGTGAAGGCTCCAAGTTTCACTGTCTGTGACCGATTTCTTAAGAAGGAAGTGAACCATAGTAAGTCTGAGTCTGATTGCAGAGGGTCCAGGAGATTGTGTGTGTCCAGATGGAGTTGTAGCTGTTGTACCACTACTTTCTCCATAATCTTGGAGATGGTGCTCAGGCTAGTTATCGGTCTTCGGTGGTTAGGGTTTCTTGGGTCCAAGTTGGGTTTCTTTAGGAGGGGTTTGACTATGCCTTGTTTGAGGGAGTTAGGAACAATTCCTTCTTTGAATGACTGATTAATGAGTAGCGTTATAGTAGGTGCCAAGATGTCAGAGCATTCTTTCAGAAGTTTTGTGGGGATGAAATCATTGGGTGATGTGCTGTCCCGGAGGCTTCTGATGATATTTTTAGTGGTGTTTATGGCGATCGGGGTCAGCGAAAAGTTCGGTGGTTTTGAATGTTGAATGTTGTTTGAATCGGTTTCCTCTTTTTGGATGTGGTCGATTGTATTTTTCTGTTGGATTTTTTTCCGAATGCTGTCGATTTTGTCGATAAAAAACTCGTTGCAAAATTCTTGAGTTTCGTTAGTGGGGGGCTCTAAGCAGGTAGGGTTCATAGTCTGGGCGACTAGTTTGAATAGTTCACGAGGGCGGTTTAGGGCTTTTGTGATGGTGTTTGAGAAGTGTTCTTTTTTAGCTTTGAAGATAGCTTTGTGATATTTCATTGGTAATAGTGGTAATTGTTAGGGTTAACCCTAACATTTACCTATTACCCTAGCCCTTAACCCTAACGCTATCATTTCACACTAACCCTTAGCCCTAACCCTAACACATTGTCATATTTTCTTATTACAAAAACAATGCATCAAAAACACGATGTGCGTTTTTGGTGCAGTTCCACTGAAGTCTATTACATGCAAAACACAACCTGCTCATCAAGTCCCTGCCCCTTTCCAAAAAACGCACAGGCTCAAAGCGCACAGATGTGAACTAGATCCATAGGAAACCATGTTTGGACCGTAGTGTGTTTTGCAAAATTCACAAAAAATGCATAGGTGTGAAGTAAGCCTTAGACAGGAAATAGTTATATAACCTGTTAGGCTGAGCTGGACCTGCTGAATAGCATAATAAATCCCTTCACAGGAAAACAGTTCACATACTGTACATGTAGTTTAAGCTGTGTATGCATTTAGTTAAGTTAGCATTTAGTTAACAGGCTGCTTTACTTTCCAAACATAAAACCCAATGATGTAGATAAAACCATTAACATGCTGAAAGCATATGTGAGTGTGTGTGTGTATATATATATACACACACACCACACATACACATATATATAAATATACACATACACACACACACACAATGCTGTGAAAAAGCCCCCTTCCTGATTTTTTTTTTTTTTTGTATATTTGTCAAACTTAAATGAGTCAGATCATCAAACAAATTTATTATTACACAAAGATAACCTGAGTAAACCCGATTAAATACAGTTTTTAAATGATGGTTTCATTTATTAAGACAAATAAGCTGTCCAAACCTGCCTGGCTTTATGTGAAAAAGTAATTGCCCTCTAAACCTAATAACTGGTTGTGCCACCCTTGGCGGCAACAACTGCAATCAAGTGTTTGCGATAACTGGCAATGAGTCTTTCACATTGCTGTGGAGCAATTTTGGCCACTCTTCTTTGCAGAATTGTTTTAATCCGGGCTTTTTTTCTCAGAAAATAGGTGCAGGAACTCATCCATGACCCTCCAACCCGAAGCCCCCCCCCCCACACACACACACACCCTCCAAACCATCCATCCAACCGAGTGCTGAGTTTGGGGGGGTTTACACACAGAGTGCAGAGTTCAGGGGTGTGCTATGTACATTGTGTAGAGTTAAGCGCTGCTCTGCATAGTGCAGAGTTCAGGGGTGCACTTCACCTTCCAAGGCTGCTTACTTCTGCATCCCCCATCCACATCTCACTTTCATCCCTCTTCAGCTCTGGCCTTTGCATGCAACCCCCCTTCCACTGCCCCCATCTTCTCCCTCCCTTCTTAGAAGCTACATCATCTTCCACATGTCTTACTTGTGTTGCTGTATTAAGTTAAAGCACCCAGCTGGCTCTAGTACCTCCCCACACACTGTAAGTGGCTCTGCCTCTATCACTTGCAGGGAGATCGTGCAGTAGGGGTTTTGGATTCTGCACTGCACCCCGGGCACCTTCATCTCCCTTGTCCCCATCCTGCACTCAGGAGCTGCTCAGGAGATCAGATATGTGGGAGCTGTTGGGAAATAAGCTGTCATTGATAAAAAAGCCAGACTTCTTTATTTTCATCATTGTCCTGCTGCATAACCCAAGTGTACTTGTGCTTGAGGTCACAAACTGATGGCCGGACATTCTCCTTTAGGATTTTCTGGTAGAGCTCAGAATTCATGGTTCCATCAATTATGGTAAGTCATCCAGGTCCTGAAGCTGGAAAGCAGCCCCAGACCATCATGCTACCACCACCGTGTCTGACTATTGGTATGATCTTCTTGTTATGAAATGCTGTATTAGTTTTATGCCAGATGTAACGGGACTCACACCTTCCAAAAAGTTAAATTTTTTTAGTCCACAGAATATTTGTCTAAAAGTCTTGGGGATAATCAATATGTTTTTTGGTAAATGTGAGATGAGCCCTTGTGTTTTTTTTGGTCAGCAGTAGCTTTGGCCTTGGAACTCTCCCATGGATGCCATTTTTGCCCAGTCTCTTTCTTATTGTTGAATCACGAACACTGATCTTACCTGAGGCAGGTGAGGCCTGCAGGTCTTTAGATGTTGTTCTGGGTTCTTTTATGACCTCCTGGATGAGTTGTCGTTATGCTCTTGGATTATTTTTTGTAGGCCGGCCACTCCTGGGAAGGTTCACCACTGTTCCAAGTTATCTCCATTTGTGGATAATGGCTCTCCCCGTAGTTCGACTGGAGTTCCAAAGCCTAATGCTGCTTACACACGACCGGACTTTGCGGTAGAAAAGGTTTGGCGGAGTTCCGACGGACTTTCAGAACGAACGGACTTGGCCACACAGGAACGGACTAAGTCCGTTCGAAAGTCCGTTCATTTTGAACGTGATGACGTAAACGGGACTAAAAAAGGAAGTTCAATAGCCAGTAGCCAATAGCTTCCCTTGCGTCGTATTTGGTCCATCGGACCAGCATACAGACGACCAGTTTTCCCAATAGGAATTGAGTCCATCGGACAGATTTGAAACATGTTCTATTTCTAGGTCCGTCTGATTTTTATAACAAAAAATGATTGGATTAGCCCACACACGATCGGATTGTACGACGTAGACCTAGTCTGACGGAAAGTCTGGTCGTGTGTACGCGGCATTAGACATGGCTTTGAAACCCTTCCTAGACCGATACATGTACATTACATTGTTTGTAATCTGTTCTTGCATTTTTTTTAGATTGTGGCATGATGTGTGGCTTTTTGTGATCTGCTAGCGGGCTTCACTTTGTCAGACAGATACTATTTATGTGATTTCTTGAGTCAACAGGTCTGGCAGTAATAAGGCCCCTTTGTGGCAAGTGAAATTGAACTCAGCTTTTCAAAAAATTGTGGTTAATCACAGTTCATTCATGATTTAGCATGGAAGGGGGCAAATACTTTTTCACGTAAGGCCAGGAAGCTTTTTTCCCTTAATAAATGATATAATAATTTTAAAACTGCATCTTGGATTTATGCGGGTTATCTTTGTGTAATAAAATATGTTTGATGCTCTGAATCATTTAAGTGTGAGAATTATGCAAAAAAATTAATAAATCAGGAAGGGGGCAAATACTTTTTCACAGCACTATATATATATATATATATATATATATATATATATATATATATATATATATATATATATATATATATACATACATATACATATAGTATATATGTGGCATCTTGGTTGATTCCAATCCGATATAAGATATTTGTTTTACATTAACACATTCTATACAAGCTGTACCAATGAAACAAAATTCAAAGAGCATTTTCCAATATGAGGGCACGGCAGAAGCTGTTTGCCTTTAGGCTTTCTCCTTCTGATTGAAACTTGGTACTGACATCTGAATGCTGCAGGAAGGAGAGAGATGAGTCATTGCTCTGACTCATTTAGTGGTGTGTGAATTTGAGCTTCAGCAATTGAACTCTGTAAATGGGTAATTTTAGTAGGACAGGTAATTTTAGTCTGGCAAAAATGTGAATTGTGAAAAAATGTGGTTATGCCTGCTGTGTTTGCTGTTATCTCTTGTATAGGAACCGGTAGCACTACAAATTTGCATGAACTACTGCTATCTCAGTTCAGAGCGAGTAGATGACCCTGTCCTTAGAATTTGAATTGAAAGGAATATGGATACCATGTAGAGGTTTGAGCCTTTACAAATTGGATGATATCCAGTTAAAATATATAAAAGGTACACTCTAACAAGAATGACAGGTCCTTGCAATGTGCAGGGCCGACATGGGACAGCATAAGGGGAATGCAGTTGTGTGCTTACAGTTGGCTATTGGCTGGAGCCAGGGCAGCAACAGCAGCTGATTGGTGGTGTTTCGGCGGGAGCAGAGTTCCGCAGGACAGAGGTGATAAAAGAGGCCGTCCGGCCGCTAGAAGGACACAGTACCTCAGGACCGGGACTCCCACAGGACCGTCGGACATGCAGCGCGCACCTGAGGGCAGAGAGAGCCTGTTACGCCGCCTCATTGAGAAGGCGCCGATGGTGAGGAGTGGCTTCGTTTATGCCTGGGGGCCGGTCAGTCAGAGGCTCCGCCTGGCCCTTCTGCTCTAGCTCTGACAGAAAAAATGGAGGAGACCGCTGAGCACATGCGCAGTCCGCGCCGCCAGCCAAAGAGAGGGAAGAAGAGACTTCAGTCCCCAGCTTCTCCTAAGCTAGGTGAGGAGAGAGCCCGCAGCATTCCAGCAGCAGTGACATCCCCAAGCCAGGAGAGGACATCACAGCCAGCAGCTGCCAGTAGTGTGCATGACAGGGATTCGCCTAGTGGTGAGACATGTTCTCTATCTGTACCTGAGTTGAATGCTTTTCTATTGTCATTATCTAACATTGTTAATGACCTTAAAGGAGCGCACGCTGTTGGCGCTAATGTAAATAGATATGAAGGGGCACAGTATTCTGGTGCTTTGCATAATGCTAATAATAATTTTAAATTAAATGAGGGGGCACAGTATTCTGGTGCTATACATGATATCCAGTCTAATTATAATTCAGGGGCACAGCTTGCTGGTGCGTGTGGTGGTTTAAAAGAAACTGAGGTGGCACAGTGTTCTGGTGCTTTTCAAGATAATTCTGGTATCCCTGCTATTAACAGGGAAGCATGGTTGCATAGTGTTTTTCCAATTAGATGATGTCAGTCATGTCTGGCGCAATGTGTCTGAATTACCAGTTAATGCAAACATTGCGGACAGCAGCTTTAGGAAGCAGGTGCTTAAGCCTGTTCTTTCTCCTCGCACGGTGGTAGAATCCTCCTTTAAGCTACCCATGCCATGTGACATTTCACCACTGGGGTTCCACCTATCGGACTCAGTTAAAGAAAAAATTTGGAAAGGAGAGTTTATTGATTTGCTGTCATTGCTGCCTTCTTCCAAAGAATTTGTGGTTAAAGTGGATAAGAGATTAGAGGAGAGGGCTGATGATGATAAAAGAAAATCTATCCCTAGGACTTTTCAAAATTGGCTGCAGGCCTTTTGCATATATGCAGCCGTACTGGGTGAACATTTCCCAAAGAAATGTTCAGGTTTATTCCAGCCTGTGGACATCATTGCTGAAGCTTTTCGCCACTTTGGCGGCACGGCATGGTTCACGTATGATGAGAATTTCAGACAGAAATTGGCAGTCCACCCGACATTACAATGGGGTTGTAAGGATGTAGGTCTCTGGCTGAACCTCACGCTGCCGCAAAAGCCTCAGTTTGTTGCTCGGCCAGCTAATCCTCAGCAAGCCTTTCGCAAGGGCTTCTGCTTCGCCTTCAATGAAGGACAATGTAAATTCTTTTCCAACTGCAGATATAGGCACGAATGTTCTTACTGCAACGGTAATCACCCCGCAAGCAGGTGTTTTTTCGCAAAACCACAGCATTATCGGCCACCCCATTGCCCCGTGATTCGGTTGGGAAAAGCCATGACCCCGGTGAGCTTGCCAAAAATGCGGCCTTGGCTAGACCAATACCCAGACCGCACGATGGCCAGGTTACTAATTGATGGCTTTGAGGAAGGGTTCTTGGTTCCGGGTTTTTCTGGGTCTGGATGTGTTATGGTTAAAAACTTGCTTTCAGCCAGAATGCATCCGGATGTTGTACAAGAGAAAATTGATAAGGAAGTGTTGGAGGGCAGGGTTGCGGGGCCTTTTGACCATCCACCCTTTTCAAATTTCCGAGTTTCTCCCTTGGGCATTGTACCCAAGAAGGAGCAAGGCAGCTTTAGGCTTATCCATCATTTGTCCTATCCACCAGATTCTTCGCTTAATGACGAAGTGTCTGATGTGATGGCCCCGGTTTCATATTCCTCTTTTGACGAAGCATTGGTAATATTGAGACGTTTCGGGCAGGGTGCTTTGTTGTCAAAAGCAGATATTAAGTCAGCCTTTCGCTTGCTCCCCGTGCATCCTCAAGGCTTTAATTCCCTGGGTTTGCATTTTCAAGGTAAATTCTATTTTGACAAATGCCTGCCCATGGGGTTTTCCGTTTTCATGTTTTTATTTTGAGGCCTTTTCAAAGTTTTTGCATTGGGTACTGTCCCAGTGTTTTCCGGAAGGAGGTTCTTTGCATTATTTAGACGATTTCTTATTCATTGGCCCCCCTGACTCCCATGTTTGCCTTAGTTCTTTGAATACATTTTTGACGATCTGTGAGTCATTTGGGGTGCCTATTGCTAATGAGAAAACGGTTCTGCCTTCGCCAATAATAGAATTTTTAGGTATTACCATTGATTCGTCATCAATGGAATTCAGATTGCCGGAAGAGAAATTGCACCGGATGCATTACATGATTTCCCTCTTTATAACCAAACGGAAGGTTTGGTTGAAGGAGGTACAGTGCTTGTTGGGTTTATTCGCTTTTGCAGCCAGGGTTATCCCTATAGCTCGAGTTTTCTCTAGAAGCTTTGCTTTGGCTACCAAAGGCTTGAAGAACCCATACGCACATATGCGCATTTCGGCTAGAATTAAGGAAGATCTAAGAATTTGGGATACTTTCCTTGTCCATTTTAATGGTTCTTCGGTATGGCAACATGATTTTACAGATAGTTTACAACTAAACTTCTTTACGGATGCCGCAGGTGCATTCGGCTTTGGGGCCTTTCTGGATGGCCGTTGGTGTGCTGCTGAATGGCACCCCAGCTGGCTTCATCAGGATATTCTGCACAATATAGTGCTGCTTGAATTATTCCCAGTGGTAGTCTCGATTGTTATATGGAAAGAACAGTTTATTAATCGCAGGGTGATAGTGCATACTGACAACAAAGGTGTCCTCTTTGCTATTAATATGCTCTCATCCAAGTCTGAAGTTGTCCTCAAACTACTGCGCTTCTTAGTCTTACACTGTTTACGTTGCAATATTTGGTTAAGAGCTCGCCATATAGCTGGTTTGGAGAATAACATAGCTGACGCTTTGTCTCGCCTGCAGTTCGAGAGATTTCGGATGTTGGCTCCATTGGCGGATCTACACGGCACTCCTTGCCCAGACTTCCTCTGGGGCTTAATATGGGACTGATATCAACTTACCTCCATAATTCTGTCGCACAGAAGACTTGGCGTGAATACGAATTGGCCTGGGCCAAGTGGTGCTCCTTTTGCGCTAGGGTAAATATTGACATGCTTGAGGTGAATGCTTTTGTTTCATTAGCATTTGTATCTTTTTTGATTGAATCACAATTACGTCCCGCGTCGGTCAGTAAAGTTTTGGCAGGGGTATCATTTTTTCTAAAATTTGCAGGACGTCCAGCTCTGAATTCCTTTTTTCAAGTTTGTCAGATACTTAAAGGTTTTCGTAAGTCTGTCCCCGCTAAGGATGACAGGCGTCCCATTTCGGTGGACTTATTGATCAAGCTGCTGGTGGTTTTGGAGACCGTTTGCAGCTCCACGTTCGAAACGCTCTTGTTTAGAGCAGTTTTTTCGGTCATATTTTTTGGCGCCTTAAGGATTGGAGAAGTGGTGTCTCCAAACAGGACAGCTTCTTCTTTCCTTTTGTTGGGTCATGTAGTTTTAGAACAGGATTGTTTACGTTTGTTTATATGTAGATCTAAGACTTTTGGGCTTGGCAACGGGCAATGGGTGGTTTTGTCCAGGTCCCCTAACCCAAAGATTTGCCCGTTGTCTAATGTTAAGAATTTCTTGTCTATTCGTCCTTTTTGTGAAGGTTCCTTTTTTATCCACCAGGACCAGACCCCATTGACCAGATATCAATTTTCGTCTGTTCTCTCATCCTGCCTGAAAAGTCTTAACCTATCTGGTTTTAAATTTTCTTCGCACTCATTCCGTATTGGGGCAGCCACAACTGCTAATCTACTGGGGTTTGATCCGGAAGGCCAAAAGAGGGTTGGTAGATGGGCTAGTAACAGATATAAAATTTATGTCCGTCCTGAATTACTTATCTGATAATTTTTGTTTCAGATCCAGCTAAATATACAGTTTGGATTGTAGGCCACTCCTATATCTACTGGGCTGGTAAGCAGGCTGCATCTAGGAGTTATTCTAGTAATTTGGGTTTTGATTCTCAGGAATTTTCTGTTTTATGGTCAGGTGTCCGGGGCCTTCGCTGGCGAGATTTGAGAAGTAATTTAGCTTATTTGGCATCTATTTGGCCATCTACTGATATTTTGGTCTTCCACTTGGGTGCCAACGATATCGGTAAGGTTCCTACCTGGGACCTCCTCTGTGAGATAAAACAGGATTTCTATGATATTAAATTATCATTCCCAAATGCTATTCTGGCATTCTCTGAGATGGTCCCCCGTCTTCTTTGGTCTCCCGGTGGAAGCCTATTTTATCTTGATAAAGTTAGGAGACGGCTAAATAGGACAATCCATAATTTTATAATTTCTTTGGGCGGTTTATCTTTCCGCCATATGAAGCTGGAAGGTTTCCTTCCGGGCTTGTTTAGAAAAGATCTGGTTCACCTGTCAGTGATTGGTGTTGATATATTTAATATGGGTCTGCAAAATTTGATTGAGGGTGCTATGGTGTTGGGGGGACCTCAGTCAGTAGATACTCTACTGCCCTTGGTCTGTGGGGATTAGTCGTCCAGCATCTGCTGGATGGACAAAATATAAATAAATTGTGATGATTGTGTTATAGCCAAGATGGCTTCATTTATTTTCATTTATAAATATTTATGAGGATTACCCCCTTTAAACAACACCAGGGCCAAATATTATTTACCAAGGAATTCAATAAAAAAATGTTAAAAGATAAAGAAGTTGTAAGTGTGTTATTTGTTCATGTTAATGACTCCTTAGTGCGGGCCCATGACAGGTCCTTGCAATGTGCAGGGCCGACATGGGACAGCATAAGGGGAATGCAGTTGTGTGCTTACAGGTGGCTATTGGCTGGAGCCAGGGCAGCAACAGCAGCTGAGTGGTGGTGTTTCGGCGGGAGCAGAGTTCCGCAGGACAGAGGTGATAAAAGAGGCCGTCTGGCCGCTAGAAGGACACAGTACCTCAGGACTGGGACTCCCACCCCCCCCTTCCCCCTTTTTTATTTTATGATAATAGTCAGGATGTTGTTTATTGGGGATTAGTCGTCCAGCATCTGCTGGATGGACAAAATATAAATAAATTGTGATGATTGTGTTATAGCCAAGATGGCTTCATTTATTTTAATTTATAAATATTTATGAGGATTACCCCCTTTAAACAACACCAGGGCCAAATATTATTTACCAAGGAATTCAATAAAAAAATGTTAAAAGATAAAGAAGTTGTAAGTGTGTTATTTGTTCATGTTAATGACTCCTTAGTGCGGGCCCATGAAAAATTAGGCCATGAAAAGCATCCCACTCAGTCTGCATTACCAGGTTATGCCAATTTGTATGATAGATTGGGTGTTTTTAGGGACTCCCACCTAGGAGGATGTGAAATAGATTGCAGTGCAGAACCTACCATAAAGCAGCTGATAAGGTAAGTTACACACATTTTCTAACTTTACTACATCTGCAAAGATTTTAATAGCTTAGGAATTCACTGAATTCACTGTCACTAAAGTACACCTGTTATGAGACAAACATATGGCCTGGACCTCTCCTTTTGAGAACATTTGTTCCCTGGCTGTCAGGCAGATTCTTTGATTTCAGTGCTGATTGACTGACTGACATTGGAAAAGGTTCAGAACATGTTGACTTTTTTCTAGCAATTGTTTATAACATGTTTGTTTTGGGTGTGACTCAAAGGTATTAAAGTCAGGCATAGCCTGACAACTGGCATTTTAAGGAGGGGCCAGCATTGGCAACTTTCATTCACTTTTCTCATGACAGGTATATTAAATCTCTGTATTTAGGTGATTTGATTACATTTGTTCTTACACTAACTGTTCAGCAAGGATGCTTGGTTATTATTGGTATGCCCTCTAGTGGTGGTAAATGCTGCATATAAAACATTATCTTGAAAATGTGACAAATCCAAGATGAAAAAAGGAGAAAATTAATGTAAAATATGAATGTTGTTTAAATGTTAAATTGGCAACACAAAGTGAATACAGGAATATTTGTCAGCAGGGTTTTCTTTAAAAAGCTTGTATACCAGTATGTTAATTTCATGCATATGTTTTTTACAGCTTATGTTTTGTCTGACTTTTCAGATTCATTGTCTGGCCTGGAAATACTGGAGGGTTTCCAAAGCAGACATTCCTCCGTTCCTGCTAGCTGTACTTCCGTGAGTTTTCAACTTCAAAGAGTTTCAAAAATGTTATTTTGTAACGGCACTTTGCAGCTTATGCAAATGAAGAGACAGGAAGCATCACTTTGTTCATCCCTAGGCAAAAACCATTCCATTTCTTTGATCATCATTGCAATGAGGAGAAACTAATCACGTTGCCATCACCTGGGTCATGCAGTATGCTGCAGTGTTGCCCGAAGAGCTGAACTGAGTAATAAGGCTGGTTATCGAAAAGTATATATATGAGATGAAGCTGTACTATGATTGTAGGGCTATGCCATCTATTATGGATTGCCTAATAAGGCCCATAATGGGCAGGTGTCTTTCTTCATTAAACTGATTACACATCCTTTTCTGAGCTGTTAACGAAAGAATCATCTTGTCCAATTATTCATTGGCATCAGTATAATTTACCATTATTAAATGACTGACAGCCAAGAGAGATGAGAAGCAAAGGAAAAAAAAAAATCACACTTGAACACAGAAATTTAAAATTTCCATAAAAATGGGCAATCTGTTTTTATTTTAGACCCTGCTGTGTGGTTAAAGTTGTAATAAACCCAAAAGCAAAAAAAAAACAACTATATTTCAGGTTCTAATTCTTTGATGTGGTGACTGCATTTGTTTTTGTTTTTTTAGACTTTTGTTTCCATTATTTTTACCAACCAGTAAGTCTTTTTTTTTACCATCTGCTTGTAACTAATGCTGGCCATATGAAAAATCAGCCAAAATTCTGTTTATTTAGACAGTTTGTTCGTTTTTCGGCCAGTTAATGGGCATAACATAGATAATTGTTGGGATGTTTTTGAGTCGAAAAAACGAAGGACAAGTTTGGAAATTTTCTGTCGAACGAACGATAAATTGAAAGGTTAATGTGTTTCCCGTCCAAACTGTCTGCACTAGGTATATGTAAAAAAACTAACAAAAAATGCATCCATTTATGTCCACTGAACGATTTATCGGTCATACATGATGACACCATCATTTGCGCTCACAGCCGATTGTTCTTTTTTCAAAAATGGGTTTGGCCAGTTTTTCATATAGATTATGGCCAGCATAAGTTGTCTAACAAAAGTAGTAGTTCCAAGGTTGGGACAAACCATGTAACACTGACAGGGGTAATTACAACGGTCAGCTTTTATTAATTTCTGTTAAACCTTTATGAAAAAGGAGTTCACCTTTAATTTGTTTAAACTCCATCTAAATCTTCTAGTCCATCAAACACTACCATCTCCCATATATTGACAATGCTGCTGTCCAAAGATGTCTCCGGTCCTCCTCTGACCAGAGTGGAGACACACTAAGACAGGAAGTGTGTTACTGGCAGCAACAAAAATTATGAGAAAACAAAAAAAAAACAAATGCACCCCTCCCCCCAGCTTTCTTCTTTTACTTTATTAACATCTGCAAGAAATGGAAACCCATGATCAAAGAATTATGGAAGTGGCCTTTCCTGACCAACTTCTGGAAATGCTAGTTACCTGATTTGCTTGCTGTTGGCTTCAATAATTTCCAAATCCCTGATCCAGAAAAAAATATACAGCCAGTCAGATTGATGGCAGCATATCTAATTTCCCTGATGGCTCCATGTCAGCACAGACCTGGTTGGCTCCGCCTATCCATCTGGACTAATAAGATCATAACTCATAAAATTTAGACCCACCTCCAACCTGGGATTCCGTTCCTTTCCTTTCCTTCTGCAGGTTCTCCTACCTGGCTGTAATAAATATCTAGCAGTCCGTCCATGTTATTAGACTCACTGGACATGGTCCCTATTCCTTGTGCTAAAAAAAAATGCTAATGCCAACCCCTGCCAAAGACCTGCATCTACAAAGGAGATAGAAGACTGCATTCATTGTTCGCTTATGCTTTTACATCCTTCTGGTTTGACCCCCATGGTCTTTTCTTATTCCACAACTTATTGGGCTCAAGGCATCACTCTCCCCGCGAATCAGAAAAGGGAGATTATGCAAGAACTAGTCGTCAGTCTTACTGGGACAGCCACCATTACCATAGCCAGGGACAGACCTTCTAGGTCCAGTTCCAGATACTGGCATTTTCCACCAAGATACCTTGATGCTTTTCAGCATCAACAGCGCAGATCAGGCAGGATGCTGGTCTTGCCTCAATACGGTGCTTCCGGGTAAAATTACCCATGAGTCCCGTTTCAGGGAAGCAAAAAGGAACAAAGAAGCAGATAGTAAGGATATGGTGTTAAAGCGGGATTCCACCCTAAAGTGGAACTTCCGCTTTTCGGAACCCTTCCCCCCTCCGGTGTCACATTTGGCACCTTTCAGGGGGGAGGGGGGTGCAGATACCTGTCTAAGACAGGTATCTGCACCCACTTCTGGGCATAAACTCCCACGGGAGTTTACGTCACTTCCTGTCCCGGCACGCTGTCTGCCGGGACACACACGGGTCCCGGCAGACAGCGCAGACTATTCTCAAGCTTCACTTCCTGATTCCCTCACCGAGAATGGTGCCGGCAGCAGCAGAGAGCCGAGTGATTGATCGGCCTCTGCTGCCGACATCGCTGGAACCTGTGACAGGTAAGTGTCCATTTATTAAAAGTCAGCAGCTGCAGTATTTGTAGCTGCTGGCTTTTAAAAAAAATTTTTTGCATGTACAGTCCCGCTTTAAGGATGAAACAAGCCTTTCAGGGCATTCTAAAAACCTTTGCTGCTCACATCAAGCCTCTGCCTCAGCAGGTGGCATCCACCTCTCAATCAGTAGCTCCTCAGTTAAACATCTCTGCTTGAGAGGCCTTAGAGGCTTCCAGGTCATTGGCATTGGAGGAGGAAAACCACTTTGATGGTTTTGATTTTGCATTGGTTCAGCTCTTTTTAAAAGCTTAGACCTGCCCTGCTGTGGGAAGAATCTGGGGGAAAACTGCAGAAATAGGAATGACTTTTTTTTAAACCATATCAGGAAAGAAGGGTTGAATTTTCCCTTTATAAAGGAAATTAGGGATGTTTTGGAGGACAAATGGAAGCAAGCACATAGAAGTTTTTCAGACGAAAACCATTTTGCCAAACTTTATCCTTTCAGAAGGGAAAATGTTAAAGACCTTGATGATCCTCTAGTGTATGATGCAGCCCTAATGCGGCTAGCTATACATGTGATGCTGTCTCTGGATAACACCATAACCTTTAGGAATGTGCTAGATTGAAGGGTGGGTGGAACTTGTAAGCCCCCAGTGGCTTTGGCATCCATTTACAATTTGTTGGAAGTCTGGATTGAGAGGTTGGAGTCTGCTGTGGTGAACAATCTTGGTAAGGCTGACATCTATCTTCATGGCTGAAGTAAAATTATCCATTGATATTATTGAGTCCCTCTCCAGGGTAATGCTAAAGACAGTAGTGGGAGAAGGCCCTCCTCCAAGCAGGGGTGCTGCAAGATAGACATGTGCAATTCATTTAGTTCCGAATTTGTTTAGTTCCGAATTTGTTTAACGAATTTCGACACCTTTGTTAATTTGGAAATACCCAAATAACGATTATTCTTTAGAATTTTCTGATTTTCTTTCTTATTTTGGATTTACAAATTGCGATCATAATGAATGACCTGAAAAACGAAAAAAACAAACAAAAAATAAATGAAATGAAAATGAACAAATTTTTCGGCAGTGCACATGTCTACTGCAGGATACCCTTTGAGGGTCAATCCGTCCTAGGGAATAAACTGGATGCTGCAATAGCTAAAGCTACAGGCAGCAAATCAGGTTTTTTTCGCCAAGATTGAAGACTGCTTTGGCAGAAAAGCTCTAATTTCAGAGGATCTCCGAAAAACCAGGGACAAAGAAGCAGGAGCCTACAGGTTGGGCAAAAGTTTCATAGAACATGGAATAGCGCCTTGACATTTCAGAAGCCTAAGAGGTCTGCTTCTTTCACAGTACAAGAGTCCCAGAATTCCTTTTGATAGTGTGCCTGCCCATGTTTGCCAGCTCGGGGCCAGGATTGTACAAGTTTTGGCAGGTATGGGTGGAAAAGATAAAGGAGAGTTGGGTCCTAAACACCATGAAGTTCCGGCATGCTTGTAAATGTCATGAGTCTGCCCTCGCTCTTTATTCCAACAAAGGTGCCTCTCTGCAGTTGGAAGAGAGAAATCCTTCTGGCATATGTGCAGACCTTGACTCTGCAGGGCATGATAGTCAGTGTTAATTTTGGCAGAAAATTTCAATTTAGTTTTAGTCTTAGTCCTAGGACTAAAATGGCATTTTAGTCCCATTTTAGTCTTCTGCAATTGTTTTAGTTTTAGTCATCTTTAGTCGACTAAATCTCCAGTACATTTTAGTCGACTAAAACTAATTTTAGTTGTCTAAAATTGAATGGGTGTAATTAAATTGTAATGCATTTCTCTACAATTTCCAAACATATTATATACTGCTGGAGTGAAAAATAGTAGGCTAGTCCGCCGGACTTTTGAAAATGAACGGACTTGCCGCTCATCGGCAAGTCCGTTCATTTAGCACGTGACTTCAGGTTACGTAGCTAGCGTAGGCAGTAAATGCCGCCACGCTAGCTCCGTGACCTGGCATGGATTTAAAGGGACCCCCTACGCCGAAAAACGGCGTGGGGGTTCCCCCCAAATCCATGTCAGACCCTTATCCGAGCACGCAGCCTGGCCGGCCAGGAAAGGGGTGGGGACGAACGAGCGCCCCCCCCCTCCTGAGCCGTACCTGGCCACGTGCCCTCAACATGGGGGGTGCCCTGGGGATAGGGGGGCCGTGCGGCCCCCCCTTCCCAAAGCACCTTGTCCCCATGTTGATGAGGACAAGGGCCTCTTCCCGACAACCCTGGCCGTTGGTTGTCGGGGTCTGCGGGCGGGGGCTTATCGGAATCTGGCCCCCCACCCTATGTGAATAAGTATGGGGTACGATGCACCCTTACCCATTCACCTAAGGTGTAAAATGTAAAGTACAAAAACACCCACACTTTTGAAAAAATATTTTATTGCACTGCTCCGGGGGTCTTCTTCCGTCTTGGGGGTCTTCTCGCCGGACTCCTCCGCCATTTACCAAGCTCTTTTACCAAGCGGAGAAGTCCGGCTACCTTCTTCTTCGTCGCCGCCGTCGTCTGGGGGTCTCGATCCGCCTTCGGGGGTCTTCCGGGGTCTCTTCTGTTCTTGCGGCGGTCGTCGTCTTCCGCGCCGCCGGCGCCTTCTTCTTCTTGTTCTTGTTCTTCTTCTTCCGATGTTGACCCGTCGCTGTCTCTGCCCGGAATGCCAGAGCCACGCTGCGCTGGGACTTATATAGGGACATGGGGACAGGGTCACATGCTCATGTCACATGGTGACCCCGCCCCCTTGCGATGTCACAGTCCCAGCATCCTCCGGGACTGTGATATCACAAGGGGGCGGGGTCACCATGTGACATGAGCATGTGACCCTGTCCCCATGTCCCTATATAAGTCCCAGCGCAGCGCGGCTCTGGCATTCCGGGCAGAGACAGCGATGGGTCAACATCGGAAGAACAAGAACAAGAACAAGAAGAAGGCGGCACCGGCGGCGCGGAAGACGACGACCGCCGCAAGAACAGAAGAGACCCGGAAGACCCCGAAGGCGGATCGAGACCCCCAGACGACGGCCGCGACGACGAAGAAGGTAGCTGGACTTCTCCGCTCGGTAAAAGAGCTTGGTAAATGGCGGAGGAGTCTGGCGAGAAGACCCCCATCGTACATCGTACCCCATACTCATTCACATAGGGTGGGGGGCCGGGATCTGAGGGCCCCCTTATAAAAGGGGGCTCCCAGATTCCGATAAGCCCCCGCCCGCAGACCCCAACAACCAACGGCCAGGGTTGTCGGGAAGAGGCCCTTGTCCTCATCAACATGGGGACAAGGCGCTTTGGGGTGGGGGGGCCGCACGGCCCCCCTTTCCCCAGGGCACCCCCCATGTTAAGGGCACGCGGCCTAGTACGGCTCAGGAGGGGGGGGCGCTCGTTCATCCCCACCCCTTTCCTGGCCGGCCAGGCTGCGTGCTCGGATAAGGGTCTGACATGGATTTGGGGGGAACCCCCACGCCGTTTTTCGGCGTAGGGAGTCCCTTTAAATCCATGCCAGGTTACGGAGCTAGCGCGGCGGCATTTACTGCCTACGCTAGCTACGTAACCTGAAGTTACGTTCTAAATGAACGGACTGCTCCGTGTGTGGGCAAGTCCGTTCATTTTCAAAAGTCCCGCAGACTTTGGCCGGCGGATTAACCGCTGGAGAAGTCCGTGCGTGTGTGGGCAAGTCCGCGCGTGTGTGGGCAAGTCCACACGCTCGGAAAGTCCGGCGGACCCAGCTGGAAAGTCCAGGGGATTGTCCGCTGGACTAGGTCCGCCGGCAAAAGTCCGCACGTGTGTACGCGGCATTTGTCTTTTGACTAAAATGCCATTTTAGTTTAAGTTGTATTTTAGTCATCTCAGTTGTTTTAGTTTTAGTCGTATTTTAGTCGACTAAAATAGTATTCATTTAGTCGATTAAAATGTTTTAGTCGTTTTAGTAGACGAAATTAACACTGGTGATAGTGGCAGCTCTGTATCACAGGCGCTTTTCTGTAATTTTTTCTGTTTCTGGAAGCTGGACCAGTAATAGGCTTGAAATGTTTTAATGAAACCATTTGTCAGGAAAACTGAGTTCATGCCTGTGCTCAAAGAAATACGCATGTGCGGAAAATGATCCACAGAACTGTACACAAAACCAGTACTGTGCGCGCATCTACACATGCACGTTTGGATGTACTTTGACCCAGTGGCCTTATTAAAGCACCCCAAGACTCAGGAGCATTGCTGAGTGGTTGTCAGCTCTTTCTGCCTGTGGCCTGATCCTGTTTGACTCTGCTTGCTCCTGAAACTCTGTTGCTGACTCCAGCTTGTGACCTAGCCTTGCCTCCTGCCTGCTGTTCCAGTACCTTCTCTGCTCACCAGATACCAACCTTGGCCTTGCTCTGACTCTGCTCCTGGTTCTCAATCATGTACTTCTGCCGCCTGGTTGTTGCGAAATCTTGCCCTTCTGACTATGCATCTAGATCCTGCGTCTGCTAGCTACAAGTCTGCTTGCTGCACAGTCTTTAGTTCTGCAACCTTTTCAAGATCTCCTGGCCCGGATCTCCTACAGTCACGTGTGCCACTCTTATGCCCTGTTATCAAAGGCAAGAGGTTTAAGGAAGCCCTCTTGTCAACTTGGCCTCGACCAGGTATGTGACACCATTTGAAAAAGAGTCTTGCAAACAATCCTGAAAGTGGTACAGTCGAGGGATTGTCTTTTGTCAATCACCCTGAAGGATGCATATTTTCATGTTCCTAATGCTCCATATTTCCAGAAATGTCTTTGTTTCGCAGTGAACCAGCTCCACTACCAGTTAGTTTACCTACCGCAGGAGAGGAGCTCCACTCTTCTGAAGATTGATAATATGACAGCAGTGTTGTACATCAGAAAGCAAGGGGGCACTCGCAGCCGCTCTCTGCTAAAGGAGGCAACTCCAATAATGGAATGGGCCCATATCAATTCCCTCCATTTGCCATCAGTTTAGTATACCCGGTCAGAACAATCTTCAGGCTGACTATCTGTCCAGGACAAATCTCAAAAACAAGTGGACCCTGCCACTGCAAGTGTTTAGGAATTTATTGGCTTGGGCTTTCCTTTTGGAGGTGGACCTCTTTACTTCTCCAGCCAACACTTCCGTGGTCCTACTTCAGAGTCTGCAAGCAATTCAGATGGATGGGCTGAGTTCAGACTGGCCCTTTTGAATAGCGTATGCCTTTCATTCAGTCCATCTGGTTCTCAGCATTCTGAGAAGGCTGCTACAGGAGAAGGTCACAGTTTAAGCAGCGATTCCAAACTGGCTTAAACATTCATGGTTTACTCTGCTTCTTCACCTGACCACCAGGGCTCCTCTTCCCTTACCAGTGAGGCCGGCCTTCTGTATTAAGACCCATTCTTCATCCAGCGCCAGACAGTCTCAGTTTGATGGCCTGGGTCTGGAAAGGTAAATGTTTGATCAATCTTGGTTACTGTAATAAAGTGGTGAATATCTTCATTAAGTCACGAAAAGACATCACTCGTGTGGTCTAAAATTCTAGAATTCACAGCCTCACAGAATTTATATGCCTCAAGTTTGCCACATCTTAGACTTTTTACAATCTGGTCTGGATATGGACTTGTGTGCAAGTACACTAAAAGGTCACATTTCTGCGAACTCTGCTTTTACGGGGATTCAGTGGGCAGCCAATGGGATTATAGCCTTGTTCTTCAATGCTGCTGTTGCACTCACACCTCCAAGGGGCCTGTTGTTTCTTAAGTGGGATCTTTCTTTAGTGGGATCTTCCTTTAGTATTGAAAATGAGCAGACAGTGTGACCAGGCAGTGGGAAAAGCGAATAGAATACTAGGATGCATCACTAGAGGGATCACCAGCAGGAGAAAGGAGGTTCTGATTCCCCTATATAGATCTTT
The DNA here is from genome assembly GCA_028564925.1 of Lithobates sylvaticus. NCBI lineage: Eukaryota > Metazoa > Chordata > Amphibia > Anura > Ranidae > Lithobates > Lithobates sylvaticus. The sequence goes on from CM053031.1 coordinate 206,620,338, forward strand.
AGTGAGACTGTGTCCAGTTCTGGAGACCTCACTTACAGAAAGATTGATATGATAGAACAAGTTCAGAGACAGGTAACAAAAATGGTAAACCTTATCAAGAGCGACTTCAGGAACTTAATATGTACAGTCTGGAGGGAAAGAAGGGACAGGGGAGACATGATTGAAACCTTTAAATACATCAAGGGGGTGAATAAGGTTCAAGAAGGCAGGAAGTCTTAGCAATATGAAAACAAAATCAAGAACACAGGGATATGACCTCAAACTAACTGGAGGAAAGTTCAAAACAAATCTTAGAAAGTATTATTTTACTGAAAGCAGTGGCAGCTGGTAGTATATTTTTTGGAGGGGGGGAGTAGCAATCCGTCTGCCCCCCCTTGTTGGTCGGTCGGGTCTCCTGCACCCCCCTGTCAGTTGATCGGTCCCCGCAATTACCCCATCTAAGTCGCGGGCTTCCGGGGAGGTGGGTGGCAGGCCATTGTGTCTCTGTCTCCTCCTTCCTTGGCTTAGCGGCGACGCAGCTTCCCCTGCATCTCCTCCCTCCTCCTCCTCAGTGGCCAATGGGATCGCTTCTCCTCTTGGCCAATTGGGTCTCAGAACCCGCTTCCTGAGTCGGGATTGGCTGGGAGGAGAATCAGGAAGGCAATAGTGAATATTAATTCACTATTGTCACAGAACTGGGTGGGGACAGGGCGCACGGCTCTACTATGTGCTTCTAAAAAAAAAAAAAAAAACACTCCCATTGGAATCCATGCGTTTGGCGCCCTGCATGTAAAGGATTACGGGGGAGACACCCCTGTGCCCCGAAAGGGTAGTTGAGGATTGGAAAAACAAGGTAGTGAGACAGTCAACAGTAAATGGCTTCAAACATACTTGGGATAAACATAGATCTATAGTCAGACAACAAAGTTAATAAAAAAAAACAAACAAAAAAAAAACACTTTTCTAAATACCTTTGGTCATGAAGCTTCCCTGTGGCACCTTACGCTGTCTTCTTGATTGCAGACACAAAAGGGTTTCTGAACTGGTGGCACTAGGTTTTAAAGAATGATTTATGACTTTGTACGCTGCCAGGGTAGTTCTCACTCCAATGTTGGAACTCTTAACAAAAGTGGCCTCCAAGCTCCATATGGCTCAGGAGATAGATCTGAAATCTTACATAAAGGCAACAACTGATAACAGGAAGTCAGATTATCTGTTCGTTAGCCCAAATAGAAGCATCAAGCAGGGTCATAGCCTCCAGGATGATAAAGGCTTACAAATTGCAGGGGATGGCAGTTCTGGAAAGAGTGACAGAGCACTCTACAAGGGGTGTCTCAGCTTCATGGGCAGCAGCTTGCCAATTCTCCCCAGAAACGATAGGCAAGGTGGCAATGTGGTCTTCTATTCATACATTTGTATCTCACTACTGTGTGGAACTGGTAGTATTGACTACTGTCAAGTCCACTAGAAGGGTTAGGCCCCATGCACACGAGACGCAGATACAAACTCTGCTGAACGCATGTTTTAAAAAGCAGAAACCTGCGTTTAAAAACGCGCGTTTTGCTGTGTTTTCATGTCGCGTTTAGACGCGTTTAGACGCGTTTGCGTCTATAAGCATTTGTAAAGATAGCATCATATAGACCCTCCCCAAGCTCAGAAAGCAGGTATTATTAACTATTTCTGCCATTTTGTGAGCAGCAGCAGCAGAGAGAGCAGTTGTACACTTGCATTTGCCTCTCTTTCTGTGTTTTTTTTTGGGAAATGGATCCCATATTAAATATATGTCAGGAAATGCTCCTGATGTCGCTCTTGATGAAGCAGCAACGTCGTCGCAAATTTGCATGAGAGGTCCAGAATCAGAGCTTGGCGATATTGGACCTATCCGTTGATGGCACAGCGAATGTCCGTTGGATATTTCACAAACATGTATGCAATTCACAAACATGTATGCATCAGTGAGTATATATGCTCTATGAACTATCTAAACTAATTACGACATTTTAAACAATTTTTTCTAGTATTTTTTATGGTTTACCATCATATTTCTCAGTTTTCTGGTCAAAAAAATTGGGTTCCTTTAAAAAGGCTTATAAACGCAAATGCGGCTAAACGCAGGTGCCTGCGTTTAGCCGTGTTTTGTGTCTGAAACGTGGAAAAGCAAAGTGTCTGAACGCATTTTTTTGCTTCTGGAAAAACGAGGTTAAACGCAACTGCATAAAAATGGGAAAAAACTAGACTGTGTACATGGACACATAGGATAACATTGCATGCGTTCAGGTGCAGTTGAAAAAAGTGTCCAACTGCCTCTGAACGCGCATTTAACTGCGTCTCATGTGCATGGGGGCTTATTGCTTTAGCATCTAGCTAGTAGTAATGCCAGGCTGGGGGTGGGATCCAGTTTATGAGTTTATGAAAAAGTGAATGTGCAGCACTAAAATTAGGACAGTCACTATAAGTGTAAAATTGAGCATTATTGTTTTACACTCATAATGACACATATGCAAATGCATAAGTGAATAAACTGAATAAAGTCCACAACGTGATACAAAATAAAGCATAAGTCCACAGATGACAACTAGGATATAATGGTAATCCAGGTGAGTGAATGACCTCCTTAGGACATCAGTGGGACGACAGGTGTGAAGAGTGGATAATGGAAGAAAGCCACCACCAACATAAGGAAGGCTTACCAGAGCCATTTGAAACAATAAGGCATATGCCCAATGAGTCGTTAAGGCTGATCACGCTGTCCTTCAGATAGTTCCCAATGAAGAGGGAAAACTCAAAGGGAGGTTGGCCGACTCTTTCTCATATGCTCACAGAGGTTGGCAGCAAGCGATCACCCACGCTACAGACACGTTCAGTCCTTGGCATTGAAGATCTGACAAGTGGGACAAGTGAAAAGTTTAAACGATGAGAGAGATCTGCCAGATGCAGCCAAAACCGTGTGGTGTGGAGCCCCCCCAGGTGATCCCATACAATGGGGGTCTGCAGCGTTCAGATGAATGGGCTATCAGTAGTCAGACCTGCCTGCAACTCTAAGATCTCATTTACACTTGCAGTTGGGGGTGGTTTTACCAGGGCTCAAGTACTGCGGGAACGCATGGGAACGGAGTTCCTGTACTTTTTCCACAACAGGAACTCAGTTCCCGTTAGCAGCCATGTCCTGCAAGACTTTGAAGTATGCAAGCTGTGTGGCAGGTGCTACACCAGCAGCTGCCGACACAGCTAGCAAAAGTAAGTGCTGTACACCTGACCATTCAGGCATTGCCAGTAGGGGGGCCCCATGACAGCTTCCGCTTCGATCTACCTGTCAATCACAGCTAGCTGATGGGTAGATCAGGTCTAGGTCTAGCTGATGGGTAGAGCAGCTATTCTGCTCACAGGACATGCAGGGAGAGAGGTGAGCTGAGGGAGGAACATCAGTTTGGGGTGGTAAGCTGAGCACAATACCTGGCAAAGTTTAATGCCAGGAGGGAAGTTTATGTGGAAATATGTGAAGGGTTGGAATAGCAGCGAGTGTGTGTTGGAGCCCTGCAGAGTTTGTAGCCCCCCAAGCTAACATACATCTCCTAAGCAGGAACACATCACTATCTCCCTAAGCATTCTGTCCAGATAATGTGCAGTTCATTTATGACCTTTCCGTTTAACCCTGTGTTATCCAAACTCTGTTCAATGAAAAGTGTAAACTCACCACATAAACACTTTATATACAAAATAACATTCCCCAATAAAGATCAGAACATGATGTTCAAATTTGCATGGGAGCACAATTGAATGAATGCTGATTATTCAGAGAATTACCGTATTTATGTTTATTGAGGATTGTTTTTTTTTTTTTTTTTTTTTTATGTACTAACAGTTAAGCTTCATACACACAATACGAAAATTGGATGAAAAATACCACTTTTGAAACGTTCGTGCATATGAGCGTATCATTTTTTATTTTTTTTGGTGGGGGAGTGGATCTTGGGTGGGGAGTTCCCACACTTTTTTCCCCAGGACTTGACCCCTGGGTTTTACCACCCACAGTGACAACCACCACCTTAATTTAACAGGGTGGCCAGAGAGAGATATACATATGCTACATATATGCAAAACTCTATGCCATGAGGTAATAGACTCATGTGAACTATGCCATAATACACTGTATTGAAATAGACTGTTATAATCCCTGTTGCACAAGTTAAAGAAAAGTTCCACCAAAAAGCAACAGAGTCTTGTTAATTCCAGTCATGTGAATGGTGGCTTAGCACTGGTTCAGTCAAGGGCCTGGTTGTGATAGGGAGTAGAAAGGCTGGTCTGCCTTTCAGTGGTGACAGGTCTTCTGTTTGAACCATGCGCCTGGAAACCTGTGTCTGTGGTGTATTTAGGCCAGGTGTGTGGTGTAACCTCTGACAGACCCCACCTGGAACCACAGGAACAGGGCTCCTACAAGTTAGATCTGGCGTAAAGTGTTAGCCACTTGACAAAAGCCTAGTAGGCTGTGGGCTCTGGGTTTTTAAACAGCATTACAGCAGTTAAAAGAGAAGTATGGGGATGTTTTTTTTATAATCATACTTACCTAGGTGGATGCAGCATCGGTTCAATGCTGAATCTGTCCCCCGGCACCTCTAAGACTGAGAATCAAGCAATCTAACACCACAGACCGATTGGTTCTCAGGGCTCCCCAAGCAGAGAGCTGCTCACTGGAGCGCTGGGCTGTGGAGGGGGCAGATTGCTAAGAGGCTGAGCCGGGTGCCGATCCAGGCAGGTGGGCAGATCCTGACTCCATTGTCACGATCTTGCCCGAGCCTGGACCGGCTCTGTGACTTCAGCAGACAGCAGACTTCAGCCCGCTGTCTGCTGAAAATGGATCACAGGAGTGCAAAACGAACTGCACTCCTGTGATCCATAGGAGAAGTACAGCCAAACAAGCTTTGACTGTACTTCTCCTTTAATTCACATAGGCCCTAATGTGGTAACTGGCTTATTAACCACAGGGACAGAGGGACTTTGGTCCAAATCAGCGACATTCCCTTGAAATCAGGGACAGTTGGGAGCTATGAGTTCTTAGATGTGGTAGCTGCATTCAATTTCTTTTTCAGGCTTTATTTCCTTTATTTTCACCTGGTGATCCTGCCAGTAAGTCTGTTGTTTTTCAGCAGAATAAACTGTCCTGCAGATGTAGCATTTTGAGGATTGGGACAAACCATTTAACACTGACAGGGGTGCTTACAGTGATCAGCTATTATTTATTTATGCATATATAAAACGAATGCAGCCATGACATCTAATGATTGCTAAGCTGCAATTTAAATTTTTTGGTTTGGGTTTGATACCGCTTTAACAAACGTCATACACACACACACACACACATGCTGCCAAAACACATTAGGGTATATTTTAGGTGAAAACGTATTACCTACTGACAATTTCCAATATTTCTTTCTTTTCTTTCAGGACTAGCTACTTTGCCTCTTACCCTCTTGTCTGCAAAAAGTTGTTAATTAGCCTCAGGAAGATGGACCTTAACTATTTGCTGTTAAATGAAAACAAGAAGCAATTCGTAATTAACAAGGTGAATCAATGCCTGGTAAGAAATGTTTACACAAATCCTTGGGGAGCCTAGACAACCCATGCATGCATAATTAAAGATAGATGTATGATGGTAACATTCTTGTTGGTTTTATTTTATGAAATCCATATGTTTCATATGTAATTGTCCACCCACATATATGAGCCACAAGCACTATGCTGGATAAATTACTGAGTCGAAAATTGTCCTCTAATACCGTCAGGAGGTTAGCAGTGCAGAATGGCATAAATTATGCATCCTTCTGTCTTTCAGAATGGTTCTATAGCGGATGTGTATCAGCTAGATATGCTTGGTAGCCTCATCTGTCACTTGTCCCCGAATATCATAAGGAATGGCATCCACAATGTATTTACATCAGCAATAAATCTGTTTAAGACCTGTTCTAACCTTAGCCATGAGCAAAACCAAGAAATTAAATACAGAATCCTGCAGCATTATGGGTATGTAAGCTTCTTTTTTGCTTGTTAGATAATTTCGGCAAATACAGAAATGTCTGTCTCACCTGTCTGCTGGTGTTCCCTGCAGAAACCCATTAAACTGGACATCCGAAATAGCACAAGATATGGTACCATTCTGGAATCTTCTGTCAAAAGAGGAGATCATTACTGTATTACTGAAGGTAAGGTGGTTATGCAGAATAATGATTTATTAATGATTAATAATAATAAAAATAATGATTTATTTCACAGCACTGACACTGTTTTAGAGAACAGTGAACTATTTACTATCAGGCCTTCTCTTCAATCAGATTACACAGTATACATTCCTTTATATCTCCCAACAACTATGTACAGTCAGAATGTAATATGTATGGTGAGCTAATGTCACTAGACTCCGTACCACACTTGTACCACACTCGTACCACACTCATACCACACTCGTACATGTACAAACACACCTGGTAAAAGTTTGGGTAGAAGCAAATTAGCCTACTAATATGTAAGGCTGAGGAAAAACTGGAGCTTCTGTAGAAAATCCATACAGTTCTCCAATGAAGATCTTTGAAAAATATTGAATAAAGTAAGTTATCTCTGTAGACCATTTGTGGCACCTCAGGAAGCTGGCCAAATAGCTGGTGCAACAGGTTGTTAGAGTAAGCACACTGTGCACTACTTTAACTGGTAATTGCGCGTTCATGCAATTTTGTAACCAAACGAAATTTGCGTCCTTTTCTTCCCACAAATAGAGCTTTCTTTTGATTTCTTATAAAAAAAATTAATAAACTTTTTTTAATATTGGTTTTATTTCAAATGACCCCATTTTGGAAAGTAGACACCCAAGCTATTTGCTGAGAGGCATGTTGAGCCATTGAATATTTTTTTTTTTAGTCCCAAGTGATTGAATAAAGACAAAAATAAAAAATTTTTTTTTTTTTTTTCAAAAAGTTGTCACTAAATGATATATTAGTTATTTTGCTGCTTCTCCTGAGTATGGGGATACCACATGTGTGGGACTTTTTGGGAGCCTAGCCGCGTTTTTTAGAACCTTTAAATGGTACCAAACAGACATGCTTTAAAATTGCGCACAAACACGCAGTGCGACAAACTACATACATTTTTAAAAGCCTTTAAAACTTTACATGATACCACATTAGATTCACGGAGGCAAAAAAAATGTTAGCGATCGCAGGGATCAGGGCCTGACTCTGCGAACGCTGCAGTTATGTGTGCTTAGTGTTTTGTAAGTGACAGTGATCGATCGATACTGCACTTGGGTGGGGGCTGGGCTGGGCGGAGGGGGAAAACGCAGGTGCTAGCAGGTATCTGGGCTGATCCCGCTAACAATGCGTTTTTTTTTTTGGAACCCTAAACTGCTGGGACGCTAGTATAGATCTGATCAGATCAGATATTGATCTGTTCAGATACTATACCACTAAAGGGAGGTGTATGCTTTGCGCGTGGGTGTTTGCAGTACTGGCACTAACCTGGGGCGACGCAGACCTTATTTGACCCTAAAACCTAATTGATATCACCCGCCGGGCGATCAGGGGGTTAAACCGTTATTGGGTAATAAATGGCGGGTGCCCTGACAGTATAAAAAACAAGCTAACTAACCAGCGTCACCCGTAACAGTAATACAAAAAAAAACTGGTTACCTAGCGACACTAATGCAGCGATCAGAAAAACGATCGCTTAGTGACACTGGCAAAAGGGGGTGAAAGGGTTAACTAGGGGCAATCAGGGGGTTAAAACCTTTATTAGGTAATATATGGGGGTACCTGACGCTATATAAAAACCTGACGGGGAACCTAAATAACGAAATAACTAACTGGCTAACCAGCGTCACCAGTGACAGTTATACAGTGATCACTGGTGAAAGGGTTAACTCTAGGGGCAATCAGGGGGTTAAAACCTTTATTTAGGTTGTAATATGGGGGTACCTGACCTATAAACCTATTTATGAACCTATATAAACATGGCGGTTACCTAAAAAAAAAAAATGGTTACATAGCGACACTAATGCAGCGATCAGAAAAACGATCGCTTAGTGACACTGGCAAAAGGGGGTGAAAGGGTTAACTAGGGGCAATCAGGGGGTTAAAACCTTTATTAGGTAATATATGGGGGTACCTGACGCTATATAAAAACCTGACGGGGAACCTAAATAACGAAATAACTAACTGGCTAACCAGCGTCACCAGTGACAGTTATACAGTGATCACTGGTGAAAGGGTTAACTCTAGGGGCAATCAAGGGGTTAAAACCTTTAATTTAGGTTGTAATATGGGGGTACCTGACCTATAAACCCTATTTATGAACCTATATAAACATGGCGGTTACCTAAAAAAAAAAATGGTTACCTAGCGACAGCAGTGACACTAATACAGCGATCAGAAAAACGATCGCTTAGTGACACTGGCAAAAGGGGGTGAAAGGGTTACCTGGGGGGCAATCAAGGGGTTAAACCTTTATTAGGGGGGGGTAGGGGGCTACCTTGGACCTAAAACTAACTGCACTGACAGTTATTACAGTCACACTGACACTAAATGCAGTGATCAGTAAAAAAATGATCACTGCAATTAGTGACACAGTGACTGGGGGGGGGGGGTGGGTAAACAAATTCACACGAAAGGGTTGGTCTACCCTAAAAAAATGAATATTTATGAATAGATGGAGCCTGATTGGCTGAGTCAGCAAGACTGAGCAAGGTTAATCCCCCAGGTCTTAATTGATGTTCTTGACCCCAGGAGGAGTCAGTATGTTCCCAGTGGATTTTCTATAGGTATTGTGGGGGATTAGCTCTTGGGGATCACCTTTTCTGGAAAATAAGGTCAGCGTGCAGGCAGTTTATTTAAAATCTGGTGGGTTGCCAGGTTTAGTTAGCAGTGGTTTGCAAAGTCATGAAAACAAACAAAAAACTACACAGTAGACTCCTCTCTATATGGTGTGGGGCTGGTCCCTCTCACCCACAAAACATGTGGTAAAGCAAACCTTTTTAAATCCAAACAGAGCTCCTGTCTCTAATACCCTTCTGAGTCTCAGGCCAGAGCTCTCCTGTGCTCTCTTCCTGCTCATTTAAAGTCCACCTGAGCGTGGACTCAAGTGGACTACAACATCCGGTCCGGAACCAAGCCTTCCACAGAGGCTTGAAAAACCCGGGCCGGATTCCGGTTTAGTCTCTTACAATAGAACGAATGCGAGGTGAAATATACCGATTATCCATTACCTCACCTCGCATACTGTCACATATCCTCCCCCCTCTGCTCAAGCCCCTGCGGCTGGGTAATTGTCCCAAGCATACAGTGCATTCAGCAGAGGGCATCCGCATTGTTTTGGAGCTTGCCCTGCCTATGCTCTACTGTAAACTTAAAGGGCTGTAAAGCCAGGAACCATCTTGTCACACGTCCATTTTTCTCCCTGTTGTCACGCATCCACTTTAGGGGAGCATGCTTAAATGACCACTCCAACAAGTAATACTTCAGAGAGTCTAAGGCCTATTTATTAGCGAAACACTCCTTTTAGACAATGGCACAGTTTTTTCATGCTTGTTCAGTTTCCGGCTCAGGTATGCAACCAGGTGCTCCTCACCATCTCTGTTCTGGAATAGTACAGCCCCTAGGCCCACCTCAAAAGCGTCCGTCTGTAACACAAACCCCTTTGTGAAGTCTGGGGTCACTACCACTGGTAGTACACAAAGGGCCTGCTTTAATTTCTGAAATGCCTCCTCTGCTTCAGGATTCCATTTGACCATGACCGACACTCTACCCTTCATCAGGTCGGTCAGAGGGGCGGCAATGGTGGCAAAGTTGGGTATAAACCGTCTGTAATACCCCGTAATGCCCAAGAAGGCCTGAACTTGTTTTTTGTTTACTGGTTGGGGCCATTTTTGAATTGCCTCAATCTTATTAATCTGAGGCTTGACCAGTCCCCGGCCAATAACGTACCCAAGGTATTTGGCCTCCTCCAGGCCTATGGCACACTTTTTTGGGTTTGCCATGAGACCTGCTTCCCTAAGGGAATCTACCACTGCTTGTACTCGGGGCAGGTGCGATTCCCAATCTGGGCTGTGGATGACCACATCGTCCAAATAAGCGGCTGAATACGGGCGATGTGGTCTCAACATTTTGTCCATCATTCACTGGAATGATGCAGGGGCCCCATGCAGACCAAAAGGCATCCGGTTTTAGTTAGTGGTATTTGCCAATAGTCTTTCGTTCTAGGTCTAGGGTCGTTATGTAGCGGGCCTGTCCCAACCTGTCCATGAGTTTGTCGATCCGAGGCATCAAGTATACATCGAACTAGGACACACTGTTGAGTTTCCTAAAGTCGTGATAGTGTTATCTGGTTTTGGGGCCAGCACTATGGGGCTCGACCAATCATTGTGGGACTCTTCTATCATGTCCAACTCTACAATATTTTTGATTTCCTTTGCGACTGCCTCTTGCCTGGCCTCGGGGATTCTATATGGCTTTACATTTACGCGAACCCCAGGTTCCATCATTATATCATGCTGGATCATCTTGGTCAGTCGGGATAAGGGGGAGAAAAAGTCTCTATTTTTGACCCATAGGAGTCAATGGATGGGCTGCTTGGATTCGCCTGAAAAACGGACAGGTAGATCTGAGCTTGCTTGCCGTGTTAAAGGGGCCTAAGGCTCGGTTCACACTGGTGCGATGCGGGAAGCCTGCAAATCCAGTGTGGGTACCCGCATAGCACCTGTATCGCACAGTGGTTCACACTGAGACCTGCGAACCACTGGGGATGCCAGTGTAAAGTTAATGACACCCCCAGATCGGTTCGAAGATCACAATGCGAACTATGCAATAGTGCATAAATCAGATTGCATAGGTGTGAACACCCATGCGATACGATTCCAGTGTGGAACAGAAAAAGGGTCCTGCACCATTTTGGCGCAAATGTGATGTGATTTGAACCATACAGTTTATATGACTGAAATCGCATCGCACAGACATCGCATGTGATCTTCATCGCATCGGATCACATACGATGTCTGTCATCGCACTAGTGTGAACCGGCCCTAACTCAGGCTTGTGGCTGCCCCAGCACCCCTGGAGAGGAAAGAGTCCATCTCTGGGACTACATGCCCCAGTGATCCTCCTGGGCAGTGTGAACTCTGACTTCGACACATCACTGACTTTCCAGACTCCGGCAGAACAGCAGCATGAAAACTCCTTGTTATTTCCTAGGTTGTTATTTCCGGGCTCAAACTCCCTGTTCCTTTTATAAGACACGGAACCAGTAATTTGGACCCAGTAAAGCCTGCCAAAAAGAAATTCCAGGAACACAATTACCTTTTACAAAGTTATGTCATTTTGAGGCTGAAATTTAATTATTTTCAGGTGTGATCAAATGCATGTGACTGGACTGTGACTGTCATCAGTAGGTCACTGCAATATATACCATTTTCACTACTATCTGCTGCAAATTTGAGATTCTTGTACCCATATAAGATTGCTGACTTGAGACTTTGTAAATAGTTTCAGAATTTAGCACCACGGATGTTATCAGAGGCCGCAAGAATTCCTCAGGGTGATGAGATGCTATCAGCCTTACACAATGCCATTTGGCTACATGGTACCAATGATTCAGTGCCCGCAGGTAAAGGATTTTTATCTTGAAGAATATTCACATTCTGCAGATCTCATAATAGCACTGTTTCTTCTATTCCCGGACAGCATTCAAAAGCCCCTTTGTTTGTCTGTAATGAAACAATGTCTTTTCAGATATTGAATGGCATGAACTATTCAGACCTGAAGAAAGCTGTTGTACTAATGACCTATCCTGAGATTTGGCTGGCAGATCTAAGCTGACATTTTCCTTGAAATGAGAGAAGGGAAACTTGTAAATATGTATTTTAGCAGTAGTCCTGATGGTACCCATAGACATAAGCCAGTCTGAACAATGATTTTATGTCTGTGGGAGACCCTGAAACAACTAGAACAAACAGTTTCCCAATCACTACTGTACCCCAACCAAAAAGCCAGTACTAACTCCTACTCCCATACCTTCACCTCTACATTAACATTACCCTCAAGCTAAGGTGAGCTGCATTTAAAGGATATGCCCTACTCTGCGTATTATTCTGTTTAAGGCTGGTAAAATTGATAATCTGTTTCACATAACTTTTATAACAATTAATTATTGCCAGAAAATTTAAGATAAATCTAACTGGTGGCCATATCTCCCAACTTTCTGAAGTTGGGAAAGGGGGATATGTTATAGCACAAAGTATGTCGTCATATTTGCTAGTGCAGACTGCTGGAATTTTATCAGACGAGCATTCTGGTGAGCCAGACAACAAAAAATAATCTGCATGCCGCATTTCATGCTGATGAGAAATGATGTGCTCTGTATGTTAATCCTTTTAGCACTTGCAAACAGGCAAGAAAAGTATCCATTCATTTGTATGCGTCAGGAACTTGGAGCACATCACGCTCAGGGAAAACTATTGAAAAGTGCCAGACACAGCACTGATATTGCCCTTCAACACAGTGAATAAACCTTAAACCTGTGGCTAACCCTGCGGCTTCAACGTTGTCACAGACGGAGTAACACATCAGAGTCACTGACGTTAAACAAATATGTGATTTTCACACGTTAGACCTCAATAGTTACTCAGATTGTACTGAATGCGTCAGAATAACTGCCAGAAAACATGTATTTTCAGAGGTTAGCTATGCAAACCACATGATTTCACTCATAACATGTTTGATTTAAAGAAACATGGGAGCTGTTATTGCTCTCTTTTCTTCTGAAAATGTTGGTTGTCTGGCGGTCATGATGATCTTCTGCCTTTAATACTTTGAGTCACAGAGGTTTATTTACTAAAGGCAAGTAGGGTGGCCTTTTTGCAAGGAAATTTTCACCTTGCAAGGACATTTGCCTTTAGCTTAGTGAGCAAGGTGAAGCTCTTCTGACTTTTAACATCTAATCATGGACAAGCAAAAATAAAGGAAAATTTATTATCAAATACTTACCGTAATTTTCCTTTCCTGATGGACTCCATGGCAGCCTACGTGTGGGTTAACCCCGCCTCCTCTCCAATGCTATAGGACCCCATTCAAATAAAAGAGAGCTCACCGCTAGGTACTGTGTTCCGTAACTAGCCTACTCAATGACTGATGGGTGGGAACTCCGTCTGCCATGGAGTCCATCAGGAAAGGAAAATTACGGTAAGTATTTGATAATAAATTTTCCTTTTTCCTGACAGACTCCATGGCAGCCTACGTGTGGGAAATAACTAGCCAATCCACACGGGTGGGTATGCTGAACAGCAATAAATTCCAATTTGACCCGTCAGCCGACACGATCTATTACTGAAGTTTCAAAGAAGACAGCGAAGCATTATGACGATAACATTTTAATAGAAGCCCATGAGGCCGCTTTGTAGATCACGTCTGGAGCCACGTGCTGGGCTGCTGCCCATGAAGCCGCTATATCCCTGGCATAACGTGCCATACTTCTTCCAGAGGGACTAGGCCCCTATTTATAAAAAGGCTGAAGGATGAACCAGATGATCCAAGTCGCAGTTGTTTCTAGTCGAAGCTGGAAATCGCTCACAGTTATACCTTCCGAATTCCGCCTATATCCAGAGAATTAACTTTAGTGGACTTTTGGACCTAAATGTAACTAGGAGAATCCCCCGGCTCTTATAGAACTTGAGGTAATTTCCGGAATTGAGCCAAACATAGGAATAAGGACCACCTGGATTGGAAAGAAGGACAGAAGAGGATCCTCGTAACTTAGGGACACAACTTCCAAGACTCTCCTGGCGAGGGTAATGGCTACAAAAAAAGTGATTTTAATTGAAAAGGTCTCGAGATAGCAAGCGTGGAGGATCCTGTATTACTGAACCCTGACAGTGAGTTGAGGACAAGGGAAAGAACCCAAATGGGGAATCTTGGTCTTCCTTGAGGGCTGAGTTCTAACACCTTATAGAACCACCAGATTAAAAAGGTGAACAACCCGCTGAGCTCCGGAGAAGGCCGACAAGGCTAAGACTTGGATTCTAAAAGAGCTGATGGACAGGGATAAATCTAGGCCCGAACAAATAAATCTGAACCTCTGGATCTCCACCTGAAGAATAAGAGAACGCAACAGACTTGGCCCATCTTCTATCGACCTAATTCGTACTCGTCCTCATAGAGCTCAAAGTGGAAATCACCCTTGAAGTACACCTGAGATGGACAAGGATGCTGGACTGCTCCTTGAGTGTAATACCTCACCAGCTTAAAGTTACCTGGGAAGAGAATATATCTACCCCAGGATTGACTCCCAGAGACATAATCTACTAGAATGATTGCACACGAAGAGACCACTCGTTAGTGACGTAACCAAATGCGTGACAGGAAACCTACTCGGATGTTCTGGACTCTGAGGAAGTATGCCAATGAAACATTGCCTGGACCCAGGACATGATGGGTTTGACCTTCCGGAATAATGTGGTGCTTTGAGAACCTCTATGATTCTTTACATGAGAACGGATAACACAGCGATGAACACCTGATAAAGCCGACTCTCCCTTCCACAGATAGGAGAATGACTGAAAGCACACCAGGCTGCCGGAAGTTCCAAAACGTACTAGCTCAGGCTGGGAAGACTCGTATCCTTGAACAAGGTCCGATGTGCAGCAGACTCCCCAACCGGTACTGCTTGGCATAGGTCATGACATGGGACCAGGGAGTGGCAATCTGAGCCAGTTCTGTGCTGTAGTCACCAGAAGCGGCTGCTCCTCATTATTGATGACATGTGAACAGGTTGACTAATGCCCCTTGATATCCGTTACTTGCATAAACCTGACAAGACGGGGTAAAACTTCTGCAGGGACTGCTTGACTGTAATCTCCCCACTGGAAGAGAGATGGTGCTTTCCACTACAACGAGCTGGGCCCAGAAGAATATCAGCCGGACTGGTTCTAGGTGGCTTTTTCCCAAAGGGCCATCCAAAGTTAGTCACGATGGAGAAACCTATTCCATGCGAACTAGCAGCTGAACTTTGTCCTAAGACAGCAACAGAAGGTCGTTGGAACAGCGATACCGTCTTCTCGTTCCGATGAGGGCCACTATGGCCAGAAGAATCTTTACAAAGAACTCAGATGGAACCGGAGGTATTTGAGAAACTCCTTTGCTACCTGAACATGGAGGTAAGCATCTTTAAGTCGATTGAGAATAGCGAAATCGCCTGAACGTACTTTATAAACTGTTCTCTTATTGTGCCAAGAAGAGGGGAAATATACCCCCTGGAATTTATCGTCCTGGGGACGGCGTAACTATAAGGCCCGTTGAACCGTGACCGAAGACCACCAAGCCAACCGGAGGAACAGATTGACACCAGCTCCATTCACTGCTGAATTCTTGGAGAACTCTTCTGAGTACGCGACTCTGTACTCTGTTCGGGTTTCCATATCTCTAGACATAGCTGCTAGAGCCGGTGCAGGTTTACAAGCCATATTGGCAGAGCCATACGCTTATCCTGAAGTCTTGAATCATTTCTTCACATGCCCGTCCAGGACACTGCATCTTTTTAAAGAAAGCATAATCGCATCCATAAGGGGAAAGTTTCCCAGACACCTCACCTCTCCTGCCTTAAAAGGATATAGCCTAGAGGTCTTTGCTTGACATAGAAGTTTTCTTGTCCATCTTGCTCCACTCGTCATCATTTCAAACCGTAATGGGCAAAAAGAGAGACAGAGAGAGATTTCCTTTTCCCCGGATGCCTAAAGAACTACTTTGCTTATCCGGGGAGTGGAATGGTCTACCCAAATAAGGGCTTCCACAACTGCTTTGACTCCTGGAGGAACCGGAGAGCGACAAGGCCTTCAACATATTTTTAACCTTCCGACTTGCTGACCGAGGAATCCAGAGAAACAGCGTAGGGCTGGGAAGAGCCTGAATCCTTCGGGCCACATCAGCCGGGAAGATATAAAAACAGGCTCCATGTGTGGTATATACTCCACATTCATATTATTCGTCTCCTATTTTTAACCCCGATCGCCTGGGCGTAACACAGATCATATATGGACTTGCCCTCCCGGACTCATGTCCATCATCTTCGGCAGGCTCTGCGATCCAAGCGGCTGACGTGGCAGCAGGTGCAATGATTTAGAGGAGGAATGGCAACATCTCCTCTATACAAAGGAGGAATGGCAACATCTCCTCTAGCCGGAGGAGGAATGGCAACATCTCCTCTAGTCGGAGGAGGAATGGCAACATCTCCTCTAGCCGGAGGAGGAATGGCAACATCTCCTCTAGTCGGAGGAGGAATGGCAACATCTCCTCTAGTCGGAGGAGGAATGGCAACATCTCCTCTAGTCGGAGGAGGAATGGCAACATCTCCTCTAGTCGGAGGAGGAATGGCAACATCTCCTCTAGTCGGCGGAGGAATGGCAACGTCTCCTCTAGTCGGCGGAGGAATGGCAACGTCTCCTCTAGTCGGCGGAGGAATGGCAACGTCTCCTCTTATCCGGAGGAGGAAATGGCAACGTCTCCTCTAGTCGGAGGAGGAATGGCAACATCTCCCCTAGTCGGAGGAGGAATGGCAACGTCTCCTCTAGTCGGAGGAGGAATGGCAACGTCTCCTCTAGTCGGGGGAGGAATGGCAACATCTCCCCTAGTCGGAGGAGGAATGGCAACGTCTCCTCTAGTCGGAGGAGGAATGGCAACGTCTCCTCTAGTCGGAGGAGGAATGGCAACGTCTCCTCTAGTCGGAGGAGGAATGGCAACGTCTCCTCTAGTCGGAGGAGGAATGGCAACGTCTCCTCTAGTCGGAGGAGGAATGGCAACGTCTCCTCTAGTCGGAGGAGGAATGGCAACGTCTCCTCTAGTCGGAGGAGGAATGGCAACGTCTCCTCTAGTCGGAGGAGGAATGGCAACGTCTCCTCTATCTGAAGGAGGAATGGCAACATCTCCTCTAGTCGGAGGAGGAATGGCAACATCTCCTCTGGTCGGAGGAGGAATGGCAACATCTCCTCTGGTCGGAGGAGGAATGGCAACATCCCCTCTAGTCGGAGGAGGAATGGCAACATCTCCTCTAGTCGGAGGAGGAATGGCAACATCTCCTCTAGTCGGAGGAGGAATGGCAACATCTCCTCTAGTCGGAGGAGGAATGGCAACATCTCCTCTAGTCGGAGGAGGAATGGCAACATCTCCTCTTATCTGAAGGAGGAATGGCAACGTCTCCTCTCGTCGGAGGAGGAATGGCAACGTCTCCTCTAGTCGGAGGAGGAATGGAACATCTCCTCTTGTAAATGTTGTGGCCTGGCAAGGTCTCTGGTATTCTGGACCACCACTTTCAGGGTCCAATCAAGAGGGGCTGAAAAAGATGGGGGGGGGGGGGCATCGAATGCAAACCTCAACCCCTTCCCTCACCTGCACGTACCTTGTGCGTGAGGGCTGGCCATATAAAAGCAGTGACCTGTCCATAACCTCAGGACAGGACGTCAACACATGCACGGATGGTCTGCAGTTGACCCGGAAAAAAAATCACACAAAAACAAGCCAACCCGACAGATCATGAAATCGTCATATGTATATCCATACGTACACACCTGTATACACACACGTTTTTTTTTTTTTTTTTTTTTAAAGTATATAAAATAATACTAATAATAGCATCCTAAAAGAGTTGCAGCATGGTAATACCAAAAAAAAACTTTGAATCTGTATATTATAGACATAGATATATACCGAGATTTTTTTTTTTTTTTTTTATTAAATTTTTTTTTTTTTTTTTTATATATATATATATATTTTTTATTTTTTTATTTTATTATTTAATTTAATTATTTTTATTTCATATGTATACATCTACCTGCATACATATATCTATCAACACACACTTCTCCCCTTTAAGGGGAGAAACCCAGTCCAACTGCAGACCAGGCGGGGGAAGACTGCCGCTCACTGCCTGTGGAATTCCATTCCAACAGGAGATGGCAGATCTTTGAATTCCCCCGCCTGAGTGACGTCACCGCTCTCCCCCACAACGCGCCTGCGCCGTGGGGAACAGCCGAACGGCGCCTGCGCGGCCGCCGGACCATTCGACCCTCCGCGCACGCGCGAGCCAAGCCTCGCTTTCGCGGAGGCCTCGCGCATGCGCAGGACGACACCGGCGGCCGCGACCCGGAAGCGCCACGGCTGCCTGGAACGCAGAAGCGTTCCAGGCGCCAAGAGGAGTAAAACAGAGGTACCGAGAGTACCGGGAAATACCGGGAAGTACCGGGAAGTACCGGGGGAAAGGAGGGACACACATAACAAGCTTAACAAAGAAAACGGCTGCCATGGAGATAAACATGAGAAATTGCAGACCTTGCCAGCCGTTGAAGCGTCCACCTTCAGGTACACCGAGACCACCTTCCGCCCACTACTGGGATATCCAGTGCCATTGAAAAGATATTCGCCCGCTCGTAGCTGGGCTCCTGGTTGCACCGCATGAAGGGAACGATCAATCCTAAATATTCCGACCGGACGCCAACAGGAACAAACGTGATGTAGGTCCATGAGGAGGACAAAAAAGGAACACAGTACCTAGCGGTGAGCTCTCTTTTATTTGAATGGGGTCCTATAGCATTGGAGAGGAGGCGGGGTTAACCCACACGTAGGCTGCCATGGAGTCTGTCAGGAAACAGCTTTTTTTCTCCTTTCACATGAATGGATATTTTTTGCAAAGTGAATTTTCACCACATTCAGCATTAAGCTAAGTGAAAATTCCCTTGCAAACTGAACAGCCTATTAGCCTTTAGTAAATCAACCTCACTGAATCCGGAGTGCAGATCAGGAGTTTGACTTTTCTGATATGCATACTTGCTTCAGGTCAGGGACATGGAATGAATTGAAACCTGTGGAGCAGCATAACATGAAGGCAACAAGGTCAGCAAAGAAGGCCTAGGTAATATCTCACAACAGTTTTATATGAATAATGAATATGAGTATCCTAAATTGATCACAGAAAGGATATAAAGAAGTCTACATAGGAACTCCAGAATATTGGAGAGGAGAACAAGAACTGCCCATTTCTCATGGTGAATGTATAGCTTTCTAATGATGTTTTATTAAAGAATAATTCCAGGTATGGCATTTTTTACATAGTTACATTGATCCAGCTTGAACCGATGTAACTATGAAGTGTATATACCACACCTGGCCAATGTCCCTCGAAGCTGGAAACCACTAAAGTAGACGCCACTAGTTTTCAGGTTCTGTGCTTAGTGGCTCCCCTGCAGCACAGCAGTTGGCCATTTGGCATGAGCACCATTCAGAAAATTCTTTGCATTTTCTCAATTTCAAGCATTCTCTGAATGGCACCTGTGTTGTGCGCTAACCACCTGTGTTCATGATTTAGCAGGACAGCTGCTTGGCAAGGGACCCAAAAGTTAGTGGAGATCACTGGAATAGCGGTGTCTACTACAGTGATTTCCATCTTTAAGAGGGATCCCACAAGTATGGTATAGGCATAGTTACATTCCACGCTGGACCAATGTAATCTGCTAAAAAAATGCCATACCTGAAATTCTTCCTTAAATGCTTATGCTTTTTCCAACTAGTACATGCAATATAAAGGTAAGCTAACAACTCGGGAACTAATTCTCAAATTTTATGTCTTAGGATCAGAGTGTATGAACACAACAGCGCTGTCTGCTGATACCATCACACTACTGGGTGAAGCCAATTCCCTGTGGTCACCAAAGGAGCTGCAGTGTATGAGCATAGAAACCTTTGCCAAAACTGTCAACATCCTTTGTGGTTTGAGACGTTTCAATCAATCTCAGCTGTCTGTACTGAAGGATAAAGCAAAACAGGTACATTTTTGGAGCATACAATGTACCTGCACACACAAACAGACATGCATGCACCGTAAATAGGGTGACCATATTTCCAAACTGCCATTCAGGGACACAAACCCACCCCCCGTCCAAAAAATATGTTTTTTGATACTTTCTTTTGCCAATTTTTGGGGAAAAAAAGCAAACAGCGGTAACCAGTTTATACAGGTGGTATGCAAAACGGAGGGGGACACGGAGGAAGAACGGAGGGGGACAGCAGAATGGAGGGGGACACGGAGGAAGAACGGAGGGCCTCCCGCTCCTCTCTGCTGTCCCCCTCCGTTTTGCTGCCCCCCTCTGTTCTGCTGTCCCCCTCTGTTCTGCTGTCCCCCTCCGTTCTGCTGTCCCCCTCCGTTCCTCCTCCGTGTCCCCCTCCATTCTGCTGTCCCCCTCCGTCGGAGGGGGACAGCAGAACGGAGGGGGACACGGAGGAAGAATGGAGGGGGACACGGAGGAAGAACAGAGGGGGGCAGCAGAATGGAGGGGGAAACGGAGGAAGAACGGAGGGGGGCAGCAGAATGGAGGGGGACACGGAGGAAGAACGGAGGGGACAGCAAAACAAAGGGGGACACGGAGGAAAACTAGAGCGGTGGGCGCGTGCTGCTCTCCTCTCAGCCGTAGGATGCGGGCGGGTGCACTGCCCACACTGACTGCCAGTGCCGCCCACGTGTCTGTCAGCCCGCCCCTCAGGCCTCAGCTGAAGTCTTTGGTTGCTAGACGCGGGGCGGCCCCTAGCCTAGCAACCAGCCTGGCAGCCAGCCAGCCTATGATGTGTTATACTTTATAAAGGTAGCGGGCTGGCGGCAGACGGGCGGAGTGTGACGGCGGAGCGGACTGGTGTGTACAGTGGTCACTGTGGTTTTTTTTTTCATTCCGGGACACTTTATTGTCCAGGAAAGGAAGATGCCTGGGACACGGGACAAAAATCTCAAGTCAGGGACAATCCCAGGCAATCCGGGACACGTGGGGGGCACCCTAACCGTAAAGCAATTATTGGGCTTCATGGAAAAGAAAAGAGGACAGGGAAGGTACTGCTCTAGGAAAAAAGACACATCTGGAATCTGTGAACATATTTTGTTATGTGTATGATATCATTCAGTTGAACTGTATATTTCATGTTACCTTTTTGTATATAAAACTGTGTAATGCTACTCCTGAATGAGCTGCTGGACTTTGGGCCTATTTCCCCCCTCACAGCATCCAATTTTACATACATTTATTTTACACATATAGGGGTTTTTCTTTGGTGGTATTTGATCACCACTGTTTTTTTTTTTTTACGATATAAATTAAACAAGACCAACGTTTTTTATTATCGAATTATCAAATTTTTATATAAATTTTGGTGAAAATGTATTTGGCTACATGTGTTTGGTTAAAAAAAAAAAACAATAAGTGTATATTGATTGGTTTGAATGAAAGTTATATATATTGGAATTTTTATTTCGTTATTTTTTTAATGCTACTAATTGAGGTGAACAGCGACTTAAAATAGAACTGTGATAATGCGGCGGACAATCTGACACTAAAGGCACCACTGATCAGCTTGTGCTATAGCGAATAACAGCACAGCTGGGGCGGTGGGCGTGCACTCATGCGCCCCCCTACCCGAAAATACCAAATCAAGTACATCTACATGATTTGGTGCAGCGGGGCTGCCCTGCCTCAGTATAAGTGCAGTTGGCAGTCCTGAAGTGGTTTAGTAGCTCTCAAAATCCAGAACGCTGCTGTGCTGGCTTTTTACTGAACAGGCTGCTTCTGGCTTGGCTTGAAGTCTGCAGATAGGCCGGGCTAAAACTGTAGCAGAGTGTGTCCTGGAGCTTCCTTCCTCTATCTCTCTCCTCTGCTCCTGCTCTTTCTCTTCTGCCCCAGAGAGCCCCTAGCACCGAAGTCACCTCCAGGCTGGACCCTGGAATTGGCTCCTAGACTGTCAGGCTTCAGAATATTTATGAGCTGCTTCCCCATCTTCTAGGCCCACCTTCCCCAGGGATTGGTGGATGCTTCATGAATATTCAGGCTGCAGCCTCCGTCTCCCTGCCCCACTATGTTCTGGAATTTTTCAGTGAGTTCCAGAAGACAGTTGGAGGTAACAGAGCCACAGCCTGTGAAGCACTGCCTAGTCTCCTAAACACAATTAACACATGCTTCTCTGCTTACAGGAGAGCCAAACTAAATTACCCTACACTAGCAACTGTGAGGGTGCTACACCAATAAAGATGAATAATGGGCTAAATAAAAAATTATATTAACTTCCTGTGACAGGATTAACTGTTCAACAAAAATGACATTTAACCACCTGATTACTTTGCACTTAAACCCCCCTCGTGACCAGACCAATTTTCAGCTTTTGGCACTGACGCAATTTGAATGACAATTGCGCGGTCATACAACACTATACCCAAATGAAATTTTTATCATTTTTTTCCCACAAATAGAGCTTTCTTTTGGTGGTATTTAATCACAGCTGGGGTTTTTATTTTTTGCTAAACAAACAAAAAAAAATGGAAAATGTAAAAAAAAAAAAAAAATCATGTTTAATAGTTTGTTATAAAATTTTGCAAACAGGTAATTTTTCTGCTTCATTGATATGCGCTGATGAGGCGGCACAGGTGGGCACTGATAGGCTGCACTGGTGGGCACTGATAGGCTGCACTGGTGGGCACTGATAGGCTGCACTGGAGGGGACAGATAAGTCGGTACTGATGGGGACAGCAAAGATGGCACTGATGGGCACTGATGGGCACGGATGGGCACGGATGGGTGGCGCGGATGGGTGGCACGGATGGGTGGCACGGATGGGTAGCAGGGATGGGTGGCACCGATGGGCACTGATGGATGACACTGATGGGTGGCACTGATGGGCACTGATAGGTGGCACTGATGGGCACTGGTAGGTGACACAGATGAGCACTGGTAGGTGACACAGATGAGCACTGGCAGGTGACACTGATGTGCAGCACTGGCACTGTGGGCACTGAGAGATGGCACTGTGGGCACTGAGAGATGGCACTGTGGGCACTGAGAGATGGCACATTGGGCACTGAGAGATGGCAGTGTGGGCACTTTAATGGGGCAAAGGTGGGGGCACTTTAATGGGGCAAAGGTGGGCATTGTATTGGGCACATCGCTGGCACATTGCAGTGAGAGGGACTGATGTCCCTCTCACTGCCGCCGGTGATCGGCCGATTACCGGCTCTGTTAGTATCACATGATCAGCTGTCATTGGCTGACAGCTGATCACGTGGTAAGGGATCGGGATCGACCCCTTACTCGGATCTGTGATCCAGCGAGTCTCACAGACTCGCTGATCACAGAGCGCGCCGCGCGCGCCCTTCAGGGGGCGCGCAGGCAGCTCGTGCCCGGGACGACGTCAATAGACGTCGTCCCGGCACAATAGATCCGCGCTGTAGCCGTCATTTGGCTATAGCGCGGGTCTATAGTGGTTAAAATGGATGGGACAAACCATATGACACTGGTAAGAGCATACCTCCCAACATTTGAAGGCTACACCTCTCTATAGAAGACCACTCTGCTCGAGATGGGAATAAGGGACACCTACTAGCAAACGTATGCCACGCCCCTTAAAGGGGACATAACCAAAAAAAAAAAAGGTTAATTAAATTCACAACTGCTTTTTTTTTTTTACCACTGATATTCCTTTATATTGGCATTTGAAATTGACAAATGCAGCAATTTAGAATTTGGATGAAAAGTTTAGCACTTTTTGAAAGATAAAAAGTGCAT
The DNA here is from genome assembly GCA_028564925.1 of Lithobates sylvaticus. Classification (NCBI taxonomy): domain Eukaryota; kingdom Metazoa; phylum Chordata; class Amphibia; order Anura; family Ranidae; genus Lithobates; species Lithobates sylvaticus. The sequence goes on from CM053031.1 coordinate 206,643,919, forward strand.
TTTTTATACAACTTTATAGATCAGATGAAAATGAGGGACAAATGAGGAGGAAAGAGGGACAGAGGGACATTGCTTCAAATGAGGGACAGTCCCTCGAAATCAGGGACAGTCCCTCGAAATCAGGGACAGTTGGGAGCCATCTATTTTATTCAGATAGCTTAAGTTTTTTTTTTTATAGAAAAACTGTTCTTGTAAAGGTTAGCTGGAGTTGGGCTTTAATCAGTTTGTTGCTTACCTAATGCCATTAAGAAAAACTTAATGTCCATCTAAGACTATCCTTTGCCCAGGGTGATAATGCTACTGTGTGATTTCTCTCCAGAACAAACTGCGTTGTCACCCCCAGTACAGTAGGGGGAATATCAACAGATCTAAAGGCAGGATAAACAGAATAAAAGCCTATGTTACGGGGCACTACTGTGTTAATTCTAGTGACAGACTGTAGCATACATGCCATCTTTTATTTTGCTCATAGTTCCTCTAAATATTAATGCATAATTATTTCCATACAGCTCTGGGGTCCACTTTCGGAATGGAAGAGCTATCATGTCACTGCCCTGGGACACATTGTCACAGCTCTAAATGTCAGTGAAATAGACCAGCTGGATTTAGGTTCCATTGACACTATTTCTGCACTGACCCAGCAAAGCGAATGGACTGGCGCGCAAGTGAGTATTTATATACAGTATACACTATTTATTGTTCTAACAAATACGCATTTTTTTTACAGGGTACTCCCATCAAAAGGATTCTAAAGCCCCATACACACGGTCGGACTTTTTCATGGATTCTGTCCGATCGGACAATGTTGTTGAAAAATCAGACCGTGTGTATGCACCATCGGACAGTGTACGTCGGTTTGTCCGACGGACAAAGTCTTATCTCCTGCTGGAAAGATTTGCCATCAACACGGTCCGATCACACCAAATCCGATCGTGTGTACGGTTGTCCGACCGGACAAAGTGCTACGCATGCTCAGATCACATTACAAGACCAAAGCTATTGGCTACTAGCCTCTACGTAGTCCCGTCGTAGGCAACAAACGTCACCACGTTCAGAATGATCGGATTTTCCGACAACTTTGTCCGACCGTGTGCACGCAAAACCAACATCGGACAAAGTATGACGGACATGGTCCGACGGACCTGGTCCGTGGATTGTCCGACCGTGTGTATGGGGCTTAAGAGCACTCTAGAGGGAGATTTAGTAAAACTGGAGCAGCTGTGCATGGTAGCCAATCAGCTTCTAACTTCAGTTTGTTCAATTAAGCTTTGTCAATTAGCCTAGGTTCACTCTGATGCGGTTGGTGCGTGCCGCATGTGCATGGGGACAGCAGCCCATTAATTTGAATGGGCTGCTGTACCCGCGTTTCCTGCAGGGAGATGGTCCTCCAACATTTCTTTTAAATTGCGGCGGCATGGATATGCATGATGCTTTAGCATCATGCGGTTTCATGCACCTGCTGCTTTTTCCAATGCATGGGGGTGCCATTAAGAATTAATGTCACCCCGGAGGCTCTAATAGGCTTTAAAATAGGGTGGGCTCGGGTCACAGAGAATGCGACCCGAGCCCATTCAGGTGTGTTACAATAGCGAATGAGTATTGTTGTAACACTGATCCTCAATCCGGGCAATCAGAAGCGCGTGTGAGACCCATTTTCCGATTGGCCGAAAAGAGAAGACTCCCGATTGGCCGCGAGGAGGAGGGAGGAAATGCAAGCTGCCATGGTACAATGTGATCTGGTTGCAGTGCGTACACTACTTTTGGTACGGTCTAGTGCAAATCAGCCCATTCAAAATGAATGTGCTCAAATTGCACCGCACTGCACAGCATGTGAAACGCACAGGAACGCGCAGCAGGTTTCTGTGCAATTCCTAGTGTGAACCGGCCCTAAAGTGGTTGTAAACCCTCATGTTTTTTTTCTATAAAAATAACAAACATGCCTATACTTACCTGCTCTGTGTAATCGTTTTGCACAGAGCAGCCCCAATCCCATCCTGAGTCCTGCTGCTGCGTCAAATTGGCATAGACAGTGGGACTCAGCCCAGCCCCCCCACGCTCCCGTGTCACTGGATTTGATTGAAAGCAGTGGGAGCCAATGGCTCCTGCTGCTATGAATCTATCCAGTAAGGAGAGAGATAGTGGCTGGAGCTGCTGCACTTGTGCTCATCGCTGGATCGGATTGGGCTCAAGTAAGAAAAATGTGGGGCTTGGGGGAGAGCTGCAGCAAAGAAGGTTTTTCACCTTAATGCATAGAATACATTAAGATGAAAAATCTTGAGAAAAATCTTGAGACAATTTTTTAGTGAAGCACGTTAATGTTCAGCAGCAGATACTTTTACATATTATCATCCTATAAGATACAACACAAGTTCTTTCTTTTTCTTCAGACTTATGCCCCGTACAAATTCCCCATCAAAAGTCCGATGTGAGCTTTTGGTCGGAAATTCCGACCCTGTGTATGCTCCATCGGACTTTTGCTGGTGGAATTACCGCCAGCAAAAGATTGAGAGCAGGTTCTCTATTTTTGGGTCAGCAAAAATTCATATTGGAAATTCTGATCGTCTGAACCAATTCCGACGTGCAAAATTCCTACGCATGCTCGGAAACAATTTGACGCATGCTCGGAAGCATTGAACTTAATTTTCTTGGCTCGTCATAGTGTTGTACATCACCGCGTTCTTGACGGTCGAAAGATCAGAGAACTTTTGTGTGACCGTGTGTATGCAAGCCAAGCTTGAGTTTTTTCCGACTGAAAATCCGCTCGTGTGTACGAGGCATTAGATAACTTGATTCTGTCTTCTGTAGAATACATATTCGTTTTCTAAATAACATAAATTAAGGTAAAACATGAATTAATAATTGCAATGTTGAAAAATTAATGTTATTATCTTTGCAGGCAAAGTCCATACTACATGGGTTCTTAAATGATTCGGGAAAATCAGTAAGAGACTTGAAGAGCTTTGAGCTGGCAGGATTAGGAGGCAGCTTGTGTGCGGCTGAACCTGAGCAGATAGTTCAGATCAAGCCTACAGAATTTCGGTATGTTTTCTTAAAAAAATGATTTATTGATTAATGGTTAGAGAGCAGTTATTATCACTGCATGTTTAGACTTTAAAATTTGCAAGAATATTGTGACTCATCATTTATATAAAATGCTATTAGTCCATACATAGTATACTTATTGTTTGTTCATGTCTTCTTGTCTAACCCAAGTTGACTGAATGACTGCAATCTGACATATGGCTGTTGTGTGCATTTATTTCAGGATTTTCCAGTGACAGCAGACTTACTGTATATTGTAATTTTTATCCCTTAATTTCATTTTCAAACATTTGCATATTATTTCTACACCATTCAGCTGAGGGAGGGGGCTCACCATCTAGTCAGGTAATAGAAGACTGCAATGTAAGTCCCAGTGCAGGCACATTTGGGGCTTGATTGGCAGAGGGTATATATACGTATGCACGGTAGGCAAAGATATGCCTATTTGGTCACCTTTGCTTCACTCTTGGATCTTAAATGCCCTTTTTTGTACCTAAATATCTCTTTACTTGCTTGTCTCCACCATATCTCTTCTGTCTATTGCTGGTATATGTAAACCCAAAAACAAAAAAATACAATGACCTGGATAAATTACAACTTTCTTAGATGACAAAAAAGGGCAACGATAACAATTTTTACATCAAGTTGATCTCTTTTACATGTAAACATAAAAAATTGGATAAAAATGTAAAATTAAAGCGATAGTAAACCGCAGGCAATTTTTTTTTTTAACCTGCAACGCAAAGTTGTAATGTGCATCGTATACTAGCACAGTATGTAAAACTTACCTTAGAACGAAGCCATTCATCGGCGAGCTGTCACAGCTGACATGGCTTTCATCTTCACCTGTCTTCCTTCTGGGTTCGCAGACTCCGGCTGTGGCCAGAACAGCGATAATGTCACTCACTCCTGCACGTGGGAGCCGCCATTTACGGCACAGGACTCTAAAGGAAAGGCCCAGGTGGCTGTTCCTTCAGAGAGCGTATGCCAGTGATGTCACTGGCTGCATGTGCAGTAAATATCTCCTAAACAGCGCACGTTTAGGAGATATTTACAGTACCTATAGGTAAGCCTTATTATAGGCTTACCTATATTAAAATTCATGTATAGAAGTTTACTCCCACTTTAACTGAAGCAGCCCTAGTGCCCCTTTGTCCAATGACAACAAGGGTTTTAAGTGATAGATGGACTCAAACCCTAATTGGTTTCACAAATTGTATGATCTGTCCTTATTTCCAGATCTGTTATTTCAAGGCTAGGATCCCTTCCTTGCAGCCCAAACATTTTGCAAGCGTTCAAAAAACAGGCAGAGACGGTCTATGGAAAAGTGGAAGTGTGGAGCCATTTCATTTTGAATGATATAGGCTGCATTGCAGGTAATTTTACTGACTATGAAAGGTATACAGTATTACCTCCAGATAATATACTGTAGTATTATTGGAAAAACTGATTTTTACAGCAGGTTTTCTTTACCATATTTGTCCTATTGTGCAGATTTTCCTTTTCCTGTCCCATAGCTAAAGCAGGAGGTGAGAGGAAAACTTTCCAAAATGAGGGAATCCCTGGTTGTCACCAATGTTACCAAAACTAGTGTCCCCATTGAAAGATTTCCCCTCTATTCCTGTTCTGGTAACAGCCCAAAGGGATTTTCTTTCACTTTCATGTTTGGTGATAATGGTAAAGGGGACAAATGGACAGGGGGCACAGACAGCAATAGAAACATGGGGGGTTATTTACGAAAGGCAAATACATTTTGCACCAAAAGTGCACTGAAAGTGCAGTCACTGTAGATCTAAGGGGAAGATCTCAAATGAGGGGAAGCTCTGCTGATTTTATCATCCAATCATGTGCAGGCTAAAATGCTGTTTTTTATTTTCATTGCATGTCCCCCTTAAGCCTCATACACACGATCGGACCTTGTACCAACTTTCCCGTGGATTTTTGTACAAAGACTTTTTAGGCAACAAACACGAACGTAGTGACGTTTCAAAAGAGGACATTCGAATACTCCAGCGCCACCTTTGGTCAACTTCTATAATGTTGTCTGATCTTTTGCATTGGTTCTGAGCATGCGTGTTTGTACTTTGTACAAAAGTCTGATGGTTTTGTGTACACGCGGTCGGACTTTGCTCCATCAGACTTTTGTTGGCAGAAAGTTGGTCCGTTCGCACAGCCAACAAAAGTCAGATGAAAACGGAAAAAGTTGGTCCGATGGAGCGTACACACGGCCGGATGTTGGTCCAAAACAGCTAATTTGCATGTTTGTTGTCAAAAAGTCCGATCATGTGTACGGGCCTTAAGATCTACAGCGACTGAACTTCCAAGTGCACTTGCAGTGCAAAGTGTATTTGCCTTTCATAAATAACCCCCATGGTGATCTAATCCCTCTTCACTGTATGCAAAGATTGAAAACAAGATTTTTTTCTAGTTATATGTTGGTGGTACTTTGTCAGTAAACTGCACCTGCTGTTATTTCAATAAAAGAGAGTACACTTTGTGAGGTCAGGGCTAATATACGCATATGTGGGTCACATTTAGCTGATGACAGCTAATAATTTTTTATTTTTTATTCACCTTTAAAAGCTGCATTAAGCGAACAAGATTTCAAGGCCATCGACCCGGGGTTAATGCCTTATATCCAACCTACAGCCATTTCACTTATACCAGACCAGACATTTAAGGTAAGAAATAAATGTTTTAGTTTTTGTTATGTTTTGTAAACCCTGACAATGAAATTCTCTTTTCCTATTTTTTTCTGTTTTGTTAAATATGCTATATAAATTCAGTCCAGAAATCCAGTGACCTTGTGGCTGGGTTCACATATATGCTAATTGGATGCAGATTTCCCTACATCCAATTTGCATGACAGGTGAGTGTGACCGTCTCTCAATGGAGCCGGTTCACACAAGTATGGGGTGGCCGCGGTCTGGATTGCAGAAGGGTCCTGTAATGCGGCCTACACACGAGGGGACTTTCCCGCGGGATTGTCCGCCGGCCTGGAGTCCGCCGGACAATCTGCCCGTGTGTGGGCGCCGGCGGACTTTTTCCCGCCAAAAGTCCGGCGGACTAAGTTTTAAGTTCAGTCTTAAAATTGTCCGCTGGACTCGCAAGTCCGGCGGACAATCCCGCGGTCTGTGGGCTAGTCCGCGGGACTTTTGGAAATGAACGGACTTGCCGATACAAGATCGGAAAGTCCGTTCATTTAGAACGTGACTGCAGGTAGACGGGACTAGCGAAGGCAGTGAATGCCGCCGCGCTAGCCCCGTCACCTGGTATGGATTTAAAGGGAATCCCTACGCCGAAGAAACGGCGTGGGGGACCCCCCCAGATCCATATCAGACCCTTATCCGAGCATGCAGCCCGGCCGGCCAGGAAAGGGGTGGGGACGAGCGAGCGCCCCCCCCTCCTGAGCCGTACCAGGCCGCGTGCCCTCAACATGGGGGGTGCCCTGGGGAAAGGGGGGCCGTGCGGCCCTCCCACCCCAAAGCACCTTGTCCCCATGTTGATGAGGACAAGGGCCTCTTCCCGACAACCCTGGCCGTTGGTTGTTGGGGTCTGCGGGCGGGGGGCTTATCGGAATCCGGGAGCCCCCTTTAATAACCCCGGCCCCCCACCCTATGTGAATGAGTATGGGGTATGATGTACCCCTACCCATTCACCTAAGGTGTAAAAGTGTAAATAAAAAAAACACACAATTTTTAAAAAATATTTTATTGCACTGCTCCGGGGGTCTTCTTCCGTCTTGGGGGGTCTTCTCGCCGGACTCCTCCGCTCTCTTCTGCTCTTTCACCTAGCTCTTTTACGAGCGGAGGAGCCCGGCTTTCTTCTTTGTCATCGCCGCCGTTGTCTGGGGGTCTTGTTCCACCTTCGGGGGTCTTCGGGGGTCTTCAGAGGTCTCTTCTGTTCTTTCCGCTGTCGCCGCATTCTGCGCCGTCTTCTTCTGCGCAGTCCCGCCGCATACGTTTTTGGGTCCAGTTCAGGTGCGAATTTTGTTGTATATGGGGCTGCGTAGCCACAGACCGGTCAGCGTGCCCATGCTGACCCGTGTCCACAGCCAAAAGTGCCTAGGTGGGCACTGACCATCAGAACTAGAGATCTGAGCATTAGAAGAAGGTGGCCTGGTGTTATGAATCATGTTTACTTTTACATCATGTGCATGGCAGGGTGCGTGTGCATCGCCTGCCTGGGAAAGAGATGCACTAAGATGCAGTATGAGAAGAAGGCAAGCTGGCTAGGTCAGTCTGATGCTTTAAGCAATGTTCTGCTGGGAAATCTTGGTCCTGCCATTCATGTGGATTTTACGCTGACATGTACCACCTACCTAAACATTGTTGCTGACCAAGTACATCTCTTCATGGAAACGGTATTCTTTGATGGCAGTGGCCTCTTTCAGCAGTATATTGCGCCCTGTCACAACACAAGAATGGTTTAAGGAACTCGATTTCTCCAGCTCTCAATCCATCAAGAATCCTTGAGATGTGCTGGAAAAGCAAGTCAGATCCATGAAGGCCCCACCTCGCAACTTACAGGACTTAAAGGATCTGTTACTGACAGCTTGGTGCCAGATACCACAGCATACCTGCAGAGGACTATTATGCCGCGTACACACGAGCGGAATGTCCGACAGAAAAAGTCAGACAGAATCTTTTCATTGTATATTCCAATCGTGTGTGTGCCTCATCTGACTTTTTTTTTCGAAAATTCTGACGGACCTAGAAATAGAACATGTTCTAAATATTTCCGACGGAACCCATTCCTATCTCGAAAACCGCTCGTCTGTATGCTGTTCCGACGGACCAAAAGCTATGCATGCTCTGAAGCAAGTACGAGACGGCAGCTATTGGCTACTGGCTATTGAACTTCCTTTTTCTAGTCCCGTTGTACGTGCTGTACGTCACCGCGTTCTTGACAATCGGACTTTGGTGTGATCGCGTGTAGGCAAGACAGTTTCAGCAGAACTCCGTTGGAAAAACCTTCAGAGTTTATTCCGACGGGAAAACCGGTCGTGTGTACACGGCATTAGAATCTATGGCGTGATGGGTCAGGGCTGTTTTGGAAGAAAAAGGGGTTGTTTTGGCAGCAAAACAGGGACTTACTCAATATTAGGTGGGTCATCCTAATGTTATAGCTGATCGGTGTATGCATAAAGAATAAAAGTTAAATATATAAATATGGAAAAAAAACATATGTGCATGTGGCTTTTACCAAACATTCTCTGATGGTGAATAAATCACTGTCAATTGATACTTGAGGGCCTGGAATATTCTTCTGCAGAGTATGCTTGCTGAATGTCAGACTCCCTACATTATAAATAGGCCCCTTTGTATCATAACTTCTCTTTCAACAAAGGTAGTAGGAGAGATGTGAGTGTGCACACTGGAAACACTCCATTCCCTGACATGGAACTGGGCTACTCAAAATGACCATACATAGCATTTCAGTATTTACTGCACTATGAAAAAAAGTTTGATTATTGCATTGCAATATGTGGGCATAGTGAAAGCTGATTCCTAGTTAACGAGTATTAATACTTGCACAAAAAATGGAATCAAAGAGCTAATACATACTGTGTTTTTAAGGTGCTCTCAGCAGAGCATATATCTAATCTTGGACCTGAAAATGGAGCGATGGTTACAGAATCCCAGCGTGCACAGCTCAATGCCTCTCAGCTGCAAGCCCTGAGTCAAGCACTAGAGGGCATCAGGATAAGCAGCAACAGGACACAATCACCGACAACAAAAAGTACAACCACAGCCACCAGTCTAACTTCTGTATCGATTGGTAAGCATAGGCCAAAGTACCTTTAGATATTGTTATCTACATTTCTGAAAAAACTCATGGGTGCAAATAAATATACAACAAATATGCCTATAAATCTGGTATAATATATAGATATAAGTATATATTTTCAATCTCTCTCTCACTTTCTTTCTCTCTCTCTATATTTACCTTGTTAAAGATAATCTTTCCAAAGAGAACTTGGGGGCAGCCATTGCTGATTTCTCCTTCTCCAAATGCTATGGATTCATGGATATCATTTTCTTTTTTTTAAATGTCTCTTTATTAGTTTTTTTTTTTTTTTTACATATCCTTTATACATTTAACCATTTACATTTATCGCTCCCTTATGAGCTTCCATAAAATCCATTCATAGTAATTTCCTCAAATACTACAAAATTATACATATACATTTATACATTCATATCCCTCTTACCCCTTTTTTTTCCCCTTTTGGTGTGGCTTGCCCTATCTCCATGCCTTTTTATCCTGATGCCGTTATGGAATTTTCTATCCAGCTTGCCCATACTCTCTCGTCGTATTTCTCTCCATGTCCTCTATTCCGGCACCGCTCGCACATGCGCAATGGGTGCCCGGCTGTGAAGCCACAGCCAGGCGCCTGCAATTACAATGCTGGCGCCACCAAGAGGAGGGGGACACAAGCAGGGCTTCGATCCCCCGAATCGCTGGACCCTGGGACAGGTAAGTGTCTGATTATTAAAAGTCAGCAGCTGCAGTATTTGTAGCTGCTGACTTTTAATTTTTTTTTTTTGTGGGAACTCCTCTTTAAGTTTCTTACCCAGAACAAGAATGCAGAAAAGGACTCATACATTTCAACATATCGAGGAGTAAAATAGGTTCACCTTGCTTGACATAAACATAAACATTTTGGCCAGGAGTATGTAATGTACAGCACAGCTTACAGAACCCAGCGATCAGGACTAAGATACAATCAATATACCACATAGATTGCAGGGATTAGGGTTACAGCTTCAGGCTTTAGATCAGCCCCCCTTCCACAAGCTATCGCTTCAGACCTCAGATCATTTCCCCATCAGACCACCTCAGCGCTCACTTCAGACATCGTGTTCACGGGCCCCACCCCCATACATGGATGGGACAGGAGAGATGGCTCAATCTGCTCCTCCTCCTCCCACCCTTACCCGTCTGTCTGCCCACCCACACTCCAATCCCTGGTGTTCTGTGCCTCAGGAAAGGGATGGGTGAGCTAGAATTTTGAAGGTCAGCAGCCAGCAGATACATTGTGGATGGAAGGTGTCGAAGCCTGAGCCTCCATTCTCGGGCGAGTGAGCTCACCATTCAATGTCTGTGACTGAAGTATCCCCCCCTCCTTCCCCTCTCTCCCCTGCCTCTCTGAGCGAGTGAGTACACTAAGGTAAGGGATTTAGGGGTGCTCTGTGGACTCTGATGTAAGGGGGGCTTTGGGAACTCTGGTTTAAGGGGGAATCCTGGGAACTCTAAAGTAAGTGTGAGCTTTGGTGAGCAGAAACACCCTTGCACCAGAGTCCACAGCATTCGCCCTTAAAAAAAAATTGCCATGTACTGCTAAAGTGTTTGGGTTTGGCTTGAAGAAAAGGTGGTAACCCTACGGCGGACAGAAGCAGAGCGGTTGCAAGTATAATGATAGCAAAGGGGTGCGGATGCCAGTGTGACTGGTAAGGCAAGACTGGAAGAGTGGCCTAGCTCTGTGCTAAGCCAGGCAGCAGGGCAGGGAGGTACATTTGGTAAAAACCCATACAAACCACTACATGCCCATTAGTGCACATGTTAAAAAAGTTAGCACTGTACTAGCCAAAACAGTACAGTTAAAGCGTATGAAAACTTAATACTTTACTCTGACTTGTTGCATGGCAGTAACTCAACAATTACTTAAAGCGGTAGTAAACCACAGCCTTTTTAAGGAAAAAAAAAAAGCCTGCCAGACAATAATGTGCATAATGTGCTAATATGAATCACATACTAGCACATTATGAAATGCTTACCTTAGAACAAAGCACTCCAACGGCGCGCTGTCACAGCAGACAGGGCTTCCATCTTCACCCGGTCTTCCTTCCAGGTTCGCGAGCAGAAGCCGTGATGACATCACTCCCACACATGCGCACGGGAGTCACGGCCGTAGCACGGAGCTCTGAAGGGACAGCTTGGGTACGCCGTCTCTTCAGAGCACATGTGCTGCTGATATCACTGACTGCATGCAGTGTGAATATGTCCTATACGGTGCAAGTTTAGGAGATATTCATACCTATAGGAAGGCCTTAGGATAGGCTTACCCGTAGGTACAAGTTAAAAAAAAAATACTTTACTACCACTTTAAGATTATCTGTTTTATTAAGAGATGTAAAAATAACTAAAATAATTTTTTTTGTATCTCTCACAGGTGCTGCACTGACAACTGGTTATATCATCATTTTAGCAGTTATCAGTAATTTGATTTGTTCATTAATTCTAATGGATGAGGTGTAATATTCCTGTAGAAGATTATGGTGCCAACTCTACAGCATATCATATACTTAGATTGGATATTTATTAGATTTGTTCATACATGCTTAAGGACAAATCTGAAAGATCCACAAGTCCTTTGCCTAAGGTGAAGGCCCATATTGCACAGTATGGTGGCTAAATGCACTGCTCTGATCACCGGAGGCGACAGTCCCCAATGTTTATTATCTGATTTGGTGCTAGTATCTCCGATATCATAATAAAATGAAATGTTTGTTTTGATGAGGATGTTCTTATTCACCAATTTGGATGACATTTTCTAAAGACTGCTATGGATAGTATTTTTAACAAGTAATTAACAGTTTTATTTTCCATTCATTGCCCCTCCTTGTAGCTCTGTGTATAAATATTTGAGTTTCAGAGACGATTTTTTAGAAATGTCTGGGTGAAGGGATCTCAGTTATACCCACAGCTTGTGTCGTTATTAACTCAAATTAGCCAATAGGGTATCACTTGAAACTCCAAACTTTCTGCATTGAATAAAACATACGCAGAAGAATATTTCGTGGACAATCCATTAATGCTGACATTATAAAAAAAAGAATAGAAAAAAAAAACTTTTAGGTTCTGCATTTACCCTTTTGCACTCTGTTTCTCTTTTCTCATTTTAGTTTAGATACAGCATAAAGCTTAAAGTGGGTATAAACCTTCACATATACCCAGTGAAGTGACTGCCCTCAGGTGATACACAGAGATTAAACAAATCCTCCTACATAAGTTGTACCTGTCTATCTGCAGTCTTCGCTTCTCTACAACTGTTAAAAGTGCTGAAATATAAATGTTGTCTGAGAGTTCAGAAAAAAATGGGGGGGAGAGCTGAACTTCTGAACACTCTGCAGAGCTCAGTGAGGAGAGCATTGGGAGTTGATTGGTGTGAAGGGAAGGGACACCCCCCCCCCCCAACACAGCACACAGGAACAGAGCTGAGACTGTCAATCAGCTGGAGCTTCCTTCCCTGTCAATATTTTTCTCTTGGTGTCGGGAAAACTTGTCAGAAGTGATTCTTGCTGATAGCAGAGGAACTAAGCAGCAGACAAAAGTGACACTAATGCCACGTACACACGTTCGGAAAAACGGCCAGCAAAAGACGAATGAGAGCTTTGGTCGGAAAATGCGACGGTGTGTATGCTCCATAAGACTTTTGCTGGCTGAATTCCCGCCAGCAAAAGATTGAGAGCAGGTTCTCAATTTTTCGGTTGGAAAAAGTTCTGATCGGAAATTTCCGATTGTCTGTACCAATTCCGACACGCAAAATTCCTACACATGCTCGGAAACAATTAGACGCATGCTCGGAAGCATTGAACTTCATTTTCTCGGCTCGTCGTAGTGTTGTACGTCACCGCGTTCTTGGTGGTCAAAAGTTCAGCAAAATTTTGTGTGACCGTGTGTATGCAAGCCAAGCTTGAGTGGAATTCAGTCAGAAAAAAACATCCAAGTTTTTTCCGACGGAAAAATCCGCTCATGTGTACGCGGCATTAGTGCTCTTAATTAAAATAAGTACACACTATAGATGGATATCCTTTGTTCATATTTCATGTCTGAGGTTTACAACCACTTCACTTTCCAGAAACATTAAATACTCCAAGTTAGGGCACTGAGTTCATCAACATTGCATTTATTATAGTATTTAAAGGATTATATGCACTATTCAATAAAGTTGACAATACACTGATTGAAATCCAGACAGTTCAGCAGGGACTGGCAGAACTTTGTTCAGTGTGTGCCCGTTCCTGCTCAGGCAAGGGCTGGCAGAGGAAGCTGTTTTTTATTGTTCAGTGCGCTGTCAAAATCCACATTTCCCTTGCCACCCTGGCCCTATAACCAAATGGCTCCAGATTTTCTCATACAATCTTTGTTAAAAGCAAAGATCAGAGTTCAGATGTATCCCCCCTTCAGTAGATATCATATTATCTAAAGCAGTGGCATATCATGTGTAGCACTGCCCACGTAGGGATTGCTGTGTGTGAACTTCCCTGGGCTTCTCCCTGATTTTCTTGCTGCCAGTTACTAGGTGTTTTCATACGACCAACCTTACTCCCATCCGCTCGTTATCCAATAATCAATCCAGGGTGCTTGTTTTTTTTGTATTTATTGTTGGAACTTGGATGGGAGAAATGAATAGTGTGATACTCCAACAGGAACTACCGGTATTTACACCATTTACACATGAGGACAACTTGGCCTCACCAGGTTGAACTTGAATGTGGTAGCAGACTTTGTTATACTATACTGCACTCGTATGGGAGAGCTTAGCCTGAGCCCCCCTAACAGGGTTGATGAAAATAAAATTGTAATAAATATTAAAAAACGAAATTGTAAAAAAAAATTAAAATAAATAAAATTGTAAAAAAAAAACCTACTGACACCGCTACACACACACACACAAAAAGCATTGTAGAAAAAAATAACAAACAAAAATGTAAAACCTAATAATAAAAATAAAAAAATTATAAAAAGTATGATTGTAAAAATAAAAATGAAAACTACTGATACCATCCACTTCTCTACTGACACCGCCCACTGCCCCAACCTCCTCCCCCAAAAAAGAATTGTGAAAAAAAACTAAAAAAAATTAAATAAATTGTAAAAATAAATGCATTTGTAAAACATAAATAAATAAATAAATAAAAAAACTACTGACACTGTCCACTGCTCTACTGACACCATCCTGCACATGCTACCCACCGCCATACACTCCGCATTCCTCTTCTGCACATACTACCCACCTCCATACAGTCTGCACTCCTCTTCTGCACATTCTACGCACCACCATATACTCTCCACTCCTCTCCTGTACATACTACCCACCTCCATACAGTCTGCACTCCTCTTCTGCACATTCTACACACCACCATATACTCCGCACTCCTCTCCTGCAACTGGCCCTGTTGTACCAGGCCCGACCAGCAGGGGGGCCCGGGCAACCTTAACAGAGAACTAATTAGTGTAAAAAACAAAACAAAAAAAACCTCCTGCAGCCACCATGACCGAACATCGTCAAAAAACTCCCACCCTGGAAACCCATGCCCAACCCGTCCCATACCTAGCTAGTGGGGTCTGGGGAGGAGCCAGTGGTGGGGCTGAAGGAGGGACCTGGGGCGGGCCAGGGGTGGAGCTGAAGGGGGCCCGTCAGGTAGGCTGTACGGGGCCCCATGATTTCTATCAGCTGCCCTGCTACCAACCACTATACACTCTGCACTCCTCTTTTGCACATACTACCCACCACCATACACTCTGCACTCCTCTTCTGCACATACTACCCACCACCATACACTCTGCACTCCTCTCCTGCACATACTACCCACCTCCATACAGTCCGCACTCCTCTTCTGCACATTCTACCCACCACCATATACTCCACACTCTTCTCCTGCACATACTACCCTCCTCCATACACTCTACACTCCTCTCCCACACATACTATCCACTGCCATACGCTCCGCACTGTACATTCCCTTCTTAAAATCACCACATTCTGCACTATGTAAGTCATCTCAGAAACTATTTAACCACACCCCCTTCAAGCCACGCCCAATATTTATCGTAGTTTAAACCATGGCCATGCTTTGTATGCAGCATTATTACTTTTGTCAATGCTGAAGTGCCCACATTTGATTTTGCGCACGGGCCCACTCATTTCATGTGTAGCAACCTCTGAGGTAGGTGCTAGAAGAGAGTATAGTTTTTGGGTCTTTCTGCTTACCAGGAAGGCTGCCATGTGAATTTAGATGTTCTCTGCCTACCAGGGACCAGGGATCCATTGATAGAGTCTGCTCCTGGTGATCAGGTGCTGCTCATGTTGTCTGAATGTTTCACACGGGTCCAATAGGATGAGGCATATTGGACAGTGGGAGGAAACCTGACAAATATGAGCATAGGCATAGTTACAGCCCTGGCCATGGGCAGAGGAAAGTGCCTCTGTTCATGCTGGGTGACTGTATATATGCCAAGGGCACATGTGCTCAGGGTCTTTGGCTGGAGAGCAGGGTCCCAGAGGGAGGGGGCGACTGCCCCTCCTCTGCACAGTCTGCCATGTGCTCTCAGGTGTTTGACCTGAGGGCCTGAATCTGAGTAAAGCTGCAACCTAGATGTCCAGCTGACTGGAAGGGAGACACACCAGGAAGGATCTGTTTCTGCATCCTGTGAGTATGGATCTGTGTCATGGGGCCTGTCCTGTGAGGGCCACCCCTTCAGCTAGTAGAGTCAGTGGATGGGTGTCAGTCAAAGGGGATGCTAGTGAGTGTCCTGAAGATAAAACTGTTTCATAAAGTCTGCTGCCAGAGCAAACAAAGGGCCTCCTCATCATTCATAAACTGAAACATCGTAACCCAGCAGGCTAAACAAAATTTTTTACAGATCGCTGTACTAGCACATCTAATATTAGTGTGGCAATCTCCCTGCTGAGTTATTGTGTTCTAACTGGGGGACTGCTCCTCCTCGTGCCAGAACACAGTAATCAGCGCTCGCAGCCATTGGCTGCGAGTGCTGATTGGATGCTGGTTTTCCAGCATGCTCGTTCAAAAGAAATCAGTCGAGGAGCTGTACACCTGGGCCGCAATTCAGCTGGGCAGGAAGAGAAATCTTCCAATGGGGTCACTTGTTTCAGTGATAAGTGTCTTAAGCCCAGTACACACTGTAAGTTTTTTTTTTTTTTTTTTTGTTCAATCCAGCGAATGAACAAAAAAATCTGACAGATCGCTGTACCAACACTATGCTTTCTCTCCTCATCAGGAACTACCGCGTTTCCCCGAAAGTAAGACCTACCCTGAAAATAAGACCTACTGTGATTTTTAGGGAGGGCTGCAATAAAAGCCCTACCCTGAAAATAAGCCCTAGTTTGAAGTGGTTGTAAACTGCTCGAATCCTTTCTATTACAGTATTACATAATGTAAAAGGTGTGTGTTTCTGTAATATAATTGTAATATAATTGAGTCAAATACCTTTTTATAGCGCTGCTTGGAGCTCAGCGGATCATCTGGTTCTCTCCTCCTCTTCTCCCAGCTGTCAGTGGGGGATTTCACTCCCCCCCCTGCAGTGCTCGGAGCAGGGATGACCACTCAGGTGGGTCACGGAAGCGCTGAGCAGTGCTCAGCTGATCCCCCGCTGCTCTTCTCTTCTGCCAGCTGTCAGCGGGGGATCTCGGGTCCCCCTCCCTCTGCATGGCTCGTGGCGGGGAAGACCACTCAGGGGGGTCACGGAGAAGGTATGTGACACAATTAGATTACAGTAACACACACTTTTTACGTTGTATATTACAGTAATAGAGAGGATTCTAGCATTTCATAAGCACTTTTACTATGTTCTCACTGGGGATTCCTGACAGGCAGAGAGGGAGAGGGGGAGAGAAGACAGTACATTAAATGGCAGGCCCTACCCTGAAAATAAGCCCTACTGTGTTCTTGGTTGCCAAAATGAATATAAGACTAGTGCTTATTTTTGGGGAAACACTGTATTCCCTACCACTAATACTGTCCCTGACAGGTGGAGTACCTCTCCTTATGCTACCCACTTGCCTCTGCCTGACCCCAGATGGCTGCTAGAACCACATGGGGCGGCAGCATCCAATAGGAAAACTCCGCCAGTGACCCAAGGAAACCCAACCAGCCTGTTGGATTTTTGGTATGCGATTAATGCCAGTGGCTATATCTGCTAGCAGTAATAATTGTGGTCTACCGAACGGGAAAGCTTCCTGCGCCCCCATGATTGCAGGAAATAAAATCTAATCATTTATGGCCTGCTGTGCCTTTATTGTAAGTGGTATCATCAGGTTAATCATTTAATGATGTGTGTTGAACTTACTTTTTTTACTCTGTATGCTATACTTGTATACATGCTATACATATTTGGTTCACTTTATGAGGAACAATATAAGGAAAAATACTTTCTCACTTAGGTAGCCAAAAAGTATTTCAAAGTCAGCATAATGAAGTCACAAAATGATCCTACAGATAAGTGAATAGGTAGAACAGCCGTGAACAGCTGATTGTCAAATGACCTAGCATCTGTTTTGTTGCTTTATATGAGACCTTTACCCAAGAGATTGTATGAAACAAGAAAGCTTTCCCAGGTGACCATGCTTTCTCCACAACATAATGTTTTCAATTTGATACATAATAATTACCATGTTTACATTGTTACATATAACACTGTTCTGGTGACATACAGTACTTTATTCTTATACCAGGTTGGTCTACTCTACATATTTGATTTGGTGCAATTAAGCAGATTTATTTAGGCCCAAAGAAAGGAAATAAGAGCAAAAAGTATACGATCCATAGTGATGTATCAGAATTCGTGTTCGCTGTTTTCATAAAATGAAAGTATAAACCTGATTGACTTCTGTTGACAATATATAACAGGGATATGCAATTAGCGGACCTCCAGCTGTTGCAAAACTACAAGTCCCATCATGCTCTGCCTCTGGTTGTCATGCTTGTGGGTGTCAGAGTCTTGCTATGCCTCATGGGACTTGAAGTTCTGCAACAGCTGGAGGTCCGCTAATTGCATATCCCTGATATATAATTTGTTCTGATCTTTCTTTCTCCAGTTTTCATATTTTTTATTATTTGCCCAGTATCAAAGTACAGCCAAACTAGATCAACTAGAGAAAATCAACAAAGAGGAAAGGTGGAAAGAGAAAAGGCACCAATTTACATTCCATTTCATATGAATGTATGGGCATATTCACACCTTCAGGGGGATATTCTGGATCCCATAACCCTGAGGCATCCAAAGAGGCCCTGAGGCATCCAAAGAGGTTTTCCATGTTGCAAGACCATGCTACTATAATTCTTGTATGAATTGACTTTTTATAGTTTTAATGAACCAGGTGTTACCATGTTTCACTTGCACCTTATATCTTTTGGAGAATCGTGTGTCAAATAGCCTATACTCAGCATCAACCCTCTTGTAACATGTCTCATCCTGCTGCAGCTGTGAAAATGTAACTCTACATTTATTCTTTATATCTACAACATAAAATCTATGAAAAATGTATTAAAATTTTTGAAAACTCTAACAGAGATTATGAGACACCCTTCTAGGGCCATAACATCTGGGTTGAAATGAGAATATGCTGAGATATCACCACTAAAGTCCTGATGGGCTGCTGGGGAAGCTGAATAATCACTGTAGTAGTTTAGCCCTATTATAGTGATAGCCCCAAATTTCCAGGTTCTGTGTGAGAGGCTGCCATTCTGCACACTGGTCACAGGGGCTCACTTGCTCGGCATCAACGCCAGATATAGAATGCCTTGACATTTTTTCATTGAATACAGGGCATTCTCTAATTAGACCAGGTAGAGAGGAGGGGTGGTGATGTCATGATCTCAACCTCGCCAAATCAGAGAATGTCCTGTATTCATTGAAAAAATGACATGGCATTCTATGAATGGCGGCGAATTCACAGCGAGCGAACGAGAACCCCAGAAAGACCCGGTTATCACTACTGCAGTGATTTTCAGCATACTACATACTGTCAAGCTGAACCAATATAATTATATAATATGATGAAGTAACCCTGGGGCTATCTTAAAAGAAATTTACAAAACTTAATTAGAATTCTGGGATTTAAAAACAGAATTCTGAGGGGTTGATTTACTAAAGGCAAATAGACTGGGCACTTTGCAGTTGCAAGAGAAGTTTCTCCAGTGCTTATTAAATGAGGTAAAGCTTCACTTTGCAAAGAGTACCCAATCACGTGAAAGGAAAATTAAAAAAAAAAAAAACAGCATTTTTGCTTGCACATGATTAGATGATGGAAGTCCGTAGAGTTTCTGCTCATTTACTAAGCTCTGGAGTACCTACACTTGCAGAGCGCAACTGCACTTTGCAAAGTGCACAGTCTTTTTGTCTTTAGTAAATCAATCCCTGAGTGTCAAAGTCAGAATTCTGAATTCAGGCTCTATTAGGAGGGTAGAGATATGTAAGATTATAGGACCAATGAGCAAGAGTGTAGTACCATCCACCTGCTACACTGACCAGGCAGGCTTTGTAGGCTCTGTAAAGCCGGGTACACACGGGCTGAATGTCGGGAGACATTTGCTGGTTCAAAAAAAAAAACATTCGACCCATATGTTTGTGGGTCTGTCCGACAGAAGCTGGCTTCTGTCGGATGTGCATGCTGGAAATTCAGCAGCCAAGTGACTCCCGATCAGCACTCTCAGCCAACGCCAGAGAGCGCTGATCTGAGTGTTCTGGGCGGGGGGTCCTCCTGTCAGAACACATTAGCTTAGCAGGGTAGATCGCTGTACTGACTGCATACTTAGTATAGTGGCTCTGACCGAAGCTGACATTTTTTTTCCTGTCCAACCCGCTGGATTGAATGGAAAAAAACTAATAGTGTGTACCAGGCTTAAAAGCTTTGTCTTTTGTTATCTTTAAGTAGATAGACATATAAAGCCAAGGCAGAATTTAGCAAGTGTATGTGTACATTTTTGTTTATTAAAAATCTTACAAACATAAAAAAAAACATATTTACATATATACAAATAAATAAATAAATATATATATATATATATATATATATATATATATATATATATATATATATATAAACAAAAATAGCTTACATCAGCATAGCAAAAACATAAAGAAGACTAAATATACCAACCTAAACAAAGCCATAACTTCCACCTAAAACACCCTTTAGGCTAAGAAACCATTGCACATTTAACCCATGCGTGCAAGCTTTTTCCAAAAATACAATCTTATATAAAAATCTAGGGGACGTGAAAGGACAGAAAGAAAGCCGCACACCCAGATACTGACAAAAAGCAGCTACGGAGACCTGACATTCCTCCATGCCTTTGTCCAGGCCCCGGCCGCCACCTGTCCTTCTCAAGACCCCAAATCTTCCCAACCTCACCCAGAATGTCGTGCACCCCCACCTCGACAGGAAGGACTTTTTTCCGAATAGAAACCTGACACTGTGCATTCCATGTGAAGAAACAGACTACTAAGCTCACTAGAAAAAGTGTCCCAAAATCAAAATCCTTATGTGTCTCAAAGGCCCTGTACGACCACTCTGCATAACTCAAGCAAGTGTATCTGCAATTGCAATGCGTAGTGACTTTACTGACAGTTTCTGAAGAAATCTCTACTGGACTGAATCTCCTGTAATACTCTTGTTATACCCTGTTTTCTCAGAATTCTGGTTTTGAATCTCAGAAATCTGACTTTTAATCTCAAAGTTCTGATTTTGAAACTCATGACAAAAAAACAGTTGGAGTGAAACATTCCTAATGGTTATAAAGAGACTTTAAAGGCTTTGTACTCAAGGGACAAACACAATAAGTTTCCATAAAAGACATAACATTTTATTGCGAACTATACAAGTGTTTTAAAAAGATCTGGCCTTTGAAACCATAAATGCTTCCACAATGTAGCAAAACATTAAAACCATAAAGGGTTCTGCATAAATACAACACTAAATGCTTGTATGTTCCTGCTGGCTTAGTCCAACGCGTTTCACAGTGTGGTCGCTGCTTCTTCAGGGACCTCACAGGAGCATCTACAATTAAGAATAGTCATAAAACAAAATAATCTATGAACATATAACATATATAAATATATATATATGTTCCCCTGCTATTTTCTGCTGTCCAGACTGACTGTTACTGCTTGGAGGTTTTTCCTCATCTACGCTGCTGACAAGCACTGCCAGGCACTCATGCCACTCCATGCTCTTGCAACACCTGTTCACTTCACCAGGAGGTGTATAAGTGGCCTTCCCCATCACTTCAGGCTCCTTCAAGAGATATGTGACAGCCTCTTTCAAAAACATAATCCCATTGCAGCAGACTCTAGGCGGTCCCCAAGAGAATACTGCGCATAGCCAATGTTATAAAGTATGGGCAGGAGGCACAGACCCCTAAAGACATCATTGGCAGTGCCCCCCCCCAGCACTGCCCCCATTCTACTGACATCTTATGCAACTATGCAAAAAAAGCCATACCCAGAATTCAGCTTTAATGGTACTGGGGATGTTCCTTGTTGTTGCCAGGTTTAAACTCTTCTGAAATAAAAGTAGTAACATGTTCAAATAGGATGTAAATGTGATGAATAAAAGTGATTTCTTTCCCAGAGTGAAATGACAACTATGAATCGTTGTCACCCACAGCACAGCAATTTAGTTGGTGTGAGATTGTCAAATGTTTGAGAAGCAAATGGCACTAACTGTGCTGTAGAAAATGTTTCTTTTTTTTGCAGCAGTGAGTCAGACCAAAGTGAAAAACCTGTTTTGGATGGAAATGTAAGAAGTACTTAGCCTACGCTGTTGCTAGGTGCAGAAAGATCTCACAGGATATGTATCCGGCAGCCAGGAGATTGGAACCTAACAGGTGATTTAAAGGGAGAGTCAGGGATGGGATTATGAAGTGTTCTGATGTGAGAATATAGACTGAGTACTGCTTACAACTCCAGGCAAAACAAATACTTTTCTGTCATTTCTAATGGTAGAGATATTTACATAACCTATTAAAAGTTTTATTCTGTTTCTGAAGCTTGAAGAGAGTTTTTAAAGCAAATTTAAAGAGAACAAAAAAAAAAACATAATGCAGCATTATTCCATCGTAAAGCAACGCTGGGCACTGCGAAGGTCGGCAAAACAAATAATAATTCAGATCAAACTGGCCAAAGGAAACAAACATTTGCTTGGCTTGAGTACTAATTTTGCACTAAATGTATTTGTTCCAGTGATCTTAAAGTATAACTAAAGGCTATACATTTTTTTTGTTTTCTTTTGTATAGAGTGCAATGAGATTAGAACACCTGCCAGTTTTTTATTGCTGTCTGTGCCCTCATTAAGGATATATGCCCTATTTGTCCTGTTTACCATTATCATTGAAAGTTAAAGAAATTACCCAAATTTTGGGTTGTCCCCAGAAAAGTAATAAAGGGGAAATCTTCTAATGGGGTAGGCGTGTAGATAATGGGGAGTCAGGGGTGTTCAACTCCCCCCCCCCCCCCAGAGCATCCTGGCAAAATGCCCAGATAGTGTCCCTGCTGTTTAGCCTCAGGATCAGCACAGAAGAAGCAATCAGAGTTTCGGAGTGCAGCAGCCAGCCCGGCTTCTATTGTGCCCAATCCCCTCAGTTTAATAAGGGGTCTCCCTGAAAAGCATGAAATTACTGTGAGGTCTCAGATGCTGGCAATTGACAGTGCACAGTTCAGGGAACTCCTAGACTCCTCCTCGAGGTATCATATGACACAGCCGAAGGGAGACTGGGGTTCTGTGCCGTGTTGAATCTGAGGTCTGGTAAGTGTAGAGGCATCAATTTTCTGTTTTGGGAATGAGGAAGTGAGAATTCCAGCCTGGGGGAGTTTATTTTGGTGGTGGGGGGTTAAGGAAAGGGGGGTGGGTTTGTTTTTGGAGAAGGGGGGAGTTTCTTGTAGAGAAGTTTACAGGGGGTGGTTAATGGCAGGGATTTGCTTCTGGGAGGGCAGTTTGATTGGATGAAGGGAGATTTTCTTCATAATTAGGAATCCTTGCTGGGGGAGAGATATTTTTGCTTTGGGGAGTTGGTTTAGAGACTGGGGGGGGGGGGGTTTAATTTTTGGGGGGATATTTGAGGGAGGGAAATATTCTACAGTGGGAATCTTTGCTTGGGGAGGGAGGGTTCTTAGGAGGGAGAAGGGGATTTTTTTTCCCTTTAAAAGAGATTTTTTTTTGTTTGTTTTATTATACTTACCTAGGTGGATGGAGCATCGATCCAATATTGCATCTGTCCCCAGCTGCTACTAAGACCAACAACAGAGCGATCACTCAGTTCTCAGCCTTCAGTGAGCAAAGAGTGGTGACTGTCAGTCCTTGGCTCTGCCCCCCCTCCCCCCATGCTCACTGGAATGCCAGGCTGTGGAGGGGGCAGGAGCAGCTAGCTCAGGGTCTCAGCGGCTCACTGAGAGGCTGAGCAAACTGCTGGTCCAGGCATCTGGGTGAATCCTGACTTTAAAGTTAGGATCTTTTTACAGCCTGGACCTGCAGAGCGATGTCAGCTGACAGCGGGCTATAGCTGGCTGTCTGTGAAAAAGGTTGAAGTATGGCCTTGCCTTCTGGAACTGCTGCCCCTACTCAAAAACCTCACGAAGTGTGGTAATGTAATAAAGAAAGATAAAAGTATGGTAGGATTGGCACTGTCCCGATTATTTGTGTACTGTGTTATACCCTCTGCGGTGAGTCCTCAGTGGTTACTCAGTGTGGCTAGTAGGCCACGTGTCCCCTTTTTTGTCTTGGGGTTACTGTAAATATTATTTAAAAAATTCTTATAATTTTTAGGAAATTTTAGTCCTGAGGGGTTAGACCCTCAGCCTGTGATTCATATGTATAGTGTAAAAAATGGTAACTAAATAGGTTGAATGAAAATGTGGGTCAACCTCTAGGAACAACAAATGGACTGATTTGGAAAACTTCAAATTAGAAAGTGGCCTGTGTTTGACCCTCGGCCTGTAGTTGCCTGATGTCCAGTGTATTTTAATCCTTAAACTTAGTGGTGACAGGATTATAGGAAGACGCATATGTTGTTAGTTTACCATTAGGGGGAGCATGGATTATTTAGGTTAACATTGCACATAATCACATATAGCTGGCTGTCGGCTAAAAATGGGTCACAAAAGTGCAGAACGAACTGTACTCCTCCAGGAGAAGTACAACCAAGTGGTCCCTTCAGAGCGCATGCACTGGTGACATCACCGGCTGCTTTCCATGTGAATATCTCCTAAACACCACATGTTTAGGAGATATTCACTGTACGTACAGGTAAGCGATATTATAGGCTTACTTGTAGGTACAAGTTCAAAAGCTGGGTTTATACTACAGTTTAAAGAGGAAGTTAACCCAGAACAAAAAAATAAATTAAAATAAACCATGCAAGGCAAAGGCATAATGAGCTAGCATGCATAGCATACTAGCTCATAATGAATAACTTACCTGAGATGCGGTCCTCATTCTTCATCTCCGCCGCTGCCATGTTACCCGGAGTGGCTTCCGGGTCTCGCGGTTTCCGGCGCTGTGATTGGCTGGAGCCGCAATGACGTCACTCCGGCGCATTGCGCTTTGGAGCCATCAGTGACGGCATGTTTGCCTTCACTTGCGCCTGCGCCGTTGTGCCCTTTTTTTGTAAAATATCTCCTTAACCGTGTAGGTTAAGGAGATATTTCTTGGACCTACAGGTGAGCCTTAATCTAGGCTTACCTGTAGGTCAAAGTGGTCTGTAAGGGTTTACAACCACTTTAAGACTGTATAAAAGCCAACCATATTGACCAGGTGCAACCATCCTGTGGTAGGCAGTGCACTATATATATATATATATATATATATATATATATATATATATATATATATTTTTTTTTTAATCTCTTAAAATATTTCATAAAATGTAATTTATTGCCCACCACAATATGTTGCCCCTTACACCTGCTAAACTTGCACAGAAAGGTTAGCTAAAATCCAGTCTTGGGTCTCATTCATACATCCTACATGACCATGGTGCAGCAAGTATACTGCAAATACCTTCACCCGCGATCTCAGATGTTCCAATCTCTGCTCAGCCTGTGATGGGATGAAAAGAGCCAAGGCTGTCTGCTGCTGTAAACACGTATCCACCTGTATCTGCACATCCAGTGGTTACCTGCAGATAGGGATAAATGTTTGCCCTTTGGATAAAATCTTTCTGCATCCAGAGTCAGAAATGTGTCCCTAACAGCAGGTAACCACTGTAACCCATGGTTTGCTAGTGTGTCGTTAATGTAGATGATACCGAATGTGCTGCAGGAGTGCCGGCAAGAGATGGAGATCATCCCAGCTCATGTAGTCACTTAAGAAAAAAAAACATCCCTGGTGCCGTACATCAACGGAGTCCTATGGTAATGTAGCAGTGATAGGAGAGACTACCTCAGCCTGGGTTCCCGCCAGGCCACGCCCCAATGTGTTTTGCTTTGTCCCCCGGAGCTTAACCACTTCCCACCCGGCCAATGTAGATATACGGCCGGGTGGGAGCCGTCTACTTCTGATAGGACGTTCAGGAACGTCCTTCAGAAATAGAGGGATCGCGCGCGCGCGTGCCCGCGCAGCGGCGCGATCCCGATGCGGCCGTGTCACCCGGACACGGCGCATCTCGAATCGGCAGGAGGGCACGGTGATTGGCCCTCCTGATCACATGACGGCCGTGACGAATCACGGCTGTCATGTGATGTAAACAAACAGCCGGTTGCTAGGCAATCGGCCCTCCTCTCCTCACACGGAAGTCGTCGGTGAGGAGAGGAGAGCGATCGCTGCAGCCGGCTGGTGATCAGTGAGTATGAGATGTTTTTTTACTCACTGATCACCAGTCTAGGGTCCCCCATAGTAAAACACACGTCCCCACAGTAAAACACACATGTCCCCACAGTAAGACACACATGTCCCCACAGTAAAACACACATGTCCCCAAAACACACATGTCCCCAAAACACACATGTCCCTAAATAATAAAAACACATGTCCCTCACATATGTCCCACTAAAATCACATGTGCCAATGATTATCTGCACACATATGTCCGTGATCACCTGCACACCCCTTTTTACATGATCATTTGCGTACATATGTCCATGATCACGCGAACCAATTATTATACACTTAACGGAATTTTTTTTACAAAAAACATGTAGCAGAATACATTTTGGCTTAAATTTATGACAAAATTTGATTTTATTGGATTTCTTTTAAAAAAGAAAGGAGAAAATATTGTTTTTTTTCAAAATTTCCGCTATGTTTTCGCTTATATCGCAAAAAATAAAAAACGGAGTCGCGAATAAATACCACCAAACTAAAGCTCTATTTGTGCGAACAAAATGATAAAAAATTCATTTGGTTACAGCATTGCATGACCGCGCAATTGTCACTGAAAGTGCGCGAGCGCTGAAAGCTGAAAATTGGTCTGGGCAGGAAGGGTGTTTAAGTGCACAGTAGGCAAGTGGTTAAACATGGGGACCACTGGATGTACAGATACATATTAACAACAGTGGCTCTTTTCAGCCCATCACTCAGATGAAGAGGCTGAGCAGCTGACAAAAATTGGAACATCTGGGATCCTGGCTGTAGCTATTCATGGTATATTTGCCATTCCAATATGCAAGGATAGTGCCAAAAAAATGCCGCCCTCTGGAACTATCACTCTGCGCTCCTGGATTCAGCTCGCTTTAAGTGAAAATGACCAACAATATATATAAGCATCAAATAATGACCATTGATCTTATAAAAGCAGCTACTATATGATAAAATGAAATCGGTGATAAGGCAATATTAAAACTAAGTAAAAGTACCCTTTTAAAAGCCGGGTACTGTCCCTTTAAATATTGCAGCAGCGCTAAAACATAGTCCTTTTAAATTAAAAAAAGTTCATAAACATCATCATGATAACTCGGAATAAAGTCTGTATTGGTGCAGTGAAATACTTCTTGTGATACAGTGACACAACTTCCACCGGATAATCACTTTTTCACCACGTGCGGCTCACACTCCCCTTTGGGGATGCACTCACCAGAATTACGATCAATATAAGCATTTCAATCAAATTCCCTGTTCATCGCTATCTCCTCAGCACGTCCACCTTTCCACCGCCTGTAGGTACCAGAGCAGATCCACTCCAACCCAGAATAGTCCTCCGTCCGCCGGAAACTAAGCGCCAAAACGATGTGTAGAAAAGGTTATCTCCACTTCCTGGTCCGTTTGGCTTGGCTGGAGCGCACTGTGGAGCGCATACGTCACTTCCTGCGAGGTCACGACCCTGACGCGTTTCGTCACTTCCGGACGTCGTCTGAGGGTGTCCATTCCATTTAGAACATATGAATGAGATCTAAAGCCTGGTTAACACGGTTCGTTTTTTTTGGTTCAACCCTGCGGGCTGAACGAAACAAAACTAGGGAGCTTAGGAGGAGATCGCTGTACAGTACTAATGAGTACACTACCGCACCACAACTACGTGCATTGCGTTCTATTCAGTTTAATGGAGATGATTTTTGCTGCGCTGCATTGCAAAGTCTCATGGCCCCACTCTGCTGTCACATGATTTAACCGTACCTCCCCCAACATAAAAGTGTAAATGATGCCTTTAAGTTTGAAAAACCTGAACCCCCCCCAAGAAAAAAAATATATTTACGGCCCTGTTTGATTCAGTCTATCATTTTCTGCAGCCCAAATTGTCTAGTGTATGGCTAGCATACCAGTGTTTTGTTACAAACAGACAAAAAAGACTACAGGTGTTCCTGTCATGCCCACAAACCATAAACTGTTGGTGAGAATTGGAATGATATTCCTATATCATTGGAAGGGTGTGGCTGTTTGACTATTTGGTATGTTTTGTTCCTCTGTTTGCATTACAGTGACAAATCTAAAGCCTCGCCCAGGTACTATTCTGTGTCAGGTGAATAAGCATAAGGAATGAGTTGTAAGGACACATCATCGTTCCATGGCTCCTGTATTTGACAGTAATCATACAAATGGAACCAAGGGCTTATGTGTTTAAAGAAACTGCTATCATCTTGCTATGTACCTAAAATAGGCTACAAATTAAAGGGAATTGATAGTGATTTTGTACATAATTCTGCCATGACCACAGAACATGTATTTCTCTTTTTAGATTCTTTTACAATATCTTCTTGAGCTAACATAACATCACAGAGCAGCTTTTCTCAACCTTTTTACCCCAGTGGAACTATCAAAATCAACTTTAGAACTTTAAGGAGCGGGGCCGCCACATCTTTAACAACCGATGATGTATCAGCTGTCAGTGGGATTTCCCTTCCCTGCACTGGCCCTGCCCCTCCCACGCAATAACCCCCCTCTTCACCCTAAACAACAACCCCCTCCCCCCCTCACCCACCCCCCTCCCCACCCTAAAAAATAAACCCCTCCAACCTCACCACCCTAAACAATGACCCCCCTCCCCATCTCAGTCTTCACCCTAAACAATAACCCCCCCTCTCCACCCTAAACAATAACCCACCTCTCCACCCTAAACAATAAACCCCTCCCAGCCTCTCCACCCTAAACAATAATCCACCTCTCCACCCTAAACAATAACCCCCTCGCTGCCGTGAAAGGGGGTCCGCCAGCAGTGGCGTAGCGTGGGGCGTGTAAAATTATTACTGTGCTGTGCCGAATCTGCGGATAGTGCTGTCCCAAGTGTGCTGTGTGTTGCGGCCATGTTGTTCATCCCTTCTAAAAGAAATAACATTGATCAAAAAAAAGTTAAAGGTACAGTGTTAAAACAAAATAAAGTAAGTATCAGTAATTGGTATCGGCGAGTACTTGAGAAAAAGTATTGGTACTGGTGCTCGGTCTAAAAAAGAATAGTGTCGGTGCAACCCAAATTAAAAGGTTCAGGTTTTTATTTTTTTATTTTTTTTAATATAACAAAAATGTCATGCTCTGCCACCGCTCTCTCCTCATTGGTTCACTGGCTGTGAATGATTGTCTCAGCCAATGAGGAGAGGGAGTCCTAGGACAGCCAAGGCTCTCCTGCACATCGCTGGATTGAGAGGGGCTCAGGTGAGTATTAGGGGAGTCTGGGGAGCAGCACACAGAAGTTTTTTTTTTTACCTTCAGCCTTTACAACCACTTTAAGTACATTAGTTGTCCAAAAAATATTTTTTTTAAGAAAACATAGTGTATTGCTAACATAGAATGTTTTTCACCATCTTCCTGTTCATTATGCTCTATTAAGAGAAACAAGTGAAAATAAAGGACATAAAAGAAACACAGACAATAAAAATTGTAGTGTTCTCTTACACTAGTGGCCAGTGGAGAAACGCCATCTTACATTGGTCACCATTGAAGCAGTTTCTCCTAAATTGGAGATTAGTGGAAAAATTCACTGCTTACGTTGGTGATTAGTGTATTGCCCCCTTACATTGTAGTGCCATTTTGCATTGGTGTTCTGTGTAGTGCCACCTTGCATTAGTGGTTATTGTAGAAATTACTCTTTACATTGGATGTCAGCAGCCCACTCACAACTTTAGTGATGTTATTACAGGCATTCAGTGGTGTCTGTACATCTCAGCTAGAATATTCCATGAGGCTCCAAATCTGAACAGCTCTAATATGCAAATACTAACTTCCACTATGTAGTTGGTACATGGCTACATTTCCTTCCTCCTCCTTTAGTCCATAATCAACCAATAAAGAGTGTCTTTAACGAACAATAATGGAGAACAAGAGCCTAATTGAAACTGGCATACTAGATACCTAATTGAAAAATTGCATATTAGAGCTTTTCAGGTTTCAAGGCTCCAGAGATGCTCTTGATGGTGCTTAAAAAATATGCAAGCATAGTTACATTGTAGGCGAGGTTGTAAAAAGACACCAAGTCCAACCTATGTGTGTGATTTTATGTTAGTATTAGTATTATGACTTCTCCCCTACAAAAATTCAAATTTACAAAAAGTAGTAAGTATGTGTATGCATTAAGATAATATAATTTGGCAAATGTATTTATGTAGAACACTGTCCTAAACAGGGACTACTATATAAATTTAGTCATGCTGGGTGATAGTCCAGAGTGGTAAGTGTCACTGGCACCTTTGGCACTAGAGTGAGATGCCACAGAAATACTGAGTTATGAATAATTACATACCTCCCAAAATATTGAGGTGGGAATGAGGGACATTATTAGCAAAAGTATGTGGGCATAGGACACACCCCCTGCCACGCCCCCTTAAAATTATACAAAAAAAATATTAGTTAAAACCACAAGTGCTTTTTTTACCACTACTATTACTATTTGAAAGATAAATAGTGAATTTTATATACAGCTATATAGCTCAGACCAAAATGAGGGACAAATGAGGAGGAAAGAGGGACTTTGTTACAAATTAATGAGAGTCCCTCAATCAGGGACAGTTGGGAGCTATGTAATTATGTTTCCTGTAGCCACCCAATAGAAGGTTTACTGCCGCTGGTACCTGTTGGTGGAGAATATTAATATTTAAGGAGGGACAGGTGATCTCTCTCTTCCTTCTGGGCTGTGGCCTGAGGAGGGTGTGTGGGGAGCAGTTGAGTGATTAGGCCTAAACCTGATTGCATGATCCATAGTTACATCCCTGACAATTATTAGAGGATTGCTGTTTCAAATACCAAAATCATGGTTATGAGTATTTGCTAAGGGGTTACATTTCCCACTGCCATTTCATATCATTTGGGAGCTCCGGAAGTGACAGCCCTCTGATGGAAATCCTTTCTTTGCTCCACTAACCATGAATTTTCACTCCTCTTTTCTTGGCAAAAAAAGTTTCATTCCTGTCCATATTGTATGATTAAAGTACAACCTAACCAAAACAGTACTGTATATTTAATTTGGACATTTTGGGGAAGAGTTAGAAACCGATCAGGTTTTTATTAAAGTATATATACTAAATCCTAACAATAAACTTCTCATACTGTATTTGTTCCCTTTTGGCCAGCAAAATTTACCAATAAATATGCTTTGTTATAATTGTTTGATAATTACAAAGAAATACCTGTTGATGCTACCATAAGCCGTGTGAGCTGAGATCGTCCTGTGCATAAGGATAGGTTACTGAGATTATCATGGGGAGATAAGAAAAGGGCTGTGTAATCCATCGCAAATACACCAATTTGCAGGGCTAACACTCAGGATGTCAGGATTTCAGATTTTAGGATTTCAGAGCTCAAAAGGCACTGGGGGCAATTCACTAAAGCAGTTCCAACACTTTTATTATTATACAGGATTTATATAGCGCCAACAGTTTGCACAGCGCTTAACAAAATAAAAGCAGACATTACAGTTACATTACAATTTGATACAAGAGGACTCAGAGGGCCCTGCTCATTAGAGCTTACAATCTAAAAAAAATTCCAGCTGTATAACCCCTTTAAAATAACCTGCGCTTAATTCAGAAAAACCTATTTGCAGCTGTGTAAGGAGATCTGATACGTGTGCCAGATTCAGGTAGATCTTATTTCTGCTACTTTAAGAATCTGTTGCTATGATGGCAACAGACTCAAAAAGACTTAGCACCAGTTTGCAGATACAGTAAACTGATAATAATTAAGACCAACTCAGAGTTGATGCACAGAAAGATGTCAGTAATCAGAGTGGGGCACTTTGTGCTGGGAAGCTGTCAGCTTCCTACACGGGGCTCCCTGGTTTGTATGAAGCTGGCAGATGGCGGTCACCGGCATCGTAACAACCAATGACTCTTCCACGGTCCCATTCAGCTGCTGGCCAGGAGATTCTTAGGCCGATAGCTGAATGTAAACAAAGGAGCAGGGATGCTGGCTGACATCGTTACCCAAATAAGGCTTTGGCAAAATTTGGGTACAGTTGTCAGCCAGCATCCCCACAGCTGAACGGGGCCGGGGATGAGTCATTATTTGCTAGCATGCTGTCAAATACACAGCTGACAGTGTCCTAGCTAGCAACAGGCTGTATATGCACTGAATGTCCGTGATATGGACACTTGGACTCAGTGCTGCCCCCCCTCCCCCTTCCATGAGATAGATTATTTTTCCTGTTTCCGACAGGCACATGAATCTGTAATATCATTCATCTCGCACCCTCACCTCTTTCGTCTGATCCCGGGTGCAGGGCCAACTGAGACACTGCATAAACCCAAAATAATGACCAACACACCATAAGATTCCATTCACACTTGTGTGACTTGTCATGTGACTTTGGACACAAAGTTGTATAACAAGCCACAGCCCATGTATTTCAATGGAAACCGCTCAAATCTATGCGACTTAAAGTTGCAGCGACTTTAAAAAGGTTCCTGCATTACTTTGATGCGACTGATGCGACTTGATTGCATCTTAATGTTATCAATGCATCCAAATCATACCCATCCAAATTTGCATCAAAGTTGCAATGTAAAGTAGAGATTGCACGACTTTGGAGTCATACAAGTGTGAATGGAGCCTTAGAGAATCTCAAATGTTTACTGAGATCTCAATTGCAAAACATGCAGTGAAAGCCATCATTGTCTCACAGATGACACTCTTTATGAATTCCAGGGACTGTGCTGTCAGCTCCAACAGGAAGGTATGAACACACTATATTTCTGGCACATCAACAGTTATTTCTCTGTACTTGCAACATGTTTAACAACCACTTGCCTACTGGGCATTTTTATCCCCTTCCAGGCCAATTTTCACCTTTCAGCGCTGTCACACTTTGAATGACAATTGCGCAGTCATGCAACACTGTACCCACATGAAATTTTTTCATTTGTTTCACACAAATAGAGCTTTCTTTTGGTGGTATTTAATCACCACTGGGTTTTTTATTTTTGATAAACGGAAGAAAAAAAATTTCAAGCAGGTACTGATTTGTGCTGATGCGGCTGCACTGACGGGCACTGGTGAGGAGGCACTGATGAGGATGCACTGATAGGCGGCACTGATGGGCATTGATAGGGGACACTGATGGGCACTGCTAGGCGGCACTGATGGGCATTGATATGTGACACTGATGCGGATGTACTTATGGGCCCTGATTGGCAGCACTGATGGGAACTGATTGGTAGCACTAGCGGGCACTGTTGGGATTGCACCAATAATCAGTGCCCTAATTATCAGTGTAGACGCTCCTTTTACAGAAGCCGGTTATCAGCTCTCCTCTCCTCACGCTGACAGCATGAGGAAAAGAGTGCCGATGACCTGCTTGTTTTTACCCCGTGATCAGCTGTGATTGGACGCAGCTGATCACGTGGCTCTTTACCCCGATCTGTGATCAGCTGTGTTCCAAGAACACAGCGATCACAGAGTGCGCCTCACTGGGCGCAATCACGGGAGTCCTTCATATGACACCCTCCCAGAACTGGCCGGCCACACTGTAGCCATCATTCGTCTATATACGCAGTTGGCAAGTGGTTAAAAGGATGAAATATGGAGAAATGTGCCTGTATTGAAAAGATGTACTAAATATGTATTTTGTTGTTTGTCCTTGACATATGCTTTCATGCTTGTGCTTTTCTTCCACTTGTTTTGGTGTCACAGAGACAGCAAGTGTGGTGAAACCTCCTCATTAGGCAGTGGATCCACCCAACACACTTTATGTATTTATCATTAACGGGTGCTCGAAGCAGCAATGACACTGTCACAATCACAGAGACATTATGCATTACATTTCGATTTTAATAATGCTTATTAAAGTGTGCCGACGGCTTTCCTTCAGTTTACCCGTTAGAGTCAAAGACCGCAGTAAAATCTGACAGAATCTCTTAACTCTTCTTTTCTTTGCCAAAAACTAATTCTAATGCTTGGAACTCAGATGCAAAGATCTCTCCACTATTCTTCCCAAGAATG
Source organism: Lithobates sylvaticus (assembly GCA_028564925.1). Lineage (NCBI taxonomy): Eukaryota > Metazoa > Chordata > Amphibia > Anura > Ranidae > Lithobates > Lithobates sylvaticus. Next base: position 206,677,562 of record CM053031.1, read on the forward strand.
AATGTAAAGTTGGTTGACAACTCAACCTCCTGGCATTAATACAGACTTGACATATCAGTTTACGTGGAAGAAAACAGACCAATTCCTTATGAATAGTAGATGTAGTGTATGTTTATCATGATAATGGGCATTTGTATAATTCATCTCCATTCACCTGTTCACAAAGTACAATAAAATGTTTGCCTTTTTTTTAATCCATGTTGATTGCTATGGTAAGAATCTAGATATAATAAAATTAGGAATGTTATAACTATAGTGGTCAAAGAATTGATAGACACAAGTGGACATTATAATTTAGTTTTTTTGCGTTTTTACCTGCATCCAATTCACATAACATGCTTTCAAAGGAGCCGGTTCACACATGTCTGGGGTGGCCACGGTGCGGTTTGGAAAAGGGTCCTGTGCGTTTTTGTGTCTGGTTCATGTGTGAACTCAGGGAATCGCACCTGTAACGGTGAACACAAACGCACTGGACTCCAGACCGCAACCCGCAGCCAGACATGTGTGAACCCAGCCTTAGTGCTTCCACCAACCAACAGATGTGTTTCCACCTTGTACATGTGACCAACAAAAATTGTTTGGTCAAATAGTACATTTGTCCCCTTTAACCTTCTCCCGCCACACTATAGCCGAATGACGGCTACAGCACGGACCTTAATTGCCAGGAGGCCGTCATGTGATGTCCTACCGTGCATGAGCAGTCTGCGCTCCCCCTGTGGGGCGCTCTCTGTGATCACCGAGTCTATGAGACTTGGCTGATCACAGAGCAGGTAAGGTACCTGATGTAAACAGAAGATCAGTAATTCGTTTTTTTCCCCTTTATGCTGTCAGCGTGAGGGGAAAAAAAAAAGCTGATCACTGGCTTCTGTCAGAGGGACATCAGTCCCTCACAAAGAGAGCCGCGGCTGCCTCATCTGTGCCCACCAGTGTCACTTGCCAGTGGCACCTATCAGTACCCACCAGTGCAACCTACCTTTGCCCAACAGTGCCACCTATCAATGTCCACCAGTGCTGCCAATCAATGCCCACCAGTGCCTCATCAGTGCCACCGATCAGTGCTGCCTATCAGTATCACCTACCAGTGCCCATTAGTGCCACCCATCAGTGATCATCAGTGCCACCCGTCAGTGCCACCCGTCAGTGCCACCCATCAATGTCACCTTATCAGTGCCCATCCGTGCAGCCTACAAGTGCAGTCTATCAGTGCCCATCAGTGCAGCCTCATCAATGAAGGAGAAAAATTACCTGTTTTCAAGATTTTATAACAAACTACAAAACAGTTTTTGTTTTGTTTTTTAAATTTTTGTCTTTTTTCATTTTTTTATATTAAAAAAAAAACAGCGGTGATAAAATACCACCAAAAGAAAGCTCTATTTGTGTGAAAAATTATAAAAATGTAATTTGGGTACAGTGTTGCATGACTGCGCAATTGTAATTCAAAGAGTGAGAGCGCTGAAAGCTGAAAATTGGTCTGGGCAGGAAGGTTTTTTAAGTGCCCAGTAAGCAAGTGGTTAAGTGAGATCCTTTTCCTTCCAACAAGATGCACAGGTGCAGCCAATCAGCTTCTAACTTCAGCTTGTTCAATTAAGCTTTGGAAATAAAACGTGAGAGCTGATTGGTTTCAATGCACAGCGGGACCAGATTTTGCACGCTCCGATTTTAAGAAATCAACCCCTAAGAGACTGGTGCCTATGGGACAGTCATTTATTTATGCATGTAAAGCTGGTTGCATTTATACATGATATGTGGACATAAGTAGCCCTGCACCATATTTGTTTTGTTTTCACTTTGTATGCACATAAGAGAGTGTGACATAAAGTGTTAGCAGCTAAGAGTATTATTTTAGGTTTTGTTTATTTTCACATTGATTTAAGTAGCAGCACAAACAGATTTTTTAATTTATTTGGCACTAGATGTGATAGAAAGGCATGAGGCACTGCTTGAATAAGAGAGTCGTAAGGCACTGTATGTGAAAGAATGGGAAAAGAGGCACCAAGAAAAATAGAAGGGGACAAGGCATCTTACTAGTGGTATGGATACTAAGGAGTGAGATGTGCGTTGCAGGTGCAAATCTCACTGGTGACACAGATATGTCAGTGTAAGCTGTGTGTGTGTTGAAAAGCAGATCTTACTAATGGCATGGAAACTGGGATATTAGGGAGTTTGTGCTGGCTGTACTGTACTGCTGACTTGGATGCTGGGAAATGTTGTGTATGTGCTGGATTGCAAATTATGTTGGTAATATGGATAATGGTGTGTATGTAAGATTGCAGATCTCACTGGTAGCATGGCTACTAGAAAGTAAGCTATTTGTTTACTTGAATGCAGATGTCACTGGTGACAAGGATACTAAAGCTGGCGATACACCGAAAAACAAAAAAAAAAATTCACCTGGCTCCTTTAAATTTTCAGATCGAAGGATGCTGGGCAGGAGGGTGCTGAAAAGGCCACCTATGGCTTTAATGTCAGCAGCTTATCAGGAGCCCACCAAAATGTGCTTGTATGTGTGTGTGCAAAGGGAAGATCTTACTAGTTCCTCCTACCTCACTTTATTGGTTCTGGATATCAATGGCTTAACCTTCTGTGTATGCAGGAAATCAGTGGCTTGAATACCTATGTGTACTGTCTCTCCACCTGCATTTTGCTTTATTGCCTGCAGAATATGGGTGACTTCTGGAAGTGTAAGTACTATGGATGCATAGGGTAACGATTACACAAACCTCTTCTACCCTTCCTCTCCTAGAACCTCAGCATCCTCAGCATACATTAACATTGCATTTCTCAGAACATGTACATTGAGAATTTAGAAAAGTTGTTGTATTATCAAACCAAGACATAGCAGACATACCTTTTATTCAGACTTTACAGTTGCAGAATGATCCTCTGGAACTTAAGGCTTTCATTTGTACATTTGTATTGATTGTGGGTCAGGTGGGTGTTGGAACCTCGACCACAAGGATTTGGTCACTGCTCACTTCTAAGGTAAGTGAAATTTTAGATTCATTCTTCATGAGGTCCTAACCACACTCATGGTTTATAATAGTCAAGTAGTGTTGGGCAGCAAACTCCTCCTTCACTTTCTGCCATACTGGTAATGAGCTATGTGAAAGGCTTCTAACATTTCCTTGTGATACCGTTTGGTGTCCATTGGGAAGCCAATGGCGTTTTCACTCTCTGACCTCTGCTGCATATAATGAACCATGTCATGAGACATCAAAATATCACAAAGCCTACTCTTGGCTAGTATTTTGATAGGAGAACAGGGGCTCTTAGTGATTATGTCTGCCACTGTATCAAGGGTGATTGAAAGAACAACTGGAATCATCGTGTTTCTGTGCCACACTCAGTCTCTTCTGTTTGTAAATTGCACAGTTCTTGGAGAACGTTTGTGCAGCTGTATTTATTCAGAGGTTTAATTCCCAGTGGAAGAAGATTTCTAAGGTGAGAAGGGTTTCTATTTGCACCTCCACCATAGTAAACGAACAAAATAACACCGACAATTATAAGAACAAGAGTTGTTACAACATTGCCAAAAGAAACAACTAGATGGATGGATGAATGAGTGGATGCTGAAATATTACTACAAGCAAAGCACAGTAGCCTTCTAAAGATAGGGAATTTTAGTCATTAGTTTATACATGTAAAAAAGCTCTAATCAAGATTGTTTGATGCCCACATTCTGGATTACTGGTTAGGACAAGAGGCCAGTTTTAACTTTCCCTACAAAGTAAGACTAGGGAATGGATGGACTTGCCCCTGAAATTAATTCACACTATTTTCATTTGCGCTTCGATTTTATGCAAACATCAAACGATGAGAGTTTAAAGCGAGCCTTACAACCTTGGAGATGAGCTGCTCTAGCATCCCCTAATTTTTATTTGAGCTATTTTGCTTCCAAACTGGTTATGATGAATGGCTACATCATAAATTAATAACTGAATTATCAACTGAAGCTGCAATAAACATATCCTTTGAAATGCTGGGGTATCTGTCTTACTGCAGAATACCCAAAGATTTACAATGATTGTGGTGGCTCCAAACATCCGCTATGTTTTCCAAATTGTGTGTAGAAACCAGTTGCGCCACATCAAATGGCTAAGTCTAAGTGAACCAATTATGTATCCCACTCAAGCTGCAGCCTACACGCTATACAAGTAATATATATACATTTTTTAATTTGAGTTATTTTTGTCTAGCGCAGTTTATTTTCCTTATAAGTGAACCAATATGTCCCAAAATACTATACTATTCCTAATATACAGAGATGTTACAAAGTAGGCATAAAGTGTTCGGACCATCCCCCCCCCCCCCCCCCAGGAAATGTTTAAATCTTTGTTCATTCAGATTCCACCCCACCACTCCTCAAATTACAACTGAGAAACGCCACTAAAGCACAATTAGGCCTCTTAAATGGTAATCTCCAACAGATCAACTTAGAAACCTTATTATTAAATGGGTTTCAAAAATAAGAGGATTAGTCCTTAATTCAGGACAGTGGGCGGAGCCAAGCAAAAAATGTCTTTATGCCCCAAACCCCCAAATGCTTATTCAGGACTTTTGGTGTTTAATGCAAATAATAGCCTTATTTTATAGAGCCATTTATTCCAAACTGCACACAACTGTTTCAGGCTTGTTGGCTATCATCAGTGTATATGGGAACCATAGCTTGGCTATGAAGTAGGGCTTGAGATGCAATGCGGTAGTATAACTATATAGGTTATCATAGTTAACCTTAAAGTTCAACTCTGGGCAAAAAAAAATGTTCCTTACATACAGTCGGGCTGTGCCTGCACTGCATGGGTCAACTGCTTTATTTTTCTAGAGGTGAGCACAAAGTTTATACTTACCTGATCCTCTGGAAAACCGTGCTCCCCCACAGTTACGCGATGGACCATTTAAAAAAATGCTAAAGCGCGGGGGTACCGAGCCTGTCTTGTGCGGGGATAAAACGAGCAGTTAACTAACTGCACAAGGAAACATTTTTGTTTGCCTGGAATTCAGCTTTAAATTCAGGACAGTTGGTAAGTGTGCTTACAGTCACCTCATCAACCTCCACTCCTCCCCTAGCATCCATATAGTCACGACATCATCCTCCACCCTCAGCAGCTATATAGTCAACACATCGCCACCCATGCCTTATAGCCACCATATCACCATTCCCACCTTCACCAGCAGCCTTATAGCCACCATATCACCTCCACCTTCCCCAGCAGCCTTATAGCCACCATATCACCATTCCCACCTTTTTTCCCAGCAGCCTTATAGTCACCATATCACTTCCCCCCCTTTTCCACAGCAACTGTATAGCCACCCCACACCCTCAGCAGCCTTTAAGCCTCATGCACACTGGACGTTAAAATAATGTTATAAAAACTTCAAAAGCTTTGCAGTGAGTTTTTCAAAGTTTTTGCAATAGTATATATTTGCGTTTATTAGCGTTTTTCTGCATTAGCGTTTTTTTCAAGAAAAAAAACATTTTTTTTTTTTTTCAATGGATCAAAAACATAAAAAAAAATGCTGGTGAGCAACGTTTTTGAGGGTTTATCAACGTTTATCAGCATTAGAGCCTTTTTACAGCTGAAAAATGTCTCTCAGAACCCACTAGTTTGGGTTTTTTTTACTGCTCAAAATCGCCACTGCCCAAAACTGCTAATAACAGCCTATGTGTGCATGGACACGTAGGATAACATAATGGAGAGTTTACTGACTGTAGAAAAAAATGTCTACAGCCAAAAACAGCTGCTGTAAAAACGTCTAGTGTGCATGAGGCCTCAGTCACCATATCATAGTCACCATAGCACCCCCCCCCCCCCCACACACACACACACACACACACGAACCTGTGGAACTCTGAGATGAGAGATACAGTGTTTACGCACAGACCGGCAGGGCCATATCAAATTCCAGCTGTTCTTCACTCCTCAGAAGGGTGTCTCTGTTACTCAGAATTTATTATCCTTTCATTTAGAGCACCCGCCAAACAGGACATGTTTACCCTGCAGCATTGTGTCAACTATCATTACCTGTACACAGGTGTCAGTACTCCTTGTACGGAGTGTGAGAGCAGCGCATTGGAGGTCATCCCCTCACCTTCAGTCCAGGTCATCTCTGAAGACTTGTCACCATAGAGATAGATCGGTGGTTATGATCCCCTCAGTTGATCCCAGAACACAGCCTGGAACACGGCATCATCAGAACAGGGGTCTGTGGTGTGGGACTGTTCTGGGACAGTTCACATCTTTGGGTTATGATGAGAAGGAACTAATGGAATTGAAAAGTCAACCTAATCAGTTTGTAGGACAGCCTTCTTAGAGCAAATGATATTCACATGTCTCACTTTATCACATTTTGAAATAAATAGTTCCATAATATTAGGCTATATTTGTACTGTACAACAACAGTTCTGGACTTGCATTTGGCTGTTTGGAATGTTATAGAGAATGGTTTAAATAGAAAGTAAAATTTACTTAATATTTCCATTAAAACAGACCTAAAATAAAATCAAAGCCCGTGAAGCAGTGGACCTACATTTAAGATTTGACTTTATGTTCACTTTAAATTGGAAGTAAACCCTCCTATCGTTTTCAGCCAAGGAAGCTGCCATCTTGGCCTCCGTTTAATTTTTAACTGCCATGAAGCTGCACATGTGATTAGTTATGACACCAGCCATTGGATGGTTTGACAGTTTGGTTGAGAGTACAACCAATGTGACAGTTAGTTACATTCCCGGCATGCCGGAAATGCTGTTTTTTCAAACTGTTAGATCGATGGGTTTACTTCCGCTTTAAATTTGAATTCAAATTTAAAGTAGAACTTTACCCATAACAACTTGAAAAAAAAAATGTTCTTTAGCAAGAAACATACATTAAACAATAATTATGATACCAAAATTTATCTTGCCCGAGGCTGCCATTTTGCTGAAACCCAGAAGCCTAGCAGTAAATCATAAAGCGGAACTAAACCCATCGATTTAACAGTTACAGTTACATACCTGGAATGCTGGGAATGCCAACTGTCAAATTTGTTGTGTTCTCAATCAAACTGTCAAAGCATCAAATGGCTGGTGTCATAACTGATCACATGTGTACCACCATGGCAGTTGAAGATCAAATAGAAGAAGCTTCCTTGGCTGTAAAGGATAGGAGGCTGTGATAAATGGGGGATGTTGCTGCGCCTACCTTGAGGTTAGCTGCCAACACTACAATCAGACTAATTGTGCAAAGGAATAAAAATATAGAAAAGTGAAGCGCTCAAAGTGTCTCTGTACAGTAACGGTACAACAGAATGGGGTTCAGTGTACACACGTTAATGTTCAGAATTTAATTTTAAAAAATTAAATTGTGTAAAGGGTATGAATAGAGTGACCGGTCAGATCACCCAACTAAGGTGTCCTTTTATGAAGCAGTGAAATCTATTCACTGCTCCATTCTCCGGCATTCACAGAGGAGATCTTTCTCCTCTGTGTGCCAGTTCATGAAGTGGAGAAGATCGCTTCACCCTTGGAGGAGTAGAGTGATCTACAAACGCTTCAAACTGTGGAGAACGGCCCCTGATACTGGAATCTCGTGAGACTTTACGAGATTACAGTACCAGAAATTCACTGAAACACTGAGATGTCCATTTATTAAGCAGTGATATATTATGACAGCTCAATACACTGACAGTGTGATTAATGTTAATTAAATAAAGAGTCCCCCCTACATTATATATACATGTATACACACACACACACACACATTATATATACATGTATACACACACACACACACACATATATACATGTGTATATACACACATATATATATATATATATATATATATATATATATATATATATATATATATATATATGTATATGTGTGTATGTATGTATACACATACATATGACAGGGGGACATGGTTACAGCGTTGGGGGGTCTGAACGAGGCATAAGGAAGTTAATAATCTTCCTCTTTCCTCCTCAGATCCCCCGGGTTTCTCTCTTCACTCCCCGGAGTGTGAATTCTGACACAGATCGCCAGTGAAGCGCTGAGATCGCAGCTTCATACACTGGCCGTTACTGTGTCATTCTATGAGGATTCTCCATGTGCAGAGATAATCGGCGGGAGAACAAATTCAAACACTTCTCCCCCCGATTATCTCTGGTTCATAAATTGTTTATGGGCTGTGATCAGTGGTGATCCCCAGGATCTCCGCTGATCGCTGCTTCATAAAAGGACACCTAAGAATGGTGCATCTCTGTGAAAAGATACGTGTATATCCAAACATAAAAAATATTATCAAAAATATTGATGTTCAACTCAATATGCTACTCAAAGACTTGTGACAGAACAATCATGACAACACGGTTTGTGTAGACTTATGGAGGAGTAGCCACAAAGTAACAAATGGTTATATGAATAACAAAAACATATGTATATTCTAAGATGGAGGTAAATGTGGATCTATATATGGAAAGTATAGACGTTACATATACATATCCAAGAACATAGTATGTTTCAAAATAAATTTAGACACTCAAGTGACGCTATGAGGCAATCAAGGAAGCTGTAATAAATGATTATATCATAATCTCACTATGGAAACAGGACTGTCCATAATATCTAAAAAGTTCATATGTGTCAAACAAATGCTCAAATCTCCACATGTGATCAAGTGATATTCAAATGCTGTGTCCTCTCTCATTCGGACGGCATCTTGAACTCTAAGGTGTATGAAATAATTGGGTACGCTTACCATGTAAGGTGGACCCACTGACCGGTGGTGAGGGGTCAAACAGGAATAATATGCCACCTTACGGTGCCTGTAGGGAGGACCAGTCGGAAGTGTTGAAGACTGGGCAGAGCCGGGACGTCGCCTTGATCAGTACTCACCGGACTCACAAAGACTCTAATCCTAGAGCTTGGCAGGCACCGTCATTTAATCACAGATTGTCCGTGGTCCTCAATGTATTAGCGGCATGGAATAAAACAAAGAAAAAAGAGGGCCTCCTCATAGTCTAAAAAATCCGTGGTCCTCAATGTATTAGCATTAGGATTAGGATTGTATTTAATTCAAGGAGTAGGTAAGCTTCCAACAATAATTTTCATGAGAAAAAGTTTTCCATAAAAAATTCCATAAAAAGTAATTAAAATATAAAATGTAAAAATAGGAGGGTCTAGTTCCGCTTTAAGATTGGCCTCTACAAACTAGAGAGCAACTGAGCATGTGCAGAGCCAGATGAAACAGTGTATTAACTGGATTTTAAATATAGACACTTCTTTTTAACCCCTTCACACCCGCGATATAGCTGAAACACGGCTACAGCGTGGGCCTAAATTGCCGGGAGGGAGCCCATGTAAGTCCTCTAGTGCATGAGGTGCCTGTGTCACGCTGTGTGATCAGCGAGTTATGAGACAATGACAGCTGATCACGTGATGTAAACAGCGCCAGTAAACGGCTATTTTTTTTTACTCACGCTGGTATCGTGAGGAGAAAATAAAACCTGATCGCTGGCTTCTGTCAGAGAGATAATGGTCCCGAACACGGAGAGCCACCGCCTCGCAATCTGTGCCCACCAGTGCCACCTGTTAGTGCCCACCAGTGCCACGTATCAATGCCCACCAGTGCTGCCAATCAGTGCCGCCAATTAGTGCCTCCTCATCAGTGCCACATATCAATGCCTTCCAGTGCCACCTATCAGTGCCTCATCATCAGTGCTGCCTATCAGTGCCCATCAGTGACGCCTTATCAGTGCAGTCTATCAGTGCCCATCAGTGCAGCCTCATTAGTGCACATCAATGAAGGAGAAAAATTATCTGTTTGCAAAACTATGAAAACTGTTTTTTTTTTTTTTTCAAAATGTTTGGTCTTTTTTTGTTTGTTTAGCAAAAAATAAAAACCCCTGTAGTGATTAAATACCACCAAAAGAAAGCTCTATTTGTGTGGAAAAAAATGATAAAAACTTTATTTGGGTACAGTGTAGCATGACCACGCAATTGTCATTCAAAGTGTGAAATTGACCTGGACAGGAAAGGGGTTTAAAGAGGTTGTAAAGCTTCCTGTCATTGTACCTATAGGTAAGCCTAGAATAAGGCTTATTTATAGGTACTATGAATATCTCTTAAACGTGCGCTGTTTAGGAGATATTTACTGTATACTACGCCGATGATGTCATTGGCGCATGCGCTGTGAAGTAACGGCCTGGCCGCCTGTGCTGTTTCTTCATAAGTCAGTGCCCTGCTCCCGCACGCATGCCAGTCACACAGCCGGAGTCCACGGCCTCTGAAGGAAGACGGGTGAAGATGGATGCAGCCTCCAGCGGGGACGTCGCGGCCTTTGGTTTGCAGGTAAGTGTCACATAATGTGCTAGTATGCGATGCATACTAGCACATTATGCCTTTACTTTGCAGGAAAGGAAAAATGTACCAGAGTTTGCTTTCTCTTTAAGTGCCCAGTAGGCAAGTGGTTAATGTTTTACATGAAAAAGGGGCCAGTCTGAAGTGATCTAGCACTTAAACTTAAATGTAATTAATTATAGTTAAAAGCATGCAACATACTGAATGAAAGGTTTGTGTAATTTTAAGAGAAGCTAGCAATACACGGCCCAGTATTCCCAAGTGATTGGATTTCTTTGACCAGCAGTAGTGACACCTATAGAAATAGGGGAACAAGCATGGTACTTTTAGATGAGGCATATAGCCACTGGTGAATAAGCAACATATATATCTTATGTATAGTCATAAGTAACAAAAAGTACCTAAGAACAAATGTTTATTTAGTTAGTACATTCCAGCTAAAAATGGTACAAAATGAAAAGCATTGGTCGGATAGTTGCACACAGCAGCATTGCATTGAAACCATAACATTCATAGGTTGTGTACTAGTAAAAACTATAGAGACACAACATAATACCAAAATAGGGATAGCTATTGAACACATTTGAGTTGTTGACCAATGGTAGTTAGTAGTTGAATGAATTCATGATAGAAACGGTCAAGATTGCATCCTGATGCTCTACGTGTTTTGTGAAAAAATTTACTTCCTCAGGAGCGAGTGCTATCAGTTTATCTATAAGAAATGAATATGTATAAGCACTATTACAGCTAAGTGGTCACCAATTGACAATAAAGGGTATATATTGCTTGGAAAACCAGACAAAACACTGTAACCTTCAAAAGTCAACTTAGACTGTAAACACATGGTGTGGATAGCCAGGGGTAGACTGTGAACGTCCCGCCTGGGAACTGAAGGGGCTATACCCATGTAGGTCAGATGTGAGAAGAATGTAGAACAGCAGGCAGCAATGGGAGTGTGAGTCTCCAATGGGGGGGGGGGGGGGGGGTCCTAGGTGGCCCATAGATGGTGTAAATAATATGTATATACAGTATCTCACAAAAGTGAGTACACCCCTCACATTTTTGTAAATACTTTATTATATCTTTGTTGTGTGACAACACTGGAGAAATTACACTTTGCTACAATGTAAATTAGTGAGTGTACAGATTGTATAACAGTGTAAGGTTGCTTTCCCCTCAAAATAACTCAACACACAGTCATTAATGTCTAAACCGCTGGCAACAAGTAGAGTACACCCCTAGGTGAAAATGTCCAAATTGGGCCCAATTAGCGATTTTTTTTTTCTCTCCCCGGTGTCATGTGACTCGTTTCATGTTACAAGGTCTCAGGTGTGAATTGGAAGCAGGTATGTTAAATTTGGTGTTATCGCTCTTTCTATCATACTGGTCATTGGAAGTTCAACATGGCACCTCATGGCAAGAACTCTCTGAGGATCTGAAAAAAATAATTGTTGCTCTACATAAAGATGGCCTAGGCTATAAGAAGATTGCCAAGATCCTGAAACTGAGCTGCAGCATGGTGGCCAAGACCATACAGCGCTTTAACAGGACCTGTTCCACTCAAAACAGGCCTCGCCATGATTGACCAAAGAGGTTGAGTGCACATGCTCAGCGTCATATGAAGAGGTTGTGTTTGGGAAATAGACGTATGAGTGCTGCCAGCATTGCTTCAGAGGTTGAAGGGGTGGGGGGTCAGTCTGTCAGTGCTCAGACCATACGCCGCACACTGCATAAAATTGGTCTGCATGGCTGTCGTCCCAGAAGGAAGCCTATTCTAAAGATGATGCACAAGAAAGCCTGCAAACAGTTTGCTGAAGACAAGCAGACTAAAGCCATGGATTACTGGAACCATGTCCTGTGGTCTGATGAGACCAAGATAAACTAATTTGGTTCAGATGGTGTCAAGCATGTGTGGAGGCAACCAGGTGAGGAGTACAAAGACAAGTGTGTATTGACTACAGTCAAGCATGGTAATGGGAGTGTCATGGTCTGGGCTGCATGAGTGCTGCCGGCACTGGGGAGCTACAGTTCATTGAGGGAGATATGAATGCCAACATCTACTGTGACATACTGAAGCAGAGTATGATCTCCTCCCTTCGGAGACTGGGCCACAGGGCAGCATTCCAACATGATAACAACCCCAAACACACCTCCAAGATGACCCCTGCCTTGCTAAAGAAGCTTAGGGTAAAGATGGTGGACTGGTCAAGCATGTCTCCAGACCTAAACCCTATTGAGCATCTGTGGGGCATCCTCAAACAGGAGGTGGAGGAGCGCAAGGTCTTTAACATCCACCAGCTTTGTGATGTCGTCATGGAGGAGTGGACGAGGACTCCAGTTACAACCTGTGAAGCTCTGGTGAACTCCATGCCCAAGAGGGTTAAGGCAGTGATGGAAAATAATGGTGGCCACACAAAATATTGAAACTTTGGGCCCAATTTGGACATTTTCACTTATGGGTGTACTCACTTTTGTTGCCAGCGGTTTAGACATTAATGGTTGTGTGTTGAGTTATTTTGAGGGGACAGCTAATTTACAGTGTTATACAAGCTGTACACTCGCTACTTTACATTGTAGCAAAGTGTAATTTCTTCAGTGCTGTCACATGAAAAGATATAATAAAATATTTTCAAAAATGTGAGGGGGTGTACTCACTTTTGTGAGATACTGTATATATTAACTTAATCCAGGTAGGGAATTAAATAAAGTGATCTATGTGCAACAGACCACTAGTCAGTCCCAAGACCAAGAGACACTGAAAGTGACTGTGATAATAGTAGTAGTAAAATAAAAAGAAAACCAAGGCATGTGCAGTGAATGCTGATATTAGGTGGGAATATATGTACCTCATAGCGAGGTAAGAGAAAAAAAAGATGTAATGCCTCGTACACACGAGCGGACTTTCCCGCGGGAATGTCCGCCGGACTGAAGTCCGCCGGACAATCCGCCCGTGTGTGGGCGCCGGCGGACTTTTTGGCGCCAAAGTCCAGCGGACTAGGTTTTAAGTTTTGTTTCAAAATTGTCCGCTGAACTCGGCAGTCCGGCGGACAATCCCACGGTTAGTATGCTAGTCCGCCGGACTTTTGGAAATGAACGGACTTTCCGATGATCGGAAAGTCCGTTCATTTAGAACGTGACTTCAGGTAGACGGGACTAGCGAAGGCAGCAACTGCCGCCGCGCTAGCCCCGTCACCTGGCATGGATTTAAAGGGAATCCCTACGCCGAAAAAACGGCGTGGGGGTCCCCCCAAATCCATCTCAGACCCTTATCCGAGCACGCAGCCTGGCCGGCTAGGAAAGGGGTGGGGACGAGCGAGCACCTCCTGAGCCGTACCAGGCCGCGTGCCCTCAACATGGGGGGTGCCCTGGGGAAAGGGGGGCCGTGCGCCCCCCCACCCCAAAGCACCTTGTCCCCATGTTGATGAGGACAAGGGCCTCTTCCCGACAACCCTGGCCGTTGGTTGTCGGGGTCTGCGGGCAGGGGGGCTTATCGGAATCCAGATCCCGGCCCCCCACCCTATGTGAATGAGTATGGGGTACGATGTACCCCTAACCCGGAGGATGCTGGGACTGTGACATCATAGGGGGGCGGGGTCACCATGTGACATGAGCATGTGACCCCGCCTCCTTGTCCCTATATAAGTCCCAGCACAGCACGGCTCTGCCATTCCGGCCAGAGAGAGCGACGAGTCAACATCGGAAGGAGAAGAAGAAGAAGAAGGCGGCGGCGCAGAAAGCGACGACAGCGGCAAGAACAGAAGAGACTCCGGAAGACCCCCGAAGGTGGATCGAGACCCCCAGACGGCGGCGGCAACGACGAAGAAGGTAGCTGGGCTCCTCTGCTCGGTAAAAGAGCTAGGTAAAATAGCGGAGGAGTCCGGCGAGAAGACCCCCCAAGACGGAAGAAGACCCCCGGAGCAGTGCAATAAAATATTTTTAAAAAAATTGTGTGTTTTTTTAATTTACACTTTACACCTTAGGTGAATGGGTAGGGGTACATCGTACCCCATACTCATTCACATAGGGTGGGGGGCCGGGATCTGGGGGCCCCCTTATTAAAGGGGGCTCCCGGATTCCGATAAGCCCCCCGCCCACAGACCCCGACAACCAACGGCCAGGGTTGTCGGGAAGAGGTCCTTGTCCTCATCAACATGGGAACAAGGTGCTCTGGGGTGGGGGGGGCGCACGGCCCCCCTTTCCCCAGGGCACCCCCCATGTTGAGGGTACGCGGCCTGGTACGGCTCAGGGGGGGGCGCTCGCTAGTCCCCACCCCTTTCCTGGCCGGCCAGGCTGCGTGCTCGGATAAGGGTCTGAGATGGATTTGGGGGGGACCCCCACGCCGTTTTTTCGACGTAGGGATTCCCTTTAAATCCATGCCAGGTGACGGGGCTAGCGCGGCAGCAGTCACTGCCTTCGCTAGTCCCGTCTACCTGCAGTTATGTTCTAAATTAACGGACTTTGCTCCGTGTGGCAAGTCCATTCATTTTCAAAAGTCCGGCTGACTTTTTCCCGTGGATTGTCCGCCGGAGAACTCCGGGCGTGTGTGGGCAAGTCACACGCTCGGAAAGTCCGGCGAAGCCCCGCTGGAAGGTCCGGCGGTTTGTCCGCCGGACTAGGTCCGGCGGACATTCCCGCGGGAAAGTCAGAGCGTGTGTACGGGGCATTAGACTTACAGTCTAAGTTGACCAGTAAGTTATCTTTTGAAGGTTACCATTTTTTGTCTGGTTTTCCAAGCAATATATACCCTTTATTGCCAATTGGTGACCACTTAGCTATAATGCTGCTTGTACATATACTAAATGGATTGCACCCGCTCCTGAGGAAGTGAATTTTTTCACGAAACGCCTAAAGAATCAGGATGCAATCTTGACCGTTTCTATCATGAATTCATTCAACTACTAACTACCATTGGCATAGCTTCCAACTGTCCCTAATTTCGAGGGACTGTCCCTGATTTGGAGCAATGTCCCTCTGTCCCTAGTTCCTCCTCATTTGTCCCTCATTTTGGTCTGATCTATATATTAGTATATAAAATGCACTTTTTATCTTTCAAAAAGTGTTTCCCAGTGCTAAAGCTTTCAAACAATTTCTAAATTGCTGCATTTGTAGATTTCCAAAGCCAATATAAAGGAATAGTGGTGGTAAAAAAAAGCACTTAAGGGTTTAACCAATCTTGTTTTCTTGTACAATACTCCTTTAAGGGGGCGTGTCCTATGCCTGCATACTTTTGCTGATAGGTGTCCCTCATTACCATCTCAAAAAGTTGGGTCATCCACTCAAATGTGTTCACTAGATATCCCTATTTTGGTATTATTTTGTGTCTCTATAGTTTTTACTAGTACACATCCTATGAATGTTATGGTTTCAATGCAATGCTGCTGTGTGCAACTATCTGACCAATGCTTTTTAATTTTTGTACCATTTTTGTCTGGAAAGTACCATCTAAATAATTGAGTGATTTATCCACTGGATCAGGACAATTTCTAAAAAGTGGCGAAGCAAAAGAAGAAAAACCCCAAACATAGAGTATATATGGCATTTAAAGATAATTGTAGTGGTTTCATATAGTCAAGTTTGCGGTGGACAGAGAGTCCACCGGTTAAATAAATTTGGTTGAATCTATTTAACCTGTTTTAGACCGTTCCCAGAGCGTTCCACCTCAGTCTTGACGCCACGCCGTGCTGACGTCACGCGGACGTAGTACGGAGATCAGATGTACAAAGTTATCTATGTATCGGCTCCTGGTGCTCAAAACTTTGGCAACCCTAAAATGTATAAACCAAAATCAAAATCCTTTTTACAGGGGAATTCCAATATTTGGGCCTTTGTTATACAGGTCACAAAGGAAATAGAATCCACTAACTGGCCAGACTGGACCTCAAACCAATCTGCCGAAGGAACTCAAAGAAGCACTGAAAACCCTTAAAACAAATAGCAATATTGTTTGTTACTTTTGGCTATAGTTGCACGCGAGTAGCTCCCACCCTGAGAAATTAATTAAAAAGCATCCCCTACAGCCAATTTCTAAGGATAAAGCGAAATTGTACGCAATGTCTCAGGAAAGCCTACAATCAGGTAGCGAACATGAACAGACAACTCCTACTATACAAACCTAGACGGCTAAGACCCAGGAGAGTACACGAGTTGTTACTAAATACAAACCGACAACACAAGAAGGTACGCAACATATACAAAAAAGTTTGGTATTTATTATCCACTGATGAGAAAAATATCCAAGTATATCAAACCTTATCCAGAAATTAACATACAAAGGTCAACGTTCATTACGTGACACTTTGTAAGTAGCCATTATTCGAGCGATCAGAACAGTAAGAAACAATCCCAGGCACATACAAATGTGGTAAATGTAAATTTTGCCGCTTTATCTTGGAAGGAAAAAACATAGATCTGCCAATGGTAGAATATGGACTCCAAAACATCGCACTAACTGCCAATCAGTAGGATCAGTATATTTGATGAAATGCCTATGTGGAGCATTCTATGTGGGAAAAACAAAACGCCCACTTTTCTGCCGTATGAGGGATCATGTAATCACTAATATGTAAACGCAAAATGGAGACACCAATTAGCCGTCATGTAGGCCTATATCACAATTTTGATCTTAAATTCATTGGTTTTCTATAGCCTGAGCACCTCCCCCAACAGGAACGAGGGGGTGATCTAGACAAGAAACTTTACAGATCGAAACTAGATGGATTTATTTGTTGGGGGCTACCCGATATCCGGGCCTCAACGAAGAATCAGCTTTAAACCCTTCCTTTAATATGTGGTTCCTTATGCCTTGCCTTCTGCTTTTCACTCTCTCGCCAGCTGTATTCTTCCCATCGTTGTCCCTCCCCTCCCCCTCTTTTTCTCCATTCCCCTCCTTCCCGTACTTTTGCTGATAGGTGTCCTCATTACCATCTCTAATTTTTGTACCATTTTTGTCTGGAAAGTACCATCTAAATAAACATTTGTTCTTATGTACTTTTTGTTACTTTTGGCTATACATAAGATATATACTGTATGTTACTTATTTACCAGTGGATATACACCTCATATAAAGTCCCATGTCTGTTCCCCTCTTTCTATATATCACATATAAGGATGGAGGTATATTACCATATTGCCTCATATAAAGTCCCAACCCTTTCCCCCAGTGTTCAGTAGTGACACCTAGGTGGTGTATGGTTTAATTTTCTAAGCAATAATAATCTCCTGTGAATGTCAGAAGTGCTCATTATCACTGCCATATATATTTATGTTGCTTCAATAGGTCAATAATAATTCCAACTTCTTCACAGGAATAGAAATAATTCATACACTGCACATGCCAACACAATCCAAATTAGTGAAGGAATTCAATGATCGCAAGAAGTATGAGCATATTGCTCACTGTGCTCTAATAAAATATATGCTTACCTGGTAATTAATTATATGCCTGGTAAGGCTGGCCATACACAGCTGAAATGTCACCCAACTCTTGCTGAATCAGCCAAAATTTGAGCTGTGGGTGGCAAAAGAGCCGGGTAGAAAATTGTCATGACTGCATCCGATTAGGTGTCAATGTGTGTGTATTCAGTCACAGATGCCATATACTACAGCTGGTAGGGGGGATTCCTCATCCATGCTGTTTAATGTGGCTAGGGAAATAATGTGATTTCAGCTGAACAAGAGAAAACACATATGGCTAGTCTTATTCCATGGTGAGTAATGACTTCTTACCTTCTTCTACTCCAGACTTTGTCCTTTGTTTGTGCATGCACTTCTATGGGGCAGTACAGCTTGTTTCTATCGGGAAAAAAAAAAACATTTTATCTCTTGAGAAAACCGCTAAGAAACCTGTCATATTCACATCATGGGTAAGGTAAGCTCTAACGAGCAGGGCTTTAAGATTCCCCTCTGTATTGTAATTGTACTGTCTGCCCTAATGTTGTACAGCGCTGCATAAACTGTTAGCGCTATAAAAATCCTGTATAATTGTAGCGCTACCCCCAGTTAAGAGAGCCGCTGGTTTGTTTTGGGTCCCTGAGTACAGCTCCACCAACCCCCGGCAATTTGGCTCTACCCGCTCTGGCACAGTTAGTAAAGGGGTATGTATCTATGCACATATAAACATCACTTATACTCTAAGTGTAATGGGTATGAACTCACAAGCAGACTGCTGAAATAAGAATAACTGGCTTTACTTTGTCAGTAAGGAAAAGAAATAGTAACATGCATTTAAACATATGACTTACAATACTTTAGCAGGTCCCTGCAATATGCACTTAAACATGTACACATATATGTATCAACTAGCAATGGGGAAACGGAGCGCCAAGTGTGGCGACCGTATGCTATGCACCCCTGAGGTGCAATAAATCTATCTGCGCCTACCTAATGGACCAGGCCTGATCCTAGTAATAGAGCTCAGTCCTTGTACTAGTACGGTGTTCTTCACCGGCAATGAATCTGTAGAGGTGGTGCACATGTAGCTTTAAATGGTGTCTTTGTAATCCACAGAAAGTAACATTGCTGCTCTGAGGTAAATTGCGCCTAGGCAGTTCAATAGGCATAAAACGTGTGTATCAATGCAGGATGAGCCTTCCGGCTCTCTCACCAATCCTGGGGTACCGTCCTCCGCTCCGGTCCCTCTAATGGCGGCTCTGGTCTCTTCAATGGCGGCTCGGGTCTCCTCAGTCACAGCCCCTGCGCTCCGGTCCTCAGCTCCGACCGACCGTCTGCAGGGAAGAGTCTCCGCTCCGCTGCTGCTGACTCTGAGGTAGGAGAGTCTCACTCCATTTGCTGCAAGGCCCAGGCTTCAGGCCTTCAGCTCCGGTCCGCACAGGTGTCTCTGCTGGCTGCAGTCTCCGCGTCACACGCTCTGTCAGCAGAGGCAGGCCCGTCCTGTCAGGCCTCAGAAGAGGAAGTGTCCCAAGAGGAAGAGGCGGTCTCCGCTCTTCCTTTTTATAACCTCCCCCAGCAGCCTCTCGGGCGGAAACAAGCAGCCCGGGAGCCTGGGGGATTATGGGGGATGTAGTCTCTTCCAGTAAAAGGGGTACGACCCCGCTACACACTCCCCCCACTTTGAATCTTTGGTCCCCAAAGACAGTGTTCAAACTACAAACTTTCTCGGGAACAACACTTTCACATAATTTGGACAGGGGAGCTTCCCACCAATTGGCATAAGATGGGGAACTGTCCTGTCTACAGGTCACTTCAGTGTGGGCGACCTGTTTAACTGTGCCAGAGAGTGAGCTGGGGTTGCCCTCCACCAAATGAACAGTGGATGGGTCAGGGCTTTCAGCACTTCTCCTTGCTGTGGTAACAGAGTCCTCTAAACTTTCTCCCATCTTGGGGTAAGTTAACTTCTTGGGAGGCTTCACAACTCTGCGAGCTCTCTGTTCTCTTGGGACTTCTTCAGGAACACATTCTGGCAACATCTCTGGTTTTGGAACATCTACTTCTTCTTCTGGGTAGAGACCAGGGATATCTTCCCAGCACTCAGGCACATCACTGAATGGCACAAACTCTGTGGCTTCTGGGTTCAATGTGTTATCTTCCATATCTTCAGTAGGTGGAAGATCTATGGCAGAACTTCCTGGGGTTGAGGAAGGCCATAGCCATTCAAGTTCTCCTCTTTCTTCTTCTGGTTGGGGGTCCTCACCACCCCTAGCTTGGGATGTTTGAGACCTAGTGTTAGGCCTGGGGGTATCCAGAATGGAAACAGATTCAGGTACGTCTCTTGCTGGAGGCATTCTGACTGCTTCAGTGAGTGGGAGCAAATGATTCCTATGCCAGGTCTTCAAAGGCCCCACTCTTCCTTCTGGCTTCAACTTGTAGACAGGCAATCCTGGAAGTTTCCTACAGATGATATATGGCTCTGATCTCCATCTATCAGCAATCTTGTGTTTTCCAGGGATCCCTAGGTTGCGTAACAGTACACGGTCCCCAGGCTGTAGGTCCTGTACTCTAACTTTCAAATCAAAGTTCCGCTTGTTTCGGGCCCCCCTCTGGTCAGAGGCCGCTTGAGCTTTCTCATAAGCTATCTTCAGACTGTGCCTCAGTCTGTCCACATATCCTTTGTGGGAGGCAGCAGAGGCATGGTCTAAAGAAATGCCGAAGGCCAAATCCACTGGCAATCTTGCTTCTCTCCCAAACATAAGTCGGTAAGGAGAGAAACCTGTCACATCACTTGTGGTGCAATTGTAGGCATGCACCAGAGCTGATATGTGTTGACTCCAATGTTGCTTCTTCTCTTTTTCTAAAGTTCCCAACATGTTCAATAGAGTCCTGTTGAACCTTTCAGGCTGGGCATCACCTTGAGGGTGATACGGTGTGGTTCTAGTCTTCTCTACTCCCAGAGAATCTAGTAGCTTCCTGATCAGGCGACTCTCAAAGTCCCTTCCTTGGTCTGAATGGATTCTCTGTGGCAGTCCATAGTGAACAAAGTACTTCTCCAAAAGTACCTTGGCTACTGTAGAGGCCTTCTGGTCCTTGGTTGGGAAAGCCTGAGCGTAACGGGTGAAATGGTCGGTTACCACCAGAACATTTCCCAATCCGCTCAAATCGGGTTCGAGGCAGAGAAAATCAATGCATACCAGATCCATTGGGCCTTGACTCTGTAGGTGGCCCATTGGGGCAGCTTGATGGGGTAAAGTCTTCCTCTGAATGCATCTTGCACAGGAATGGCAATACTCCTCCACTTCGGCCCTCATGCAGGGCCAATAAAACCGGTCTCTGACAAGTTGGAAGGTTCTCTCTGCTCCCAAGTGACCATGCTGGTCATGTAAGGCAATCAGCACAGTCTCTCGATGCTTCTCTGGGAGAAACAACTGCCACTTGTCTTCTGGGCCATCAGAGGGGCCCCTTCGGTAGACCACCCCCTGATGCACCTGCAATTTGTCCAACTCTCTCCTCAGTAGGCGAGCTTCTTTGGAAGGGTGAAGTCGAAGTCCCTCTGGACTCTTGTCTTCCAGGGCTTCCAGGACCAATTTCCCCATGGGATCTTCCAATTGGTCACACCTTAGCTCCTTCTTGGACAGCTTCGGTAGACACTCTTCTGCTAGTTGAGTTACCCCACAATAACACTTTGGGACTCCCACTGTGGTAACTCCTACCTCTTCAGCTCTGGATCCTCCTCTGGCTTGGAGTTCAGCCCCCTGACAAAGGGCTCGCACTCCATCTGGTGCCACTTGAGTCCAGTCTTCCCAATCACTGTCCATGACATGGGATCTTCGGGACAGGGCATCTGCATCCCTATTTCCAGCCCCTGGTCTGTACTTGAGACTGAAATTGAATCCAGACAACGCCGCCAACCATCTGTGTCCAGTTGCATCCACTTGGCGGTGGTGAATAGATAGGTCAAGGGGTTGTTATCTGTCTTTACAGTAAACTCGGCCCCATACAAATAGTCTCTCAGTTTGTCAACTACTGCCCATTTGAGGGCTAAGAACTCCAACTTGTGGGTGGGATAGTTCTTCTCGGAGGGGGTCAGGCTCCGGCTCACATAAGCCACTGGTCGTAGCTGGTCTTCATACTCCTGGTAGAGTACTCCACCTAGGCCCTCATGGCTGGCATCAACATGTAGCTCATATGGTCTAGTGGGATCAGCGTAGGCCAAAACTGGGGCTGTGGTGAGACTTCTCTTCAAGGTTCTGAAAGCCTCTTCACACCTTGAGTTCCATTGGTCTTGGACTGATTCACCGGACCTCCTAGGCCCCAATCCATCTTCCTCTCCTTCTGTCTTCAGCAGTTCGTTTAGGGGTTTTGCAATGCGGGCAAACCCATCCACAAACCTGCGGTAGTAGGAGCAGAACCCCAAGAAAGACCGAAGTTCTGTAACTGTTGTGGGTCTTGGCCACGAAGTAACTGCCTCCAACTTCTCAGGGTCTGTAGCCACTCCCTTTTCAGACACTATGTGTCCAGATAGTTCACAGAAGACTGATAGAACCGACACTTCTCGGGAGAAAGTTTAAGTCCCTCTTCACTGAGCCTCTTCAGTACTTTCTCCAATCTGGCTTCATGTTCTTCCAAAGTCTTTCCAAAGACAATGACATCGTCCAGGTACACAAGGACTTCTATGAGGTTCATGTCTCCAACTGTCCTTTCCATTAGGCGTTGAAACGTAGCAGGAGCTCCAGATAGGCCCTGAGGCATCCTGTTGAACTCAAAGAATCCCACTGGGGTTATGAAGGCAGTCTTTTCTCTGTCTTCTGGATGCATGGGGATTTGGTAATACCCACTCTTGAGGTCCATCACACTGAACCACTTAGCTCCAGATAAACTCTGCAAGGCATCCTCTATCCTTGGCGTGGTGTACTGGTCAGGAATGGTCCTCCTGTTGAGAGTTCTGTAGTCAATGCAGAGTCTCAATGACCCATTCTTCTTCCTGACTACCACAATTGGGGAGGCATAGGGGCTTCTGGACTCCCTAATCACTCCCGTCTTCTTCAATTCCGCAAGCTGCTCCCTCAGATCCTCCAGATCTGCTAGCGGGACTCGCCTCACTCTCTCTCTGAATGGCTTGTCCTCTTGCATGCGGATTCGATGGGTGGCACTCCTCGCACACCCCACATCAAACTCATCTTTAGAGAAAATCTTCTCCCATCTGGTCAGCTGGGCCTTGGCTCTCTCTTTCCAAGCTCCAGGTAGGTTTGGGTTTTCCATGGAGAGTTTCTTCCAAACATCTTCTCCTTCACCCGTTCCCTTCACTTCTGACCAACCAACTGGGACAGCAGGACTCACCTGTCCCAGAAGCATCCTGGCAGGGATCTCCACGGGCTGCTCCGTGGGGTTCCTCACACTGATAGGGACTCTTCCTCTTGCCTTCTTCAGGTCCTTCAATGAGATTACTTCTGGTATCACCTCCAGACCTGAGTGACCCTCCATTGGGTCGGGTTCCAACATTACAAAGGGGCCAGGCTGCTCCCAAGTAAGTTTCACCGTGGCTCTCATGCAGGTCACCTCTCCAGGCTGTAACACTGCTCCTTCCTTTCCAAGCCTCCATACCCTTCCTATCCCCTCACTTGGGGTCTTCTGCTCTAGGACCAACCGCTGGTAGGCTGCCTTCAGCATGGGATGGATCTTGGGAGCTGAAAGATTCTCTTTCTTCACCAGGGGAGTCAGAAGCCTTCTGACTAGGTCTGTGTTTGTCCCTATAATCAGGGACGTCTTGCTGGTTCCTGGTGGGCGGGGACACACCACTGCTAAGGTGTCGAACACTTCAGACTTCCCAGCTACGGATGGGTCAAACGTCAATCGTATGGGTAAGTATCCATCATAGGGGAAACTCTGAGTTCCCAATCCCCTTATCTCCAACTCTTCTATCTTCTGTATTGGCAGATGACTCAGGTATCTGTCATAGAAGTCCCTGTACAATAGGGTCACTTGGGCTCCAGTGTCTAGGAGGGCCTTCGTGTACACTCCTTCCACTTGGATAGGTACAGTTGGGGATGGACCAACTAGCTCTTCTGGGTAGGGCCGAGTTGATGCTGTCCTCTTCCTTGGACTCTTTGCTTTACCAGCACTGGATTTGCGCTTGATCCTTTCTTGAGCCTGGTATGCATTAATTTTCTCCCTCTTAGTGGGAGTGTGAACCCGTTGAGGGACATTGTTATCTCTCACTTTGAAGAGTTCACGCTTTGGGGTGCTGTGTCTCTTCGGAGGGGTCTTGCCCCCTTTCTCTGGAGTGCACCTTGGTTGAGGATCCCTGGGCCCCTTTTTAGGGGTTTGGTCTCCTCGCTTTCTCTTCCTGTTGTGCTTCTTGGAGCTCACTGAAGGTGATGGGCACCCGGTTGACTCCTTCACCGGGGCCCTTTGGCGTTTCCCGCCGGCTGGCGGCTTTCTGCCTTCTTCTTGGGACTGGCACATACAGCTGCAATATGGCCAATTCCTCCACAATTAAAGCAAATCATCTCACCGTAGTCAGGTGGGGATGCTGGTGTTGAAACAGCTGGAAACAATTCCCTCCTGGTTGTTTCTTTCTTGGGACTGGGCGTCTCTTTCGCCACTAGAGACGTCAGTATCTCCATCATCTGGGACATCTGCAACTTCAGGGCATCTACCTCTGTGTCTCTTTCAGGGGTTAAGGCCGACCTGACCGTGGCCACTGGAAGCTTGGTAGACCCCATCACCTTCTTCTCCCGTTTCTCTTCCAACATGGCCTCTTCTTCTCGGACCATTCGGATGAGGTCAGGGTAGTCCAGGCTCTTCCCATCCTGCCGGGTGCGTAGAATTAGTGCGACAGGGTCTAGGGGTTGGGCTCCCCTGACCACCTGCTGGGCACGGGCTTCATCCACCTTCCCTGGATCTATCCCCTTCTTCAGGATAATCCTATGCAGGATCTTGTCTATACGTCCCATGTACTCTGACAGCTTCTCCCCTGTCTTCTGGTAACAGTGTTCCAGTTGATAGGTAAGTTCTGTGACTTTTTCTGTCCCACCAAACACACCTTCCAGGATTTCTATGTAGTCCTGGGCAGTGCAATCCTTTTTGCTTGTCTTCAGATTGCGTATGGCCTCTAAGGCAGGTCCTTTTAGGCTCTCAACAATCCTTTGCTTCTTTCTGCCTTCTGAGACCTCCCATTCTTCTAGGGCCTGCGTGGCACCATCTAACCACTCTTCAAACCCCTCTTCTCCCGAGGGTACAGGTGTCCTCCCTGAAAACATCCGGAGTTTCCTGTATCCCGACATTGGGTAATCCCCGGGGTCTCTTCTGCACTGGGTCACAATCTCCCCTAGGACAGCACACAGTTCTGCACTAAGAGTAGTCTGTGCGGGACTTTCCGCGCCCTTCTGCTCTTCCTTCTTTGGGGATAGAATGGCTTTCATAGGAGAAACTTCTCCCTTGCGCGGCAGCGCATGCAGCACTTGATAGGCCTGACCATTCGGTGCCTGTATGCTTTGGCTCCTGAACTGCTCTGGAGTCTCTTCCTTCCATTCTATTAAGGCGTATGTGTACCCAGCATCATTTCTCATGTCCATTATCCATGACTTCTGGCATGGGGATAATGACATTATGAGCTGCTTCACTGCCTCTCTCTGCCACATCCCTGGCAGTTCAATAACTGCTGCTGCGGCTGGGTCAGCGGCCCATGTTGCGGACCACCGTCCCACTTCTATTGGGTCCATGCCGGCACCTTCTGGCGGCTTTTCCCGCTGACTCAGGATCCCGGACTACGAGCCCCCACGTGTAGCGCTACCCCCAGTTAAGAGAGCCGCTGGTTTGTTTTGGGTCCCTGAGTACAGCTCCACCAACCCCCGGCAATTTGGCTCTACCCGCTCTGGCACAGTTAGTAAAGGGGTATGTATCTATGCACATATAAACATCACTTATACTCTAAGTGTAATGGGTATGAACTCACAAGCAGACTGCTGAAATAAGAATAACTGGCTTTACTTTGTCAGTAAGGAAAAGAAATAGTAACATGCATTTAAACATATGACTTACAATACTTTAGCAGGTCCCTGCAATATGCACTTAAACATGTACACATATATGTATCAACTAGCAATGGGGAAACGGAGCGCCAAGTGTGGCGACCGTATGCTATGCACCCCTGAGGTGCAATAAATCTATCTGCGCCTACCTAATGGACCAGGCCTGATCCCTAGTAATAGAGCTCAGTCCTTGTACTAGTACGGTGTTCTTCACCGGCAATGAATCTGTAGAGGTGGTGCACATGTAGCTTTAAATGGTGTCTTTGTAATCCACAGAAAGTAACATTGCTGCTCTGAGGTAAATTGCGCCTAGGCAGTTCAATAGGCATAAAACGTGTGTATCAATGCAGGATGAGCCTTCCGGCTCTCTCACCAATCCTGGGGTACCGTCCTCCGCTCCGGTCCCTCTAATGGCGGCTCTGGTCTCTTCAATGGCGGCTCGGGTCTCCTCAGTCACAGCCCCTGCGCTCCGGTCCTCAGCTCCGACCGACCGTCTGCAGGGAAGAGTCTCCGCTCCGCTGCTGCTGACTCTGAGGTAGGAGAGTCTCACTCCATTTGCTGCAAGGCCCAGGCTTCAGGCCTTCAGCTCCGGTCCGCACAGGTGTCTCTGCTGGCTGCAGTCTCCGCGTCACACGCTCTGTCAGCAGAGGCAGGCCCGTCCTGTCAGGCCTCAGAAGAGGAAGTGTCCCAAGAGGAAGAGGCGGTCTCCGCTCTTCCTTTTTATAACCTCCCCCAGCAGCCTCTCGGGCGGAAACAAGCAGCCCGGGAGCCTGGGGGATTATGGGGGATGTAGTCTCTTCCAGTAAAAGGGGTACGACCCCGCTACATAATAATAATAATAAGGTACGACCAGTCTACTGATTGCAGAGAGTGTAGCATGGTGTACACAAAACAACTACAGTATGGTAAAAGGAAATTTATAAAAAAAAAGAAATATGTTGACTGAAATATCTTCCCGAAATGTGTAATCTGATTGCCAACCGCTTTGGGACCTGCATGTGTGCTAAAATTTGCATTGCATACATACCCCGCCTGCACCCCTGTTAAAAAAGTGACTTACATTGGATAAGGTAAAGCTGGCCATAAATTTCATTTAAAAAAACTTTAGTCTCAGTAACGTTCAATTTTCTAATCGTTGGTGGGGTAAAATTGATGTTTTTTTTGGGAGGCGGGAGATTACATGTAGATTAATGGAGGCTTCATCTCCCTTTTATTCCAAGACACAGGCTGGAGGGGCCTGACACAACCTGTGACTGGCAGAAATCCGCCCACACAATGTTATTGCCAATGTAGCACCATCTAGTGCAGGGGTGCCCAACCTTTTGAAGAGCGAGGGCCACTTAAGCGACTTTGTAACCGGTCGCGGGCCACAATGAGCGGAGCGGGTGGATGGCATGTCTGTGTCTGCTCTGCATATGCAGAGCGGACACTGACACAGCCCACTATACTTTTTAGCAGATCATATTGGAGGTAGGACACAAGTCGTGGTTTATGTATGCCACTTCTTAGAGGTGAATGGAGGGTCGGACTGTCCATGTGAAAGGGGCCCAAGGCTGCTTTCACACTGATGCACTGCGGTTTACTTGCACCGCGGGTGCAACGCAGTGTACCTTTTGGCTTTTCTACACTTTGCAATAGACTTATATTCTGCAGGTTTGGTGCACTTTCAGAAAGCTCACCAAACTCACAGGTAATAACAGAAGTCTTTGGCTCAGTGCAGGTAACCCGCAGGTAAACTGCTTTGCACCTGCGGATCACTGCAGAAAAGATATGCCTATATATACACTGATTTTGGTAATAAACTGACCTTTAATAACAGTATTCTATTCTAGTCTATCCCAGAGCAGGAGGTCGCGGGCCACATCAGAGGGCTCCGCGGGCCACATGTGGCCCCCGGGCCACTGGTTGGACACCCCTGATCTAGTGTGTGCTACTAGTATTGGTAGAGTAGGTAAAATATATTCTGGCTAGGAATAACCTGAGCCACTAAACTGGGTTAGGGCTAACAAGGGTCAGGGCTGGGTGACTCATCTTGGCAACTCTCTGGTGCCTCCCCCTGGTGTCTGGAAGGTTAAAGAACCTTCTAGAACTAGAGGGTGGGGGCTCGGAGCGGCCTGCCATAAATATTTGTGGCGCCTCAGCCAAACCCCAGAAGTGGGATGGCAGGGGCAGAGACTATCCCATAAATAGACATGGGCCATGCCAGTAGGTCAGTTGGGTAGAAGATGGCGATACAGTGTTGAGGAAGCTGTTGGTGGCCCTGAGGGCTACCCCCTAGTCTAGAGGGGTTTCCTGCTTGAGCCGAGGCTCAGGTGGTGGAAGGATCATGCCAAAAGCACAAGGGAGGAAGCTTTCCTGGAAGCACAGAAGCAAAGAGGACAGACTGAGTAGAGCAACACTGGTAGGAACTAACAAAGGGGGGAGACTGCCACATGTAGCCAGTCTCCCTTGAAGACAGCGGTGAGCTTAAGTCTTCTATATTTTCCCTGAGAAATCTCTAGAGAGTCAGCCGGGTGGGCTGGTGAAGAGTCAGTCGGGTGGACTGGTGTAGAGAGGCAGCCAGGAGGGCTGGTAAAAGAGGCAGCTGCAGCCAGGTGGGCTGACAGTGCCTGATGAGGTGGTGCTGGGATCAGTTGCCACAAAGAAAGCTGGAGGGAAGGTTACATGTTGTGTCATTCCACGTGTGCTACTGTTAAAGCGGAAGTTTCACAAAAAAATTTCTTTTAAAAATCAGCAGCTAAAATACTGCAGATGCTGACTTTTAAAATAAGGACGCTTACCTGTCCCAGGGTCCAGCGATGTTGGCATTCGAGGCCGGACCATACCTCGGTCCTCGGATGCTGCTGCCGCCATCTTTGGTAAAGGAATCAGGAAATTAAGCCTTGCGTCCCAGCAGACAGTGTGGGGGGATGGGAAGAGGCGTAGACTCCTGTCTATGACAGGTATCTGCACCCCCCTCCCCCCTGAAAGGTGCCAAATGTGACACCGGAGGGGGAAGGGACTGTGAGTTCCTGCCTGTAATGGGCTGTTACTGAACTGACAAGGAGTCTGTCACGTTCCCCAGTGAACCAGCAGAGGCAAAGTGTGTGCAGGAGGAAGGTTAACGAGGAGACTGTATATACCTGTATATAGGAAGTTGTCCCAGAAGTTTATTGAAGTCAATCGGGCATCCCATACCCTGCTATCCCCATCCAAATTGTTAATCCCCCTAATAAACAACAAAACCAAAGCTACAAACTGTTTCCTGACTCTGTGTTTTCTTATTTTGAACATGTGGCCAGCAGCACGGCTGCTAGAAGCTCCTCCTGTTTATGTTTCCCTGCAGACAGGCTGGGAAAGAGCTGGGTCATGTGACGGCTGTATATCCATTAGGAAAAAGGTAGAAAAGGCACAATGTAAATTAAACAGTGTGTGTTTAGTATCACTTTAACCGCTTGCCAACCAGCTCAGCTGCACGAAACGCTGTAGATGTACGTCGGGCTCGTACACAGTGATCTGTGGGCGGGCACGCGCGCCCATTGGCCAGCGGGGGAGGCAATCAGCAGTCGTTCCCTGCAGAGACAGAACGGGGGTCTGCCATAGTATACAAGGCAGATCTCCATTCTGTCAGGGGATCACACACAGATCCTGTCTTTCTGTTTTTCTACTATGCAGGAAGACGGATCTGTGTATTGTCCCAGGCAGCCCACCCCACCCCCCCCCCCACCCACACAGTTAGAAACACACTGAGGGAACACAGTTAACCCCTTGATCGCCCCTGATGTTAACCCCTTCCCTGCCAGTGCCAGAATTGTCAGCTCCCGTAATACAGACAACAGTCATTGAAAATCATTGATAAAAAATAAAAAAATAAAAAAAAAGTGTGGGGTTCCCCCCAAATTTAATTACCAGGCCCTTCAGGTCTGGCGTGGATTATTTTTTTTTTTTTTAATTTTTTATTTAAGAAAGGAAGACTGGTCCACAAGGACCTCAACAACAGAAATAATGCTTAAACAGTGTTACATTAAAAGACAAACTATACAGGTGTGATTCCCGCCCCCACAATACATAAAAAAAAATAAAAAATAAAAAGTTTTGGTGTGTGGGGTACTTCGTGGGTTTACATTCTTTTTGAGACCTGTGTTATATGTGATTTGGTGTGTCCAGGAGATGGGAGTTGGCGTGGATTTTAAGGGGAACTCTGTGACCCCTCAAAGCACCATGTCCCCATGTTGATGAGGAGAAGGGTCTCTTCCCAACAACCCTGGCTGGTGGTTGTGGGGGTCTGCGGGCGGGGGGCTTATCAGAATCTGGAAGCCCCCTTTAACAAGGGGACCCCCAGATCCCGGCCCCCCCTCTTTTGAAATGGTAAGGGGGTACAAAAGTACCCCTACCATTTCACAAAGGAAGTGTAAAAAATAGTTAAACACACTGACACCGTTAGGGAAAAGTCCTTTATTAAAAATAAAAAAAATAAAAAAAAGATTCCAGCGGTGGTAATCCACTCTTGCTATCCAGCGATGGGTGGTCTCTTCTCCGGGGTCCAGCGATGGCTGATCTCTTCCAACGTCCAGCGCAGCGCGTCCTGTCTCCATGGAGACACTGAGGGAATCCCAGGTCTTAGCTGAGAAGGACGGGGCCACTCGTCACCTGACGCAACGCAAGGGGGAAGCTGGGATTCCCCAGTGACGTATGGGTGACCCCGCCCCCCTCTGATGTAACAGAAACCTGCGTTACATCAGAGGAAGGCGGGGTCACCCGTACGTCACTGGGGAAACCCAGGCTTCCCCAGTCCTTTTAATAAAGGACTTTTCCCAACGGTGTCAGTGTGTTTTTTAACTATTTTTTACACTTCCTTTGTGAAATGGTAGGGGTACTTTTGTACCCCCTTACCATTTCAAGCAGGGGGGGTGGTATCTGGGGGTCCCCTTGTTAAAGGGGGCTTCCAGATTCTGATAAGCCCCCCGCCCGCAGACCCCCACAACCACCAGCCATGATTGTGGGGAAGAGACCCTTCTCCTCATCAACATGGGGACATGGTGCTTTGAGGGGTCACAGACCCCCAAAGCATCCTCCCAATGTTGAGGGCATGTGGCCTGGTACGGTTCAGGAGGGGGGGGCGCTCTCTCGTCCCCCCCTCTTTTCCTGTGGCCTGCCAGGTTGTGTGCTCGGATAAGGGTCTGGTATGGATTTTGAAGGGGACCCCCACGCCATTTTTTTTTTTAAATTTGGTGTGGAGTTCCCCTTAAAATCCATGCCAGACCCTTCAGGTCTGGCATGGATATTTAGGGGGAACCCAACGTCATTTTTTTTTAATTTGACCGGGGTTCCCCTTAATATCCATACCAGACCTGAAGGGCCTGGTAATTGAATTTGGGGGGAACCCCACTCTTTTTTTTTTTTATCAATGATTTTCAATGACTGTTTTCTGTATTAGACAAAAAGAAACCCCCTATGGTTGGGACTTTAGATAGATCACTCTCACCAAAATGTTGTGAAAAATAGTAGTTTTATTGATGTAATTAAAAATATATATAAAAATAATTACCCAATTGTCCGATAACAGGGTACACAGTTCAAAATATGCATGACATTACAGAAAACAAAAAAAAACAAAAATTGCACAGACAAAAAAACATAACAACACTTTATTTTTTTTTTATTAAAGTGGTTTTAAAGTTATTTTTTTTTGTGTTGTTATGTTTTTTTGTTTTTGTTTGAAAAAAGAAAACACTATATTTGTTACTTTTTGCTATAATAAATATCCCCAAATAAATGTAAAAAAACTAATTTCTTCATCAGTTTAGGCCAATATGTATTCTTATACATATTTTGGTAAAAAAAAACAAAAAAAAACCGCAATAAGCGTACATTGATTGGTTTCCGCAAAAGTTGTAGCGTCTTCAAAATAGGGGATAGATTTAATGGCATTTTTATTATTTATTATTATTTTTATTCTAGTAATGGTGGTGATCAGCGACTTTTAGCAGGACTGCGACATTGTGGCGGATAGATCGGACACTTTTGGTACTTTTTTGGGACCAGTGACATTATTACAGTGATCAGGGCTAAAAATAGAAACTGATTCCTGTATGAATGACACTGGCAGGGAAGGGGTTAACACTAGGGGGCAATCAAGGGCAAAATACTGCCACTATATACCTTTTTGGCTGATCTGTATACCACAGAAGAAAAGGGAAAGAAACGTCACTGATATATGAATGTACCTAAAAGGGATGCTCCTAAACAATTCCTATACAAAATAGTGGAAGCAGCAATTCTCCTGTATAACACCAGTAAAGTGAGTAGAATAAAAAGAAAAAAAAGAATTGCGCTAAACCTGTGGGTTTAAAGTGATTGTGAACCACAACGACACATGATAAACTGCGGAGTGCTGAGTGTTAAGTTAGGAGGAGATTTCCACTATAGCCTGTGTCCTCATGCTGTTGTGGGAGGCGGATCATCCATCAATTAAGATGTGACATCCCACTCACTGTGCTAAAAAATGGTCTGGTCATTGAGCAGCCAAATCTTCCAAGGCTGAAGTTAGCCAGCTAAGTACCTGAAAATGTTAAAGTGATTGGGAAGTAATTTTTTTTTATTATTGTCTAAATAATAAACAGGTTTATACTTACTTGCTCTGTGTAATGCTATTGTACAGAGCTCCCCAGAACCTCCTCTTCTGAGATCCACAACCCACTGGCGCTTTAAAGTGTATCTATGGTCAAAATGGAAAATCATATATTCATTTCCACATTGTATTTAAATTATTGTTAGCCTATGTCCATACTTCCAAACTTTTGAACTTCAGAATGAGGGACACCTGAGGGAGAAAGTGACCTGCGGTGCGCCACTCCAAAATGTGGGCGTGGCTAAAGAGACGTGGTTACACAAAACCCATTTGCTGTTATCGACATTACATTCCTCACTCTGTCACAGCGTGAGGAGAGGAGAGAGCCGGTAACCAGCTAGTGTGAATGGGGACATCTACACCAGTGCAGCCCCACCATACCTCATCAGTGCTGTCCATCAGTGCCAACCAGTGCGTATCAGTACTGCCTATCAGTGCTGCTTATCAGTACCTATTCATCAGTACAAGCTGAATGTTTATCAGAGACCTCAGTGCACTGCACTGCACTGCACTGCCTCTCACACTGCACTGTGTGAGAGGCAGCTGGCCGTTAGAGATGCTGGCTGACAAATAGAAATGTACTGCCATGCAGGACCCCAGACACACAGCACTAGCGTGGGCAGATCTTACTGGTGACCAAGGCTTCTGTGCTCCTGCTGGGTAAGTCCCTCGATCCAAGTGCCTACCTGATTTTTACACTGACCTACACTGACCTACCTGCCCACTACACTGACCCCTACACTGATCTAGCTGTCCACTACACTGACCTACCTGCCCACTAGAGTGACCCCTACACTGACTTACCTGACCTCTAAAAGTACCTACCTGCCCACTACACTGATCTACCTGACCCCTAAAACAACCTATCTGACCACTACACTGACCTACCTGTCCAATACACTGACTCCTATACTGACCTACCTGACCCCTGCACTGACCTAACTGCCCGCTACACTGATCTACCGGACCACTATAACCTACCTGACCTCTACCCTGACCCACCTGCCCACTACACTGACTTCCCTGTCCCTTGCACTGACCTACCTGCCCACTAAACTGACATACCTGACCTCTGCACTGACCTACATGACCCCCCTGACCACTACACTCTTTCCTGCACTACTCACACTACTGACTACTCTCCCACACCCACACAAGGTAGATCGGTGGATTTCACTTACCACTCCAGGCCAGGACTCCATGAAGATCATCCATAGATGACTGCTATCCCCAGTCTCTCCTCAGTATCCCCCGCAGGCCGGGAACTCTGCCAGCAGCTGCCGTACGCCTGCACCAAGCACTGCTCGGGCCGCCCGTTGCACGTACCTGAGGAATCATGGGGGACAGTACAGGCTGGACCACTGGAGTCTCTGGGCGGGGGAGGGCCCGAGTGCCGTGGAGTTGGCCTCATTGAAGGTGTACGGAGACAATAGGGGCTGGAGCCTGGAGGAAGTCACTCTTGGGACAGCAATGGATGTCACAGCACAGGATTGGAATGAGGTTGCTTACACACAGGGGAGAGAGCACCGGCTGCCCACCCCCACGCTACACCACTGGGCTGGCCCAGCCGGATGACATCATCGACATTCGGCAGTCGATGGAAAATCGCGAACGGGCTGCATCAGTTTCATTCCGGGACACTGTATTGTCCCGGAATGAGGGTGCCCGAGACCCGGTAAAGAGCTACCAACTGCGGGAAGGTTCCACCAAAACAGGGACAGTTGGGAGGTATACGCCTATTAAAGCGGAGCTGCACCCGCACAAAAAATATTAAAAGTCAGCAGCTACAAATAGTGCAGCTGCTGACTTTTAATAAATGGGCACTTACCTGTTCCTGGTTCCAGCGGTGTAGGCAGAATGTGACGAGAGACCGCTCGTCTCTCGCTGCCCCGCCGTCAGGGAATCAGGAAGTGAAGACGCAACGTCTTCACTGCCCGGTCCCTACTGCGCATGCTCGAGTCGCGCTGCGCGCCCCTATTGGTCCCCGCTGTGTCCTGGGAACTGTGTTTCCCAAGACACAACGGGGCATTTCTCGGATAGAGGCAGGGCTCTCAGGTAATGCGTCCCGGAAGTGGGTGCAGATACCTGTATTATACAGGTATCTGCACCCCCCTCCCCCCTGAAAGGTGCCAATTGTATAATACAGGTATCTGCACCCACTTCCGGGACGCATTACCTGAGAGCCCCGCCTCTATCCGAGAAATGCCCCGTTGTGTCTCTGGAAACACAGTTCCCAGGACACAGCGGGGACCAATAGGGGCGCGCAGCGCGACTCGCGCATGCGCAGTAGGGACCGGGCAGTGAAGACGTTGCGTCTTCACTTCCTGATTCCCTGACGGCGGGGCAGCGAGAGACGAGCGGTCTCTCATCACATTCTGCCTACACCGCTGGAACCAGGAACAGGTAAGTGCCCATTTATTAAAAGTCAGCAGCTGCACTATTTGTAGCTGCTGACTTTTAATATTTTTTGTGCGGGTGAATGACCTTGAAGTTTGTAAAATTATTTTTTTAAGATCCCCACACATTTACTTCCTTTAATTCTGTAAAACATTTTCACTATGCCTAATGGGTAGGTACTGCTGTGCCACACATTTCATAGACCCTGCCTTCTGAACTACATAGATATTAAGAAGAGGAGTTTAAGGAGACGGAGTCTATACAGGAATCACTGCTTACCGGCGGCAAGGTACCATGGGATAATTGGTCCGCAGAAATTGAAAGTAAACAGCAGCGTTAGATTGGATTGTCAAATATAACTATTGTTTGTATTGTTATTATAATGTTGATAAAAATTAAAGTGTTTGCTGTGACTATAGATTCCATGTTACCTAGCACCTTCAGAATTCCCCCTTTGTTTTGTTATACCGCATGGAATGATTAGCATTGTGTCCTGTACTAATATATCCCGTGTATATGAAAATAATGGAAAAGGTCAAGTGTTGGTGTTCGGTCAAAGGGATCAATCTGTTCGGTCAGCACTAATATTTATGCTGGTGCATGCAGTTCCACATACAATCTGTTCGGTCAGCACTAATATTTATGCTGGTGCATGCAGTTCCACATACAATAGCTGCTTACATGTTCAATAAATGTTAATTTTGCTGATAGTTCACTGCAGTCTCTAACAAACACTCCAAATTCCTCACTGTATACGGTATGTATCAAATTAAGATTTTTGGAGCCCAACTAAACTTTTAGTTTTAATCAGCTAAATACATTCCAGGAGCATCAACAAAAGGTGTTCAGTGTCTTTTAGTTTGTTTTCTTTAGAAAGCAGCCACAGCCAGAGTAGAAAAGCCTGTCCCCTGACAGCATGCGGCAGAGAAGGACTCCCTCTCTCTGTGTGGAAGCTGTGATCTCCCGAGTTCCTACAGTGGTCTGACATGGCTCTTACTGATTGAGACCAGGGCCAGATTAACATAGGGGCTATTGGAGCTGCAGCTCCAGGCCCCTTACCTTAAGATAGGCCCATTTAAAAAAAAAAAAATCACAAAAAGTCACAACAAAAAAAAAAGATTGACTTTGAGGGTCGTGGCTCGGCGACCAGGGGTCACATAGTGGGATTTAGGGGGTTGGTAGCTGAAGGTCTACCCCACTGCTGGTCAAAATTCGGGGCTCCTATCATCTATGGAGATACGGGGCTCCTTGCGCGCAGCCTGTCAGAAGCTTCATGCGAAGCCGCCAGTTTAAATACAAGCTGGCACATTCTGTTTGCAGCAGACTGAGAGGATGAGCTCACAGTGCCTCTCCTCACTTCTTGTTAGAGTCACTGAGCTCAATGGACAGCTTGAAGCCTGCAGAGTTCGACAGGCAGTACCACCTGTCAAACTCGCTCGCAGTAGCAGCATAGTCCAACAATGTATAACAGCCATTCAGAAATGTAAAAAAAAAAAAAGGAGGCGGCAGTAGCACCTCATGAACGCCTGTCAGCTGCTGCTATACCACTTGTTGAAAAGCAATACACCACAGATCACTTTTCAGAGGGCAGTAAGCATTACTACAAGTGTGAAAGAAACTTGAAACACATCATCCATTTCACACTCACCACCAACCAGGTCACTCCCCAGCCCCTTCCCATATTAGCCATCTCCCTTCAACTTATATAACAGGTGACCATTTCCCAACCTGCAGATGACAGACCTTACTCCAAAAGATATCACTTCGTTACTCCCCCCACCGCTGATTGATATCCCCCCATGACCACCTCACACCCCCCTGCTGACAGACCTCTCTCTCCAGCCTGTCCCCACACACCCTCTCACCTGCTGACCTGTGGATGGGGGAATCAATCCTGCAGTGTTATTGTGATCTGTCAGTGGGGAGCCTTCCCAACCCACACAATACAAGGCTGGTTGTACTCAAGTCGATCAATAGATTGACTTGTGTACAACCAGCTAGCCCATACATAGATTGACTATAGCTGGTCTCTGCTTAATTGGCTTAATTTCAATTCATGCTAACCACTACACAATCCCTAAACATCCTTCCACAAACCTTTATATTTTTCCTTCCCAGATTCCTACATCCTTCTCACCTGTACATAGTGCCCACTGTCATACTCTTATACATAGTGCCCACTGTCATACCCTCCACACGTCTCTCCTATTTATTTATTTATTTTATTACAGGATTTATATAGCGCCAACAGTTTACGCAGCGCTTTACAATTTAAAAGGGAGACAAAACAGTTATAATACAATAAAATACAAGAGGGTTAAGAGGGCCCTGCTCAGAAGAGCTTACAATCTAATAGGGTGGGGGAGGTGGTACAAAAGGTTGTAACTGTGGGAAATCAGCGGAAGTGGTAAAAGATTAGTTGGAGACGTGATAGGCTTCCCTGAAGAGATGAGTTTTCAGGGATCGCTTGAAGGTGGCTAGAGTAGGGGATAGCCGGACAGGTTGAGGCAGCGAGTTCCAGAGGATGGGAGAGGCTCTGGAGAAATCCTGGAGACGAGCATGGGAGGAGGAAACAAGAGAGCTTGACAGTAGGAGGTCTTGAGAAGAGCAGAGAGGACGGTTTGGGATATGTTTGGAGACAAGATTGGTGATGTAGCTCGGGGCAGAGTTGTGGATGGCTTTGTAAGTTGTGGTTAGTATTTTGAATTTAATTCGCTGGGTGATTGGGAGCCAGTGTAGGGATTGGAGGAGAGGGTTGGCAGACACTGGTCGGTTGGTAAGATGGATAAGTCTGGCAGCAGCATTCATGATAGACTGAAGAGGGGATAGCCTATGGAGAGGTAGGCCAATGAGATGGGAGTTGCAATAGTCAAGGCGAGAGATAACAAGGGAGTGAATGAGGAGCTTGGTGGTTTCATTTGTCAAAAAGGGGCGAATTTTAGAGATGTTACGGAGGTGAAGTCTAGAAGCTTTTGACAGCGATTGGACTTGAGGCTGAAATGACAAGTCCGAGTCTAGGATTACACCGAGTGCCCTGGCGTGTGGGGAGGGACTGATGGTTGCATTGTTGATTTTGATGGAAAAGTCATGGAAGGGGGCATGGGCGGGGGGAATATTAATAGCTCTGTTTTAGAGAGATTTAATTTAAGGAAGTGGTGCGACATCCATGCTGAGATGTCAGTTAGTAAGTTAGTAATGCGAGAGGAGACTGAAGGAGTGAGGTGAGAAGTATATACATAGTGCCCACTGTCATACCCTCCACACTCCTCTCCTGTACATACTGCTCACTGTCATACCCTCCACACTCCTCTCCTGTACATACTGTCCACTGTCATACCCTCCACAGTCCTCTCCTGTGCATACTGCTCACTGTGATACCCTCCACATTCCTCTTCTGTACATACTGCCCACTGTGATACCCTCCACACTCCTCTCCTGTACATACTGCCAACTATCTTTCTCTCCACACTCCTCTCCTGTACATACCACCCTCATAATACCTTCCACACTCCTCTCCTGTACATACTCCCCCTATCATACCCTCCACACTCCTCTCCTGTACATACTGCCCACTGGCATACCCTCCATACTCCTCTCCTATACATACTGCCAACTATCTTTCTCTCCACACTCCTCTCCTGTATATACCACCCTCATAATACCTTCCACACTCCTCTCCTGTACATACTCCCCCTATCATACCCGCCACACTCCTCTCCTGTACATACTGCCCACTGGCATACCCTCCACACTCCTCTCCTGTACATAGTGCCCACTGTTATACCCTCCACATTCCTCTCCCTCACCTACACATACTTCACACTTTTATACCATCCATACTCCTCCCCTATGCCTCTTACGCACCAAAATAGTTCTTTAAAATGATATTGAATATCCTCAATGTTACCAGCTCTAGAATGGGCACACTTTTGTTCCATCTTCAGCCTGTCTTCCTTCCGGGTTTTGTGCCTTCGGTCACTTGCCTTGGCCAGGCTGTGTTGCTGTCACTTCCACGCATGCTCATTCACATCCTCTCTCTCTAATCCCCCCTCCCTTACACCTCACCCCTCTCCCCCTTATCTCTCTCTCATCCTCCCTCTCTCTATTTAACTTAATTTGTTATAACAAACAATTGTTTGCATTTTTAATTATTATTATTATTATTATTTTTTTTTTTTATTAAAAGCCCCACCATAATCCTCAGCACCAGGCCCATGATGTTCTTAATCCAGCCCTGATTGAGACCTATAGTTCTGCAATCAGCAAAACCCATACTCCGGACTGATTGGAGCACTCTTCATCTGCAGGTTGTGTACAAGAATTCTGCAGAGACACCAGTGCTGCCACACAGGGTACATGGGTCCTTCTCAGCAGGATGCAGATAGGGCACAGGCAGGGGCGTAACTAGAAATCACAGGGCCCCATAGCAAAATGTTGTATGCCCCCCCCCCCTACAAAAAATGGTGGGGATTAAATAAAATAGTGGGTGTGGCTTAAATGGCATGGCTCAAAGGGGGTGTGGTTCGAGTCTAAATAATAAATGAGGGATGGAGGAAGGAAAGAAAGAAAGAAAGAAAGAAAGGGAGGGAGGGAAGGAGAAAGAAGGAAAGAGAGGGATGGAGGGACAACAGGCCCAGATCCTACACCACAATAGCAATATATGTTTTCCAGAAAGTTTAACAATCAACAGATAAAGATACTCCAAACACCTGTAGTTAACGCTTCAATCATCACGGCACCATGGTTGTTATGGTGTCAGGATGATTAAAACGCATTATTTCTATTATTACATTGTAATATAAAATGAAATAGTTCAACTCACCATAATGCAGAATCAGTGGGAGCCCCGAGTGTGTCACTTGCCAGATACCATCAGGTGTCCCCAGCAGAGTCCATCCTTATATCAGGCATTCCCAGTAGAGTCCCTCCTTACATCAGGTGCCCCCAGTATAGTCCCTCCTTACATCAGGCATTCCCAGTAGAGTCCCTCCTTACATCAGCTGTCCCCAGTTACCAGTGGCGTCACTACGGTTGGTGTCACCCAGTGTGGAAAAACATGGCGTTACCCCCCTCCCCCCATAGTCCTCCCTCAGTACAGACCCTCCTCCATCAGTAAAGACCCTCCTCCATCAGTACAGACCCCCTGGACAAACCAGCCCCATCTGTACAGACCCCCCGGGGACAACTCAACCCCCTCCATCTGTACAGACCCCCTCCAGGATTACAGACTCCCTCAGGACAATTCACCCCCCAGGAGTACAGACCCCCAGGGCAATTCACCCCCCAGAAGTACAGACCCCCCAGGACAATTCACCCCCCCAAGAGTACAGACCCCCCCAGGACAATTGACCCCCCCCAGGGGTACAGACCCCCAGGACAATTCACCCCCAAGGAGTACAGACCCCCCCAGGAGTACAGACCCCCCAGGACAATTCACCCCCCAGGAGTACAGACCCCCCAGGACAATTCACCCCCCAGGAGTACAGACCCCCCAGGACAATTCACCCCCCAGGAGTACAGACCCCCCAGGAGAATTCACCCCCCCAGAAGTACAGACCCCCCAGGACAGTTCACCCCCCCCAGGAGTACAGACCCCCAGCACAATTCACTCCCCCAGGACAATTTTGAAGTATGACATGTTGGGTATCAATTTACTAGGCATACCATTATCTTTCACAATATAAAAAAAAAAAATGGGCTAACTTTACAGTTTTCTTAATTTTGAATTCAAAAAAAGTGTATTTTGTCCAAAAAAATTGCATTTGTAAGACTGCTGCACAAATACGGTGTGACATAAAGTATCGCAACGAACACCATTTTATTCTCTAGGGTGTCTGAAAAAAATATATAAAATATTTGAGGGTTCTAAGTAATTTTCTAGCAAAATAAAATAATTATTTACTTGTAAACACCATGTGTAAAAAATAGGCCTTGTCCTTAAAGGGGTTGTAAACCCTCATGTTTTTTCCCCTTAACGCAACCTATGCATTAAGGTAAAAAAAACTTCTGTCACTGACCGCCCCCCCCCCCCCCCCCCCCCCCCCCCCCCCCCCCCCCATTTTACTGTACTGTATTCCCCCGCCGGAGACGTGCTCTTCCCTAGGGCTGGGGAAAAATTGTATTTGAATCTTGAATCGAGTTAAGAGGTCAAATCGATTCAAATTTTCAGCAAATCGATTTTTTCGATTTTTTTTCACCAGGACCGGCACTGACACCGCGCCGTTCCTGAGGAGCTGCGTGCAGGAGTTTTTAGGCAAGGCTGCGGTTTCGGCCTAGTCCATGAAGCCGGACGCCGCGGACTAGGCCGAAGCCGCGGCCTCGCCTAAAAACTCCTGCTAACAGCTCCTCAGGACCGGCGCGGTGTCCATTGCTGGCTGCAGTTGTCTAAGCTAAGGGTGTCTGTTGCACTCTCTTTCATGCTGCCCAAAGCCAGCACTAACAATCCCCCCCCAAACACACACAGACGGGAGAGGAGAGAGAGCGCGATCT
Organism: Lithobates sylvaticus; assembly: GCA_028564925.1. Classification (NCBI taxonomy): domain Eukaryota; kingdom Metazoa; phylum Chordata; class Amphibia; order Anura; family Ranidae; genus Lithobates; species Lithobates sylvaticus. Next base: position 206,718,817 of record CM053031.1, read on the forward strand.
GCACCTCTTCCTCCCGCCCCTACCCCTCTGTGTCTGCCCACACTCCAATCCCTCGGGGCTGTGCCTCAGAAAAGAAAAGTGGGGACTGGAAATTTGAAGTCCAGCAGCCTCAGATACATCTGGATGAGAGGTGCTGACTGCCAAGGGGTGAGTGAGCTCACCATCCATCCCTGTCTGTGACTGAAGTCTCCCCTTTCCCCCCTTCTCTCTCCTGCCTCTGAGTGAGTACACTAAGGCCCCTTTCACACTATTATTATTATACTATTTTTAGCGGCGCTTTACTGTCAATTTTGCGGCGCTATTCGCCCACTAGCGGGGTGCTTTTACCCCCCGGTATAGCCGTGCTGCCCATTGATTTCAATGGGCAGGAGTGGTGAAGGAGCGGTATACACACCGCTCCTTCACTGCTCCAAAGATGCAGCTAGCAGGACCTTTTTTAGAGCGTCCTGCCAGCGCACCGCTCCAGTGTGAAAGCCCACGGGGCTTTCACATTGGAGAGACAGCAGCGGCTCTTTCAGGGCGCTTTGCAGGCGCTATTTTTAGCGTTGTATCGCCTGCAAAGCGCCCCTGTGTGAAAGGGGTCTAAGGGCACCCCTTACATCAGAGTTCCTCTTTACACCAGAAGCCGCAGTGTTCTCCCCTACATCAGAGTCTTCTCCGTACATCAAAGTTCTCAGTGTTCCCCCTCCTTAAATCAGGGTTCCCAGAGCATCCCTTATGTTGGGGTCCCCAAAGTTCTCCCTTACATCAGAGTCCTCCCTTACAGTGAAAGGGAACTCTGCGAGTTCAGATGTAAAAGGGGAACTCTGTGGACTCTGATGTAAAGGGGGACTCTTGTTATTAAAGTTCATATGATTAGAAATGTTATTTTTTTTTTATTATTATACACACGATTTATATAGCGCCAACAGTTTACGCAGTGCTTTACAATGTATAGGGGGACAACACAATTACAGTACAGTTTAATACAAAAGGTACAGGAGGGCCTGGCTCGTAGAGCTTACATTCTAAAGGGAGGGGGGGTGGTGGTACAAAAGGTAATAGCTGCAGAGAATGATTTGATGGGGGTGGCTCGGGGACAGTTGTTGTTAGGTGGGTGTGGGATAGGCTTCCCTGAATAAATTCGTTTTCAGGGATCTCTTAAAGGTGGACAGGGTAGGGGCTGATTGGACATAATGGGGCAGGGAGTTCCAGAGGATGGGAGAGGCTCTGGAGAAGTCCTGAAGACGAGCATGGGAGGAGGTAACAAGGGAGCTAGAGAGCATGAGGTCATGGGAGGAGCGGAGGGGACGATTTGGGCGATATCTGCAGATGAGGTTGGTGATGTAGATGGGGGGCGATGTTGTGGATGGCTTTGTACGTTATGGTTAGCATTTTGAATTTTATACGGTGGGGTAGGGGAAGCCAGTGAAGGGATTGGCAGAGAGGGGCGGCAGTCACGGATCGATAAGTGAGGTGTATTAGTCTAGCAGCAGCATTCATAATGGACTGAATTTATTAGCAAATTATATGTATAGTTTATACAAAGAAATAAAAATATTCTTTTTAAATGTTCGGCTTTGACTTGAAGAAAAGGTGGCAACCCGAGGTAAGTATGACATGTTTGTTATTTTAAAAAAATATAAAAACTTAGCCAACAATCACTTTAAGTGGTTAATTTCCACTTGTGCTTTATTTGTTTTTTCATTAATAGGAAACGTTTACACAATGTAAGAAAACCATTTATCCTGGGCCTATACCTGGCAGGAAGCTCCAGTGATGAAGTGACAGGGACTAAACAAAAAAGTGCTGCAGAACATTCTAGGACCCACGCTGGCTTTAAGGGGCGTGGCTACCACCTTGGCAAGCCGCGGGACGAGAGGGGGCGTGGTTCGAGGTCGGATTGCGGCGCGTCATTGTGCCTGAGCGCTGTCTCCCGGCGTGCATTGCGCACGCTGCAGTTAGGCCACGTCCCCGGGCCACGTAGCTCGGCTCTCGCCATTTTAACGGATTGAAGTGAGCGGCTGCAGAGTCAGAGGTAGTCTCCGCGGCCCCGGGTCACCTGTGCCCTGTCTTCTCCCCCTGCTCACCTGCCTCTCTGCAAACCATGAACGTGTTCCGACTCACCGGGGACTTGTCCCATCTGGCAGCCATCATCATCCTGCTGCTGAAGATCTGGAAGAGCCGATCCTGTGCCGGTAAGTGGTGCCATGGAGGACACACCGGGCATTGCCCTCACGGGGCCAAACTTTCCTGTACCCACAGACCTACCTACAGGACCACTTCTCCCTCTGATCACTTACCTCAAATGGGAAGTATTCCAGGACGGGGCTGTCATTGGAGGACACCCCATCCCTTCTATTCTCTATGGGCTCAGTGGGGATCCCTCCACACATCCATCGATCATGTCTGCCATACATTGCCAGTGTGCTCCTGTGCTGGCACTTGTAGTTCAGCTGATGACCAGTCAGATCCCTGCTCTGTACAATCTATGGCTCTGGCCATACACTATACAGTCTGATTGTACAATCTCATTTAGTCTCCATTCATACTTGAGCATCTTTCTCCAGGGCAATTCAAAAATGTCCTGGAGAAAGATGATTATTTTTATTTATTTTTTAGACTTGAGTGGCTTTACTTTAGCCAATGGGAAGCTAGTTACTAGGCAGAGGAGAGGCGAGCAATTGCATGGAAAAAAATGAACATTTCCAGTTCTTTTTCTTGCTGTTAATGTCAAAGAATGCACAAGATTGCCCCAATTTCCAGTGATGAGCTTTAAGCCGTGTGATGGGAATTCACTGATGAGCACTTACAAATCTTTCAGGTGTGAATGGGGTCTGTAATATGAGGACCGACCGGAACAACCCATTTCATTTAGATCAGACGACCTGTTTGCATTTTGTGGTTGATGGTGTATATACAATCTGATTGTACAATCTTCTTTAGACTAAAGTCATGAGCATTCGAGAGAAGGCGACCTAGTTACCAACTCCTCTTGAATGGGAAGGTTTGTGTTCAATCAGCACATGCAACCATTGGTTTCATTGCTGATCAGTGTAGTCTGTCAGCTGAGGAGTCCTATTGTCAGAATACAGTAGCACAGCAGTGAGGATTCCTCCATCTACCTGGAATGTGGGGGTTGGATGGAAGAACTTCTCTCTCTCTCTCTCTCTCTCCTCTCTCCCTCCCTCTCTCTCTCTCTCTCTCTCTCTCCTCCCCTCCCCTCCCTCCTCTCTCTCTCTCCTTTTTTTTTTTTTTATCAAAAATGTAATTCTCTATGGCCAGCTTTACCATTAACTTTGAAAGGGCCTGATCTGATACCATTGGGTTCTTTCAGTAGGTCTTTTCTAAAGGAGATTTTACAATCAGATTGCATAGTGTATGGGCAGCTTAAAGCTCACTGTACACATTGTGTAAATCTCCTTTTTTGATTTACCAACAGCTATCTTGTGCAAGGGCCTAATTGATTGGCAGGTGCTAATATTGCATTGTATAGTCAGATTGTAACATGTATGGTGGCCCTTACTCTTTGGTCATCAGAGCTGTTTTGGATAAGAGGCCGGGGCTGATCACATAGCAAAGTGAATGAGGAGACGCTGTGTTTGCTTTGCATACCCAATTGTGGTAGAGAAACTTTTTTTTTTTTTTTTTTTTTTTATTATTATCTCCTCTGCACTTGTAAGTGACCCCAACCCCCTCACACTCCTTTAGTAGTAATCATGCAGCAGATATCTGGATGCTCACATATACAATATATGCATGCACAGTGTTTCTGGCTGTAGATATCAGCAGGGGGAGTCAGTTAAGTGAATTTAAAAGCTGCTTGGGACAAACCTAGCTCTATACTCAGAAAAAGCAATTAAATAGTGTCAGACTTGATGCACCCCCCTAGGTCCCTTTACTGCCGTCCTGTGTTCTGAACATTAATGTCTTGTAGACATTCTGATTGCAGACCTAAAGTGTGTGTTTTATTTTATTTTTTTAATGTTGCTTGGGTGGAAGTAGCCGGGGCGAAGGTTGTGTGTGTTGATCCCAATCTCTATATAAAGAAATCCCTTTGCTCAGTGATATGAATGGGCAGTGGTGTGCAGGCAGTGTTGTGCACGCTCATCACTCTAGGCTGGAAGTCAATGAATCAGTGCTACACTGAGTGATAGGCTCTGGACTGTGTGTGTGGATCTGACGTGGCAGCCGGCTGTAAGGCGTGGTGAGCCTGTAATCCATGGGATGCCGTTATTACATGTCGGATGCAGATGATTGGAATAGTTAGTGGGATCATTCTCACAGCCCTCCTCTCCTCCCGGATGTCACCAGACGTGTGCCACAGCCATCTGGGACAATGTTGGTTTTTGGATGACTGAGCTAATAGTGAGGAGGATACAGCCACATCATCATCATCATCATCATCATCATCATCATCCCTGGGGCTCTACCTGCTGCAGAATCACCTACAATCAATCCTCTTCAGTCTGATCACATTAAATCTTTTCACATTGTAGATAATGTGGTCTTTATTTCCTCTAAAGATCTAGCAGTGACATTTCAGTGCTAGCTATTTTGGAGATGATTTTATTGGTTTTTAATTGTGCTTTATTTTTTCTTAAGATTTGTTCACAATGTATGTGATGTGGGACAGTGGTTAGTTTACTGCTATTTTTTTTTCTAATGTATATTCTCCCATGATAGAAGCAGGCTTTAGGATTCATTATGTGGTGTGGTCACTTCCACTGAACTGTAACGGTTTAAAAAAAAAGAAAAAAAAAAATATTTCCTCTTTTGCAGTCAGATTTTAAAGTGGAAGTAAACCCATCGATTTCCAGCACGTGCCAGGAATGTAACTGGCACATTGGTTGTGCTCTCAACTAAACTGTCAAACCATCCAATGGCTGGTGTCATAACTGATCACGTGTGAAGCGCCATGGCAGTTGAAGATTAAACTTGGACCAAGATGGTGACGTCCTTGGCTGAAAACGTTTACTTCCATTTTAAGATTCTCCCACTGTTTTCCCATTCACACAGCATACATTTAAAAATAAAATATTTCTTACATTTTGTAGTTTATTTTGAGGAGAATTATACATGCTGCTCTATAAGCAACTTCTGTTTAGAGTAGCATGTAATATGCAATTAGGGGACCAATTTAAAGAGTTTGGTTTAAAAGTCCATTAAGTCTAAAAGTATTTTTTTGACGTGTGCCCTGTAAATATAGAAGTGTATCCCGTGTGTGTTGGATGCAGAGTTATGTACAGCTTTGATCACTTATCTCTGTAGGAGTGCAGTCAGTGACAAAGGTTACAGTTCTGGCTGGAGGACTCGGATCACAGCCGAATACTCACTGCAGTCCCCCCATTAAGTGACCTATTGCACTCTTTTCAACTAATGCAAAGGGGTTCTGTAATTGGAGGGGAAGTTGGGATGTTTATACACCCAACTTGTGTGTTTATAAACAAACATTTTTTTTTACTCTTGGAACAGCTTGCGAGCATTGAAAAAAAATGTGAGATGTTTGAATGGAGGAACTAGAATGCGATTGCTCTGCTGTGATCGGAATACTCAACCCAGAACTGTAACTCAGCGCCAGACATTCACTGCTGACTGCACTGTATGGGGTTAATACAACATTTTTGTATGTAACCTTGCAGACTAGACACTTTATTTGTGTGGATTTATTTGTACATGTAAAAAAATAGAATTTAGCCAGAGTTCCACTTTAACACACACTATACCACCCAAGTATTGAAAATGTAAATCCTTAGTTAGGACAGACCCATCTAGTTTCCAACAGATAATGAGATTTTCCAGCACAGTACAGACCGCGTTCATTATGGTAGACATTAACCACTTCAATACCGAGCACTTATACACCTTCCTGCACAGACCAATTATCAGCTTTCAGCGCTATCGCACTTTTGAATGACAATTACGCGGTCATACAACACTGTACCTAAGGAGAATTTCTATGATTTTCGTTCCCACAAATGGAGCTTTCTTTTGGTGGTATTTGATCACCTCCTGGGATTTTTTTCTTCTTCTGCTAAACAAAAAAAAAAGAATTAGAAAAAACTGTTTCAAAACTTTGTGAGTTTTTCTCCTTCACTGATGGGGTGGCACTGATAGGCGGTACGGATGGGCACTTATTGATGGTACAGATGGATGCCAATCAGTGATGTCCATTGTGGGCACTGATTGGCATCCCTGGTGGTGTCTAGGTTGGCATACCTGGTGGTGACATCCCTGACGGTCCTAGTGGCGTCCTTGGTGGTCCAGTGTGGGCACCCAGGGGGGCGCTTATAATCAATCAGCACAGACCCCCCCGTCAGAGGAGCAGCCTATCGGCTCTCCTCAACTCATGTCTTGCAGACGCGGGTGAGGAAAAGCCGATCAGCGGCACTTACTATTTACACTGTGTGATCAGCCGTGATTGGACACGGCTGATCACGTGGTAAAGAGTCTCTGTCAGAGACTTAGATTAATGTCAGACTGACACTCCGCAACAACGATCGCCGCAAAGTGCACCCCGGGAGGCTTCCTGTCCTGCCTAGGCAAGAATGTAGGAGGGGGATGATTGGTAGGGGCAGGTTGACCATGATATAAAAAAAATTTGTCGTGGTGCCAGGACTGATTTCTGTGACGTCAGCAGAGAACGGACTTCAGACGGCTCTCTGCCGAAAATGGGTCACAGGATTGCAAAACAAATTGCACTCCTGTGACCCCTAGGAGAAGCCCAGCCAAACAAGCTCAAGCTGGACTTCTCCTTTTTAAATTGGTTGTAAAGTCAGAAGTGTTTTTTTTTTTTTTTTTTTTTTTTTTTAATATATATCCTAATGCATTAAGATAAACCTTTTTAGTATGCAGCAGCCCTCTAATACTTACTAATACCTACTGGAGCCCCATCTCCATCCAGTGATGTGCACGAGTGCCTTGGCCATCCAGGACACTCCTGATTGACAGCGCTGCTGTGTCTCAGCCAGTCAGTTAGCCAATGGGAGAGGGCAGGGCCGAATCAAGGCTCCGTGTCTTAATGGACACAGAGCTGTGGTTCAGCTGGGGGGGCGGCCATAGCAACCTGCTTGCTGTGGGGGCACTCAATAGGAGGGAGGTGCCAGGAGCACCAGCGAGGGAGAAGAGGGGGATCTGGGCTTCTCTGCAAAACCACTGCAACAGAGCAGGTAAGTATAATATGTTGTATTTTTAAAGGCGGGGGGAGGGGAAGACTTTAGTATCATGAACTTTACTTTATTTGCCCCTAATACCTTGACAGCTGAGTTGTTTGCAGAACGCGGCACAGTGGTGTAGTGGGTAGCACTGTGGGCGGCACAGTGGTGTAGTGGGTAGCACTCTCGCCTAGCAGTAAAAAGGGTCGCTGGTTCGTATCCCAACCACGACACTACCTGCCTGTAGTTTGCATGTTCTCCCTGTGTCTGCGTGGGTTTCTTCCCACACTCCAAAGAATTGGCTTCTGTCTAAGTTGGCTCTAGTATGTGTATGCGAGTTAGGGACCTTAGATTGTAAGCTCCTTGAGAGTAGGGACTGATGTGACTGTACAATGTATATGTAAAGCGCTGGGTAAATTGACGGCGCTATATAAGTATATACCTTAAATAAAAAATACAAATATTTTCAGCTAAACCCGCACGATTTCATACCCGCATTTCAGTGCAAGTTCAGGGGCTATTTGAAAGACATTTGTGCGGGTTCATGCACAGATGTCTATTAAAATTACACCCAAAGTCACCAAAAGTAGTGCAGGAACCACTTTTGGGAATCGGTGCGGCGCTGCAAAGTCAACGTTGCCAGCAATAGGCTCCAAATTGGCCCATTGTGAAACGAGGGCTCCAAGTGAATCCAGCGTTGCCTTAGACAGCTGCAGTCTAAGGGCTCTGTGTCCCATGCCGCCATTTTTTTTATTTTTATTTTTTTAGATGGTTTTTTTTTTTGTTTGTTACTAGGGTTCTGACTTTTTACTGTACAACTAAAGCTGGATACACACTATACAACCTTCTGAAGGGCTGTTTTACAAGGACTTGTACGGAGCCCGCTCTGCTCAGCAGGGGGTCGATCCCCGCTGAGCAGGCAGATGACAGGTCTGTCTCTGCATACTGCAGGGACAGCCCTGCCAGAGCGCCGCTCTCTCCTATTGGGGATCGGATGTAGACGGACTGTAGAGTCCGTCGTCACCTCGGTCCGCAGACGGATGAAAAAATAAGTTTTTCCTCCGTCAGACTTTTTTGGATCGGATGTCCGTGGACATGTCACCGCTGACATCCGTCCCTCCATAGAGGTCTATGGAGTGTCCGTTCAGGTCTGCCTAAAAAACTGACAGGTGGACCTGAACGGATCATCTGTCTGAAAGGCGCCTTAGACTTTTTTTTTTTTTCTTTAGATTTACCAAAACCCTATAATATGAGGTCGAACCTAAACTCTTTCACTTGTATTGCATTACATAGTTGAAGGGAAATCTAACAACGAAAGTTGTATAGTGTGTATCCAGCTTTAGCCTCACCAAGTGCTACACTTTAGGGTTACTTGAGGCACTCATTAGTTGGGCGTTAACAGGGCCTATTGTGAAAGTCAAGTAGTTAACAAGAGAAAAGAAAACTTAAGTTGTTAGGCTGATGAATGTGATTGAGGCACGGCATTTGTCCTTTAGGTAAAATCATGCCATTCATTTTGCTATGCCACCTTTGCAGTAGCTATGCAAAGAGGTTGTTGGGTTTCTTTTTGATTTTTTTTTTTTTTTTTTAGTTTTTTTTCTTGCAGCCAAAGGAAGGCAAAGTGAATTTTTACAAATTCACAACTTACTAAAGATATCCAGAGAACTGTGACTGCCTGTCATGGTGATTCATTGGCTTTATTTTTATTTAGTCAATGACCTGGAACAAGGAATTGTTTTCGCTTGGTGGCTGCTGACGTCATGACTCCAAATATTGACACCGGACACTGCAATTCAACAAACGTTTTATTTATTTAACTATTTTGATATAGTAAATTCTGGGATAACTGGTGAGCCCATCACATGAGAAGGAAATGTAGATCACCATGTACCTAGCTGTACAGATTTGCTGCCTTATTCAATGAACAAAGGATAAAAGTACTTGGTGAGGTAACCTATACCAAGCGGTGGTATCTCCCTTGAATACCAGAACCAGATATTTTTGGATTGATCAGCGTGAGTAATGTGCTTTATGATTGGCTTCTTGTGCTGTTTAGTGAATTAAGACTGCTTGTGGCCTTTGTTTTTGGAGCATTTTGTAGTTATGTATTCTGTACCTAATGAGCATGGTGAATAATTAAAGTCGTTTTTAAAGGCTCAAGGTTCTTTTACCTTCATTCTTTCTATGCATGAAGGAAAAAAAAAAACTTGTGTGCAGCAGCCCCCCCAATACCTTCTGCCTTATTGTGATCCACCAATGTTCATGAGGGATTTGGCTCTCTGGGGACCCTCCCTCCTTATTGGCTGTTCCAGCAGCAGGAGCCAGTGTCTCCTGCTGCTGTCAATCACAGCCGGTGAGCCAAGCTCTGTATCTGAATGGACAGACAGAGCAGCGGCTCGGGAGCGAGCCTGCTTGGGTTCCCCATAGCAAGCTGTTTGGGGGCACTTGGCAGGGGCCAGGAGCTCCGGCGGGGACCTGAAAAACATGAGGCTCTGGGCTGCTGTGCAAAACCACTGCACTGTATGTATATTCTCTCTATCAAACATATTTTACCTGCTTTGTGCAATGGTTTTGAACAGAGAAACCCAGATCCTCCTCTTCAAAGGGCCGGCGCTTCTGTCTCCTCCCTCCTGTTGGGTGGCCCCATAGCAAGCAGCTTGCTGTGGTGGTGCCCAGTCAGGCCTTCCCCACCCCGAGCCGTGGGTGTGTCCATTCACACATGGAGCCGTAGCTCGGCCCTGCCCTCTGTCTCCTGATTGGCTCCCATTGCTGCCAAAAGCCAATCAGGAATGTGAGGCCCTGGAGAGGCAAGGCTCTTGTGGACATCACTGGATCGCGATGGAGCTCAGGTAAGTATAATGGGGGGGGCTGCTGCACACAGGTTTTTTTACCTTCATGCATGAAGCTTAAAAACCTTTTTTGCCTTTACAACCACTTTAAATCCTTTACGCCGACCGTACGCAAATATGGGTTGTACCATTTTTTTTTTTTTTTTTTTTAAAAGCAAACCGTCTGCTTTCTTGGGATAACAACCGATGTGGCTAAAAGCCGCTCGGCTGTTATCCCAATGAGCGGTAGAGGACACCCCCGCCTTCCGCAGCTCTCTCGTCCCACCGGGAGTCCTGAGCGACCAGCTGGCACATCCACCGACTGGCCGAAGACCCGAACAAAGCAAGAATCGGCTTCGATCGGGTCTCTGATCTAGTAACCCGGCATAGATGTCATGACATCACTTCCGGTTTACTGAAGACTTAAAGGCGCTGAAATTAATAAAAATGACGGCATTCAAAACGGCCAAACTTGGTGTTTTTGAATGATTAAGTGTAAATAAGGGATTTGGTGTATTATAGACCCCAGATCCCTCCATAAAGAGTACCTGTTACTGCCTATTACTGTCACAAGGGACGTTTACATTCCTTGTGATGGCAATCGAAATTATCAGAATTATAAAAAAACAGTGTAAAAACTCTTGGTTGAAAGAGCTCCGTGTTCACATGCAGAAGCAACCGCATATGTAAGTTGTGCCCGCAAATGTAAACGGTGTTCAAACCACACATGTGAGGTATCACCACGATCGTTCGAGTAAGAGCAATAATTCTAACACAAGACCGCCTCTGTAACTCTAAACGGGTAACCTGTAGACATTTTTAAAGCGTTGCCTATGGAGATTTTTAAGTACCCGTCGTTTGCCACCGTTCCATGAGTGCACTGTTTCAAAGCATGACCTGTTGGGTATCTAATTTTTTTTATTTTAGCAAAATGTATATGTATTTTAACTTTTAAGCAACAGATGTCGGAAGACTTGGGCATGAAAGGGTTAATATCACTTTAAAGCATCTCGCAAAAAATACAGAAGGGAAACTTAAGAAAGATGATTCAGGGATTTTTTTTTTTTTTTTTTTTTTTTTTTTACAATTTTGCATGAAACGATGGTCTTTTATTTTTTTTGATTGGCAACCATGATGCTAATGTATATGGACTCTCTGATCCCAGTGGATACCCCTGTATTAGCTGCTGTTTCAGCAATCCTAGGTATCCTGTTCTCTGGGTGCACTAGAAAAAACTGAACTTTAAATGCAGGTTCCTCAAGGCATATCTTTAAAAAAAAAAAAAAAATGGCTTCTGTCTTTTTTTTAGATAAAACAGGGAAGCATGGAATTCTGAAAGGATTTTATTACCTGTAGGGTGATTTCCTGTCCTGGTAATAACCTGATCAGAAAACTCAGTTCCTGACAACGAAACATGCTATACACTACAGCAGGGGAAGGCAAACTGCCCTCCATCCAGCTGTTTTTGAAACTACCAGACCCTGACAATTACAGTCATGACTCCTAGAGGCAGAGGCATGATGGGATTTGTAGCTTCACCACAGCTGGAGTGCCAAGGTTGCTGACCCCTGCATTACAGTATAGAGTTGATGATTCCTGATGAGCTAGCTAAAATTTGCTTCATGAAAGGGCCCTGTCAGCCCCCTCCTGCTCCACATTCTTGGCTTGGAAGATCAAAGTTGCTGTGTGGAAAGTTGTCACCTGAACAGTGGCTGCATCCAGTCGGGTGCAGATGCTGTTCAGGTATTTTTACAGTTGGCGGGCCACCTGTCTAAATACAATAGTGTATTGGGTGGGAAATTCATCCAACAGTTTGAACAAAATTTATATATACATTTTTACTTTGCCCTTCCTATCCAATAAAGAACAAAGTAAATGTATCTCTTGCTTTATTCAGTAGCTCTTCTTTATAATTCTTCTGTATATAATCCATGTTCAGGTTGTTTACAGGCAGTATTTAGCTTGTGATTACAATTGTGAAATTCCTAGTATAATGTTTAGTACACGAGTCATACATTTTATATAGGTTGGGTTTTGTGAGGATGTTGGATATGTAACTAAGGGTAGAAAAATGTCTTTTTAGATTATTGTAGAGCCTTCTTAAAACAGAAGCCATTTATATGGTTCGTTTCCATAGAATTCTTCTAAGATGCATAAAAAAAAATTGTGCTTTGTTGCCCCTCTGTGCAGCATACTCCAGACTTTTCTACACTTTAATACTGTGCTCACTCATAAGCTCCATATCACTAATTATCACATTACTACATTACATTGTTACATACCGTGTTTCCCCGAAAGTAAGACAGTGTCTTACTTTCTTTTTATCCCTAAAAGCCCCACTATGTCTTACTTTCGGGGTATGTCTTATATTGGGAAAAAATTGTCGGCTCGGGGCACATCTGGGCATATTATGGGGCACATCAGGGAAAATTATAGGGCACATCTGGGCACATTATGGGGCACATAGCACATCTGGGCACATTATGGGGCATGGGGCACATTAGGGCATCAGGGCATGGGGCACATTAGGGCATCAGGGCATGGGGCACATTAGGGCATTAGGGCATCAGGGCATGGGGCACATTAGGGCATCAGGGCATGGGGCACATTAGGGCATCAGGGCATGGGGCACATTAGGGCATCAGGGCATGGGGCACATTAGGGCATCAGGGCATGGGGCACATTAGGGCATCAGGGCATGGGGCACATTAGGGCATCAGGGCATGGGGCACATTAGGGCATCAGGGCATGGGGCACATTAGGGCATCAGGGCATGGGGCACATTAGGGCATCAGGGCATGGGGCACATTAGGGCATCAGGGCATGGGGCACATTAGGGCATCAGGGCATGGGGCACATTATGGCATCAGGGCATGGGGCACATTAGGGCATCAGGGCATGGGGCACATTAGGGCATCAGGGCATGGGGCACATTAGGGCATCAGGCATGGGGCACATTAGGGCATGGGGCACATTACAGGGCATCTTACACTGGGGATCTTACTTGCGAGCATGCAGAGTAGCGCAGGAAGCGTCTGTCTGTCATACGTTTTCTCTCATGTCACGCTGCTCGCTCCCTGGCGGCCCCTCCTCTCTTCTCGTCTATCCCAGATGATGTCTCAAGCCAATGGGGATTGACGAGAAGAGAGAGTGACATGAGAGAAAACGTATGACAGATAGAAGCTTCCTGCGCTACTCTGCATGCATCTCATTCGGCTCTGGCGGCGCTGTCTCTTCAGTGTTTCCCCGTGTTTCCCCGATAGTAAGACATATGTCTTGCTTTCGGGGTACGGCTTACATTAGCTGACCCCTCTGAAACCCCCGATACGTCTTACAATCGGGGGCGTCTTACTATCGGGGAAACACGGTAGAACTTCTTCATATTGAGAATTCCCAAATTCCACTCCATTTTGGGGCTTTGTGATGCAAGTGAGACATGCAATTGGTTTATAAAGGTTCTTCTGTTTTTCACACCAATTGAGTCAGGCATTTGGTTCCTTTTACCCCACTTCACCATAACCTTTTGTGTTATAAAATCCGGCTCTTGACATTAGCCTTTTTTATACAAAAAATAAAATTTTATTTTTTTTTTTTATTTTTTCTTTTAGGTATTTCTGGAAAGAGTCAGCTTCTGTTTGCACTGGTGTTTACCACTCGGTACCTTGATCTCTTCACTTCGTTCATTTCACTCTACAATACTTTTATGAAGGTAAGTTACTTACCAGTTGAAGGGGATCAGACCTGGAATTGACATTTAAAGGAAACCTGTGCCTGGAGTAGAGTAAATAAGGAAACTAAAGGTTTTCCATACCGCAAAAACATCCACAGATGTAGGCCACCCAATGTTAGTTGATTTATTCTTCCAAACCAAATACACCTTTGCCTACTGGTGCCGACTAGTATTCCAGTGTTTCTCTTCTCCCTCAGTTTCTCCTCCTCTCTGCTAATGTGACCCCAGTTCTGGCAGAGAGGGCCAAACAAGGATGATGTGCAGGTGCCCGATGTTGTCCTTGTCAAAAGGATGACATCCTTGCTTGTTAGGAGGTTGAGGCCTAGGTTCACATTGGTCTGATTTGGCATGCATTTTTACTGGCAATGGCACCATTTGAATCGACTTTGTGTCGCCGCACCGCTACACAAAAGTAGTTCCTGTACTACTTTTGGCGACTTTGGGGGGGGCGCTTTGTATAGACTTCTGTGCAGGAACCCACATAGATGTCTGTCAAATCAACCCCGAAGTCGAACTGCATTTCCGGGTTGAAATCATGTGAGTTCACCTGAACTTACGCAATTTATAACCCACAGCAATGTGCACCTAGGCTGAAGTTTGCAATGGTGCACAGTGAAAATTTGTGGCTTTAGATGCAGCTATTCAGATTGGTGAAGCTCTGCCCATCTTGAATTCTGAGACCCTGGATCTCCAAGATGCGCTATTTATTTTTCCCTAATCGTCTTTCAGGACAGCACCTGAGAGAGTGACTCCTCCCTTTGTCCACAGGAAACACCTCTTCCACCAAACTTTAAAAGGAGGCTCCTTCCCACATATGGTCAGTTTTTGTGTTTCCTCCGGAGGGAACACTTCGTGGGAGACAGGGCTCTTAGGTGCTATCCTGAGGGCCTAGGATCCTACTCCACCATTTTTCATACCTCAGGGGAGCTGTCCCTCCCATTCCACAGCGATGCTACGGTGCTGATGGCTGGGCTCCTTCTCCTCCTTCATGGTGCTCACTGGAGCTAGACTGCTGTGGGTTCTGCCCCTGGGTGGCGGTGTACAGCAGCAATGGCCGGCTTGTTTTTGAAATGTATGCCGGTCCACTTGCTGCTGTTTGAAAACGCCGCCGCCATCTTGGGGGTGGCATGCTGTGCTCCATCCGCCGGAAGTGAGGCGTCCGGAAGGGGCGGGGCCTACGGAGCAGGCGCGCGGCGTCATTTCCGCCGGAAGTCGCAGGAGGAGAAGGGAGGGACGGGGCTGGTGCTTATTAGCTGGTTCTGGTCCGGCGCACTGGCGCTATTGGAGTCCGGAACCGGCGTTTTAGCCACGAGTTATCGCAAGCGCCTCATCAATGGAGTCGGCAGCAGCGAGTGGGACAGGCACAAGCACCAGCAAGGCCCAGGTAAGGGACAGTATTTGCTGTCCTCCCTTAACTTCTACCCCCCCCCCCCCCCCCCCGGTGGCAGGGGCCTGTCTGGGCACATGAAGCAGTTGCTTTATCCTTCATTGTGCACCTGTGGTGAGCCTTTCAATAGGGATGGGTTGTCTCACGGGTTTGGTTTTTTTCTTCTTTTTCTCATGGCAGGCCAAGAGCTCTGATCCAGTGAAAAGGAAATGCCCCTCATGTAAAGCTAAACTACCAGAGGGATGGAAAAAGACCTTATGTCAGGTCTGCATAGATGCACTAGTGAAAGAAGCTTCCTCCGCTTGCAGCGATCTGATCGCATCAGTCAAAAAGGAGCTTGATGCGACTATACAGTCTTTCCGCTCTTCACTAGTGAACCCATCCCTGAGTCAACCATCTGCCTCACAATCCTCCCTAGGCTCACCTGTGATCCCGTCGGTAGAGAATGAGTTATCTCTCACCCAAGAGGGACTTTCCCCCACCCAGTCTAGAGAAGAATCTGAGGGGGATGAGGAAGGTGAGGAATTCCCTTCTAAGTTTAAATTGTCTTTGGAACAGGTGGATGGCCTGTTGAAGGCAATTTGTACTACCTTAGGGTTAGAGGAGGAGAAAAAAGAGTTGTCCCTGCATGACAAAATGTACGCAGGACTCAGCGAACCTAAGAGTCGCAGTTTCCCAGTGCACCCAGTCATATCTGAGGCTGTTAAAAAGGAGTGGGCAGAGCCAGAAAGGAAGCCTTTTTTCCCTAAAAATTTAAAAAGGCGTTTTCCTTTCGATGAAAACCCGGCAGAAGTCTGGAATAAAAATCCAAAACTTGATGCCGCTTTCTCCCAGGTCTCAAGATCGACTGACCTAGCATTCGAAGACATGGGAGTATTAAAAGACCCCATGGACAAGAGGTTGGACTTGCAGCTAAAAAGAGCTTGGCAATCCATTATGGGAAACCTAAAACCTGCTATGGCGACTACGGTCGTTTCCAGAAATATGGAGTTCTGGTTAAACCAACTTAAGGCCCATATTGCAGCAGACTCCCCAAAACAAGAAATTTTGGAATCTTTCTCTACCCTCTCAACTGCAGTAGCATATATATCGGATGCTTCAGCTGAGTCTATAAAAATGACAGCCAGATCTGCAGCCCTGGCTAACTCAGCCCGCAGGGCTTTATGGTTAAAAACCTGGCCAGGAGACGCGGCTTCCAAGAACAAACTCTGTGGAATCCCGTTTCAGGGTGACTTACTTTTTGGCCCTGACTTGGACGCTGTGTTAGATAGGACAGCGGATAAAAAGAAGTCTTTTCCAATCAAAAAGAAAAAGCAACCAGCAAAAAAGTTTTTTCGTCCCCCCCGGGCTCAAGAAAGTAGACCCCAGGAGAAAAGGAGGAACTGGACATCGCAGAAAGGTAAAGGAAAGGGAAATGTCCTTTTCCATCCTCCTGCGACCTCCGGAAAGACCCAATGACTTGGGCCTCCCAGTAGGGGGAAGACTTCAGAGTTTTCTCCCTCCTTGGGCCAGCATGACAGAAAATCGATATATTCTGGACATGCTGTCCCAGGGTTACAAAATAGAGTTTTTGGAACCCCCGCCAGAAAAATTCTATGTGACAAACCTATCAAGGGACGTCACAAAGGCCCTAGCCATGAAGAACCTGTTAAAGGATCTGAGATATCAGAGGGTCATTGTTTCGGTACCCCCGGAAGAGCGGGGCAGGGGGTTCTACTCTCACATTTTTTTGATAAAAAAGCCATCAGGGAGCTACAGGTTAATCCTCAACCTAAAACCCCTGAACAGATTGGTCCATTACAAAAAATTTTGCATGGATTCAATTTTCTCAGTCAGGAACATGCTGACAAAAGGGTGCTTCATGGCATCTATAGACTTAAAAGATGCTTACCTGCACATTCCCATAGCTCCGCAGTCTCAAAAGTTCTTGAGATTCGCAGTGAATATGGGCAAAGAGATTGTACACCTGCAGTTCAGGGCCCTTCCCTTCGGCCTTTCGTCAGCCCCTCGTATCTTTACGAAGGTAATGGCGGAGGCTCTCGCCCCTCTTCGTCTTCAGGGGGTTGCGGTAATCCCGTACCTAGACGACCTCCTCTTCTTTGCCCCCTCCAGGGAGAGTTTGCAGGAGGATCTGGCCGGGGCTCGCGGTCACTTGGAGGCTCTGGGGTGGCTAGTAAACGTCCCAAAATCAAACCTCAATCCAACCCAGAAGATACTCTTTCTGGGGTTCCAGATAGACTCAGTGGAACAAAGGATTTTTCTCCCAGAGGAGAAAAAGGTCAGGATTCAGAGGGCGGTTTCAGCTCTTCAAACGAACCAGTTGGTTTCGGTGAGAAGAATCATGTCAGTTTTGGGGACCTTGACTTCTTCGATGCCTGCCATCCAGTGGGCAAGGAGGCATTTCAGGCCCCTCCAGAGGTTCCTCTTAGGAACATGGGATCACAGGTCAGAGAGCCTCGACACCAGGGTAAGAGTTCCTCCCAGGGTCAGACGCTCGCTGTGGTGGTGGAGAGGTCAAGAAGTTTTACAGAAAGGCCTTCTTTGGTCCTTCCCAACAGAAAAGGTGGTCACAACGGACGCCAGTATGTGGGGATGGGGGGCACATATGGGTCAAGACTTGGCACAGGGGACATGGTCTCAGGACGAATCCAGAAGATCGTCAAATTGGAGAGAATTAAAAGCAGTCGCTGCAGCTTTAGCTGCCTTCTCCCCATACCTCCTAGGGTGCCATGTCAGGATACTGTCAGACAACGCCACTACAGTAGCCTACTTAAACAATCAGGGAGGCACAAGGAGCAAGTCCTTGTATCTTCTTTCGGCAGAGATTATGGATTGGGCAGAAACCAGTCTTCTGTCTCTATCCGCTGTCCACCTGAAAGGCACGTTGAACCAGGTGGCAGATTATCTAAGCCGACAGACAGTGCAGGAAGCAGAGTGGAGCCTAAACACAGAGGTGTTCACTCTAATCTCCAGTATCTGGGGCCTTCCGCAGGTAGACCTGTTCGCCTCAAGAAGGAACACCCAGCTTCCTCAATTTTTTTCCCTCGAGAGAAACGACGGTTCTCAAGGGACAGACGCCTTAGCACTGCAGTGGAATTTTCAACTGGGGTACGCTTTTCCCCCCTTTCAGCTAATTCCACTGGTGCTGAGGAAAATACAAAAAGAGGGTGTTTCAGTAATCCTGATAACCCCGTTTTTGGCCAAAAAGGGCTTGGTTTTCTCTGATCCTACAGTTGGCAGTCAAACCAGGTTGGCACCTCCCGCTGAGACCAGATTTGTTAACTCAGGGGCCAGTGCATCATCCAGATGTAAGCAGGCTAAAACTCACTGCTTGGTATCTGAGGAGCAATTGCTAAGAAGCAAAGGCTTTTCGGAAAGACTAATTTCCACTTTGCTCTCCAGTAGAAAGAAAGTAACCAGGGCCATTTATGGCAAGGTTTGGAAGGTCTACGCGTCCTTTTGTCATGCAGAACATAGAGAGGTAAAAAACCTAGTCTCAGTTCTGGAATTTCTGCAAAAAGGGGCAGATAGAGGGCTTGCCGTCAGCACTCTTAAAGTGCAGGTGTCAGCTTTAGGGGTCTATTTAGAAAGATCACTATCCTCAGTACCCTTAATCACAAGATTTTTCAAAGCGCTCTCTAGGGCTAGACCGGTCCCAGTAAGATCTTTTCCCTCATGGGACCTCTCCGTAGTCTTGCAGGCCCTTACCAAAGAGCCTTTTGAGCCCCTGCAGAGCATTTCCCTTAAGAACTTAACCCTTAAAACAATTTTTCTTGTAGCAATCACTTCAGCCAGAAGGATTAGCGAACTGCACGCTCTTTCAGTAAAAGAGCCCTTCCTATCAGTTTTTTCAGACAGAATTGTCCTTAAAGTAGATCCGGGGTTTTTGCCGAAGGTAGCGAGCTCCCATAACAGATCCCAGGAGATTACTCTCCCAACTTTCTGTTCTAACCCGAAGGGCAATAAGGAAGAGCAGTTTCACAACCTGGACGTAAGACGTACCTTGTTGCATTATTTAGAAGTTACAGGGGGCTTTAGAGTTTCAGACTCTTTATTTGTTCTCTTTTCTGGAAATAAAAAAGGCAAGCAGGCATCCAAGGCTTCCTTAGCTAGATGGATCAAGACAGCTATTTCTACTGCTTACAATGAGTCGGGTCAATCCCCCCCTAAGGGGGTTAGGGCTCATTCAACTAGGGCTCAGGCCACTACATGGGCAGAAAGAGCTGGTGCCACTCCAGATCAGATCTGTAAGGCGGCTACGTGGTCAAGTATGTCTACATTTGTCCGTCATTACAGGCTGGACCTCCTGTCAGCAGGAGACCAGGCTTTTGGCAGAAAGGTTCTGCAGGCTGTGGTCCCTCCCTAAGGGGGTAAGTCTCTATTATCCTCTCAGGTGCTGTCCTGAAAGACGATTAGGGAAAAATCAAGTTAGACTTACCGGTAACTTGTTTTCCCAAGAGTCTTTCAGGACAGCAGCATCCCGCCCTAATGTGTTTTACATATATATACTGTGACTAACCATATCTCGATTATGTGTTCCAGTTTGGGGCCGGAGGTTCTCTACTACAACTGACCATATGTGGGAAGGAGCCTCCTTTTAAAGTTTGGTGGAAGAGGTGTTTCCTGTGGACAAAGGGAGGAGTCACTCTCTCAGGTGCTGTCCTGAAAGACTCTTGGAAAACAAGTTACCGGTAAGTCTAACTTGATTTTTTAAATTTATACCTGATCATATTACTGACCTTGCCAATTAACCTAATTAGTTGCAAAATGTTCTCCCCGCTCTTCCTTAGAACCACTTTGCCAGCTTTTTCTCGCCCTGTCCCAACTTTATTGAGATGTTGTTACTGCCATTATTTCAAAATTGGCTTTTTTTTTTTTTTTTTTTTTTCTTAGTTTAAACGTTTGCTATATTTTCTACTGTGAATAAAATATGGGTTTGAAGTTTGCAATGGCTTGCATTCTGTTATGTAGATTTTACACAGCGTGACAACTTTTTTAGGTTGTAAATGGAGTTCTAGGAGAAAAGGCATTTATATAACGAAATACTTGACTTAAAGCGGTTCTGCACTGGGGTTTTTTTTTTTTTTTTTTTGGGGAATATGCTAAGTATTAATAACTAAATTGGGGGACTTACCTGTTCCATCTTCCATCGCGATCGCAGCCGGTTTCCTCCGATAAACTTCTTTATTTGCTGCTTTTGTGCTGGGGGCCATCTTGCCTGTGGGCATGTGAAACCCCACAGGCACTTTAGATGGCCCAGCATGCACCGCCGTTACTGCGCCGAGCTCGCGCGTGCGCAGTAACGGCAAAGTGCAGCTCACGTTCTCCGAAATCTCGCGAGATGTGCCGATATCCCGCGAGATTTCGGAAGATGCCCGCACAGGCTCCTGGGATCAATGACACCAGATCCCAGGAGACAGTGTGTCGTGACGAGGATCCCCGCACAGACCCCACCTACTCCCGCAGAGACAGAGGACCAGAAGTCATCGATTACAAGGTAAGTGAAAAAAAAAAAAAAAAAACACATTTCATTTAGTACTCTTTGCCTGATTTGGAAGGCAAAGAGATTTACTAAATGAAATGTGTGCAGAACCGCTTTAAGAACAAGGTGTATGCTATTGGCATCACTGTTTCATGTCTAACTGGAGTCGTATAATATTCAGACACGTCTTTTCATGTGTCTGATTCAGCCTCTTCTCCCCATTATGAAGAATTGTAGACCGAATAAATAACCTCCTGCATGAAAACTCTGCAGCTTTATTTAAAATCTAAACTTGTAATGTTGCAGTCCCTAGGCCTCATGTTCAGTTTAGAAGCAATTTTTTGGAACGCACGAAAAAAAGTTTCAGAGGCATTTGTAACACCAAATGCCTGTAACAGCTTGTAAACGTTTAACAGCGTTTCGTTTTACAGTCTTTGTTTAAAATGAAGAAGAAAAAAAAACACGGCTAAACAAACGTTTTTAGACACCGGTTTCTAGCTGTCAAGTTATATCGTTCAAGTGAGGTTAAACAAAGTCCCGTGTACATGAAGCCTTTCTCCTCATCTGCTTTCAAGAACTACTCAATAAGGTCTTATGATAGTCAGAATGGTAAGGAAGTACAAGTTTTTTAGTCCAGTTATTTTCATTATGTTTAGACACTTGTGTTTCCTACTAAATTGTTTTCAGGTAATGAAACAAATGCAGTTTTTCCCCCCAGTAAAAATAAAACAACCTTATCTGCGGTTTATTAAAAAAATAATTTTTTAGATGGATATATCTACCTAAGGCTATGGGGCTGTGTTTATATTGATGCCCACTTTGTAGGGAGACAATTTTTAGTTCCTGCATGCCGGAATGGCTCCATAGGATGCCTGGAACATAGGCAAGCTATGAAATAAGCTGTATACACAGTAGGTGATGAGCGCTGATAGTTTAATATCACTTTAAAGTAGGTTTTCACTTTTAATAAGAATGTTTGCTCAAGACTCCTGGTATGGCAACATGAAGGCCCCTTTCCAATAATGTGCATTATGCAGTAGTAGCCATATTCACCAAATGTACCAATTGTGTTTTAATGCATATGCGTTATTATGGCTCACACAAATGAAAATGTTTCTTTCAGTGACTTGACCTTGATCAATGGGGGCTTTTTATTGTACTCTTGGAGGTCTTGAAACCAGGGTGGATTTGATTTAAATAGCTAGTAAAAAGGCTTGATTTTAAATCAACTCAATTTAAATCATAATCTTTAAAGCACAACTGTCATCTCTGTCCCGCAGCGACTCCTCTGACTCGCTGTTGACTCACCGAAAGTCCCGTTCACTTTAATGGGGCGACAGTTGCACAACAAGGTGAGGGATGTGGTGGGCATTTCTCACCTCAGCAGGTGTAGTGGATGCCCACTAACAGGGGTTGCCATGATGGATCTGAAATGACAGGTGCTCTTTAAATTTAAGGACTCATTCTTGCTGGTAGTTAGAATCTTTAATATTTGCAAACAAAATTAAGGTTTCCTATTTAGAATAAGCTTTCAGGTTAGTAAAACGGTGAAATCCGAATCGTTTCAATCGTACAGTTTGTCGTGTACATAGATTTGCAAAAAAGGGGATAAAGGAATATTACTAAACTTTGGTTTCATGTTTACTGTGTGTGTGCATCAATGCAGTGCATGTTATCTCAGCTTGGATTTGTTAAATGAGTTTACCAAAAAATTTAAATATTGCAGAATATACAGCCTCGTGCTACATAACTAAGCTCCATTTCATGCTGAATAAACAATTAATGTATCTTAAATAGAAAACTAGCTTTAGATAGATTTATTACGTTAAAAGCATTTTGATATTTTATAGTAATATAAAGCTGTAAAATTATTCTATTTTTGGAAATGGTTTAGTTTTGTGTACCTTTCATTCTATTTGTTACCATGGTAGCACTAGCAGGTTAGCCTGTGGAAAATGTAGGTGGGTCCTTCAGTGAATCAGGAGTAACTACTGTTCACAAAATGCTATTTTTGCCACATCTAAAGTTTGTAGGGCTTTACTGTGCTTTAGTAAAATATGTTGCCACCCCAACTGTAGGATTAAAAGTAGTTCCAGTGTACTACAGTTTAGCTCTTGAAAATGTTTGGCATCTCATTTAATTTGGAGATGAATATCTGTCTTTGAGAGCCAAATCCCTCTGTGCCTTGATACTCTCCAATGTGTCATGACTGGGTCAGATGTACACATTTCTAAATGTACTATCCAGTCCATATTGAAGTTAACGTTTCATTCAAACCTCAAATATTTTACAATGGTAAATTTCAAGTCCCAGTGTAAAGGAAAAGTAGTAAAAAATTGCCAGTAGATTAGCCAAATTTTTTATTTTTTTTTTAAATATTTTTGTTCTCTACCCCCCCCCCCCCCCCCCCCCCCCCCTCCTTAGTGCTCTCCATCCTTTTATCCTTTTTGCCTGATTATTTTGTGCAGAAAGGTAACCTTCCACCTCAGGTGGGGGAGGTATTGCATCTTTAAAACACTCTTGGCTGTTAAAAAGAGATTGCACCAAAAAAATATTACAAGCCAGCAGCTACAGATACTGCAGCTGCTCACTTTTAATAAATGGACACTTGCTTGTTCCAGGGTCCAGCGATGTCGGAAGCCGAGAAATCGATCGTTTCTCGGCTGCTGCCGCCATTCTCGTTGAGGGACTCAGGAAGTGAAGCGTTGCGGCTTCACTTCCCAGTTCCCTACTGCGCAAGTCCCGCAGCGCAATGGGAATGATCCACGCTGTCTCTGGGACCCGTGTGTATCCCAGCAGACATTGCGGCGGGACAGGAAGAGGCATAGACTCCCGCGGGAGTCTATGCCCAGAAGTGGGTGCAAATACCTGTCTTAGACAGGTATATGCACCTCCCCCCCTGAAAGGTGACAAACGTGACACCGGACGGGGGGAGGGTTCCAATGAGCGGAAGTTTCACTTTAAAGCGGTTCTGCACTCTGAAAAAATTTTTTTTTTTTTTTTAGGATGTAATATAAAGTGTGCTTACCTTTATTAGGGGACTCACCTGTTCCATCTTCCATCTCGATCGCCGCCGGTTTTCGTCCGATGAAGTTCCTCGTCTTCTTCTTTAGTGCTGGGGGCCATCTTGCCTGTGGGCATGTGAAACACCCACAGGGACTTTAGATGGCCCAGCATGCACTGCCGTTACTCGCGCGTGCGCAGTAACGGCTCATCTGCCGAGATCTCACGAGATTTCGGCAGATGCGGCCGAAATCTCGGGAGATTTCGGAAGATGTGGCCGAAATCTCGCGAGATTTCGGAAGATGCCCGCACTGACTCCTGAGATCAATGACACCAGATCCCAGGAGACAGTGCGGCGTGACGACGATCGACGCAAGACCCCGCCCGCCGCCGCAGAGGGAGAAGACCGGAAGTCTTCAATTACAAGGTAAGTAAAAAAAAAAAAAAAAAAAAAAACATTTCATTTAGTACTCTTTGCCTGATTTGGAAGGCAAAGAGATTTACTAAATGAAATGAGTGCAGAACCGCTTTAAGTATATCTTTCAGAGCATGTTACACATTACATCCATAATTCAGATGTGATGTGCTGCTCACATCATTCATTCACAGCGATCTATGAATGAGAGAACTACAAGTACAGTCATCCATTGCAGCTGACTGCTTGTAGTACTCAATGGACTGCGAGGGAGCTGATGCGCGCTCTCCTAGTTCATTCACAATCACTGCAGCTTAGAAGCAGGCAGCCCATATGAGAGGTACAGGGTGAAAGCTTCAGGGCTTGTCTGCAGCCCCTGATCCACCAATCATGGGTGCAATGCTTTTTTTTTTTTTTTTTTTTTTTTTTTTTTCTCTTGTGAAAGTATGTGCAATTCCCCCCCCCCCCCCCCCCCCAAAAAAAAAAGGTGAACTTGGCCTTTAAATGTAACCATGCCAGGGTGGATACAAATGTACCAGGTTCTAGGTGTGAGGAGGAAGGGCAAGCAGTAAAAATTAAAGTGACACTTTCTAAGCGGCTTATAAACCTTGTGATCTTTCTGCACATAGCTTGTAGTGCTTTTAATGAAGTTCCTCTACCTATGGGTAAAGCAGGTAATGTTTTAATTAAAAAAAATTTGAGTAGTTCTCCAACTGTGTGATTAACCCTAAAATTGGTTCTGAAATCGCTGTTTTACTAACCTGACAGCTTATTATTCTAAAGAGAAAACCTTCATTTTGTTTGCAAATATTAAAGATTCTACCTACCAGCAAAAACGAGTCCTTACATTTTAAAGAGCACCTATCATTTTAGATCTATCATGGCAGTGCCTGGCAGCAGGCATCCACTCACCTGCTGCCCACCACACCCCTCACCTTGTCACTGCTGCATCACCAGCCGTCCTATTAAAGTGAATGGGACAGTCAGTGACTCAACAGCAGGTCAGAGGAGCAGCCGCTGCGGGACAGGTGACAGTTACTCTTTAAGAATCATTATGTTAAATCAAGTTAATTTAGGCCACTTTCACACTGAGGTGTTTTACAGGCATTTTAGCGCTAAAAATAGTGCTTGCAAAGCACATGTTAAGCACCTCTCCTGTCACTCAGGCTTTCACACTGGGGCGGTTTAGGAGCGGTGAATACACTGCTCCCAAAATGAATGTTGAAATGAATGGGCAGCGCTGCCAAAGCACTTAGGCAGCGGCACTTTTAACCCTTTTTCGGGCTGCTAGCGGGGGTTAGTGGCGCTTTACCGCTAACGCCACCACTTCAGTGTGAAAGTGGCCTTAAATCAAGCCTTTTTTACTAGTGATTTAAATCAAATCCACCCTGACCCATGTATTGGGGTCCCCCTTGCACTGCATGGATCAAGTGCTTGTTTGGCTAGGGAGGGGTAAGAGAAATAAGTAGGAATACCTTATTCCTCTTTTCCCCAGCTGACACTCTCCTCCATTGTCTGATTCTCCTGGGATGTGGTCTGGTCGTCTCATGTAGTGGACTACTGGTCCTGCATTGTATGTGATATCAGAAAGCAAATGAAGTGTTTTCAGGGGACCAGTCACTTGGAAAGGAGTAATTTGTACCTTTTCCCTCAGCCAACTAAGCAATAAATCCATGCTGTGCACAGTGAACCCCACTGCATGTCTACATTTAAAAGCAGCCTGGAGTTGGGCTTTAAAGTAATGCTAAAGGCAATTATATTTTTATTAAAAAATGTTTATACTTGCCTGCTCTGTGCAATGGTTTTGCACAGAGTGCCCCTGAACCTCCTCTTTTGGGCTCCTCTGCCTGCAATCTTGGCTCCTCCTCTTCCCATGTGTGCCCTCCAGGTGACCAGCTGAGAAAGCTGTACCAACAGTTTGGTAAAATGAATGTGTAAAGCTGAGAAAAGCATAGGGGATCAGTGGACAGATTCCCCGCTGAGCAGGCAGACTCCAATGGAGCACAGCCCGTGTGCAAGTTGCCGAAGGATGAAGGAAATCCAATCAAAGCTAGCTTCTCTAACGCAACTCATCAGTTTGATCCAGGAATATATTATTGCAGATCCCTTAATCATTGTCTAGCTTAGAGTGGATTTTGCGTAGAACTTTTGCTTTCTATGTGGCCCTTACATATTTCTGTGTCTCTTTCAGCTGGTCTACATCGGTTGTGCATATGCAACAGTTTATCTTATATACATGAAGTTCAAGGCAACCTATGATGGAAATCATGACACATTCAGAGTGGAATTTCTCATCGTTCCTGTTGGTGGATTGTCCGTCCTTGTCAATCATGACTTCTCTCCCCTTGAGGTACTGTCTGCTTTATGCTATTGGTGGTATTCCCTGTACTACCAAACATAAACATTTTATTTTCAGTATTCATGGAAATCGCTGCTTAATATGAATTGTGCTTATAAAGAGCTTTTTTAGTGTACAGCCTGTAAACGAGGACTCTTCTGTTACTTGGCTATCCCCCCCCTATCAGTGAAGCCATGCTGTCATTTAAAGCCCACACCTCTTTTCTATGACTGTGGTGTCACTGCTGTCGGCATACGTGGCCACACAAGGGAAGTGTTTAGAGTTGGGGTTTGAGGGTTTAAGGCTACTTTCACACTGAGGTGCTTTGCAGGAGCTAAAGTGCTAAAAATGGCGCCTACAAAGTGCCCTGAAAGAGCTGCTCAATTCACTCCAATATGAAACCCCCGCGGGCTTTCACACTGGAGCTGTGCGCTTGCAGGATGGTCAAAGTCCTGCAACCTGCATCTTCGGAGCGGTGTATTCCCGCTCCTAAAGCGCCCCTTCCCGTTGAAAACAATGTGGCAGCGGCACTTTGCGGGCGGTTCTAACCCTTTTCCGGCTGCTAGCAGGGGTTAAACGCCCCACTAGCGACACTAAATATAGCGCCGATTTAACGCCAGCCCCTGCCTCAGCGTGAAAGCAGCCTAAGTGTTAACCTTTCAGTTGAAATCTGCATATCAGTCAGTGCTGTTGAGTTGGCCTAAGCTGCATAATCTAGGTAAGGAGTGTATATTAAATTGCCTAATATGAAGACACTGTTATTCCAAGGGAAATTGACAGATTTACTTAGGCACTCTTTGTTTTTGGAAATGGTAGTAAAACTCTTATAACTGTAGGAAGAAAATGCACCCGGTTTCTGTCCCAGGTGTAGCTATTGGAATTGTAGGTGCTGTGTGTCTGCATGATTCTTGAATATGAATCTGTTATCCCCACTTTCCCATAGCCCCCAAAATGTATGGTTGCTGTCTTCGGCTGCTAGTGGAGCAGGATAGGTCAGGTTGACTAACCAAACTCTGCTACAGAAAGCGGTTTCAGACATGACTTCCGTTTTTATAAATGGCTAGGGGCTGGTCCATCTGCATTAAACTGTCCCCTGACGGTGCACCTTCTGAGGCCATGCAACTGAGCCGGACTGCACCATAGTTGCATATGGATAGTTCACTAAACTGGAGCAGACAGAATCTGGAAAAGCTGTGCATAGTAACCAATCTGCTTTTAACATGAGCTTGTTCGTGCAACTAAGCCCACTGATTTAAGTTTCCCAAACCTGTTCGATTTCATGTATACAGTGAATGATGGCTGTCACTGTTTGTGCTCTCAATGAAACAGTCAAGCCATCAAATGGCTGGTGCCATAATTGCTGTGCAATTATTATAATATGTGCAGCACCATGGCAACTGCCGATGAACATAGAAACATAGACTAAGGCTCGATTCACATCTATGCATGTTGCTTTTGAGCATTTTTGCGGTGCTTGTCGCGTTTTTGGACATGCGTTTTGCTTTTTTTTTTTTTTTAACACTGCGGTTGCTTAGCAACCAGCTATATACAGTGTAAAAAAGCACAAATCGTGGGAAAAACGCGTCGGATGCGGGTCCATTGACTTCTATTACATGCAAAACGCTGCATTTTGCATGAAAAAAGTCCCTGACCCTTTCCAAAAACGCAGAGGCACAAAAATGCATTGATGTGAACATGTTCCATAGGAAACCATTTCTGCAAAACGTATCAAAAAACACATTGGTGTGAATCAAGCCTTAGATGGTAGCTTCCTTGGCTGTAAATTATGGGGTTTAGTTCCACTTTAAAAATGGACTGTAGAAGCTGATTGGTTGCCATGCACAGTTGTTCCAGATTCTATCAGCTCTTCCATCTCTGACCCTCATTGTATTCTATAAGGGTGGCTGGCTGGCTGTGACTGCAAGGAATTGATGATAAATGGGTGTGGGTATAATGTGGGGAAGAGTGGCTAAACCGTTCTCATATCCTGACTTTTGATGCACTAAATTTATATACTGAGCCCAATCGGTGCTATATGGGACCTCCAATACGCACTGAAAATGACAAAGCGAATACATATCTCCTAGATTGTAATCTCTAAAGAGAAGCAATCGTAGAATAATCTGATCCTTGGTACACAGCTTTTGAGAACCTATCATCACAGTTTATGCAAAATTATCCGAAGGGACAAACGCAACTTTTTTTTTTTTTTTTTTTTTTTTTTTTTTTTTTTTTTTGTGTTTTTGTTTTTCTCTCGGAACGTGTGATTTTTTTTTTATTTTTTTCCTTTATAATCCGTACAGTATTTGTCCAAATTAAAAAAAAAAAAAAAAAAAAATAAAATAAAATAAAAATTGGCAGCCCAAGACCTTGCATGCTTGGAAACAAAAAAATACACTACAAGACAACCTAGTAACCTATTGGTTTTCGATTGAGACTAGCATGTATGTAAACAAAAAAGGGTGATCATTTGTCTGATATTCTCCTGTGTACAAGGCTTAAAGCGGTTCTGCGCTGCACAATATTGTTTTACGGTCTATCTGAAAAGTATTGATCTTGTAATACACTTCTTTCAGTGCTGCACCGTTTCTACGTCCGTTTTTCTGTGTAAAGATATGTTCTAAAAAGCAAACACTTCCTGGTTCCCTTAGCTTTGCCGTACCAGCATTCATTGCCGGTTCCCACGCATGCTCAGTGGCTTTACAGCTACGAGCGGCGCCCTCTAAATCACGCGAGATTTCGCTTCTGACCTCCGCAATGTCTCCTGGGATTAATTACACGAGATCCCAGGAGACACAGCGAATTCACAAGGAAATGACGCTCGGAGCCCACCGCTGCAGGGAGAACAACAAAGATGAAGCCAGCATTAAAGATGCAGAATTGAACCATCAATTCTGTCATCTAACATGCTAGAGAAGCGATAAAGTGTAAGATTACGGGATTCGTTGTAGAACCGCTTTAAGACACAGTGGTGACATAAAACAAAGGCTGCCTGTCAAGTTGTAGTACCAATATTTGTAAATACTTTAGTACAATAGATGCATTTCTATGAGTTTGTTGCAGTTTCTTGTATCAAGAAAACTATCGTTCTAAGATGTAGCTGTTTTTTATTTTTCTTCTAGATCCTATGGACCTTTTCTATTTACCTGGAGTCTGTGGCCATCCTGCCTCAACTCTTCATGATTAGTAAAACGGGTGAAGCGGAGACAATCACTACTCATTACTTATTCTTCTTGGGCTTGTACCGTGCCTTGTATCTCTTCAACTGGATTTGGCGCTACACTTTTGAAGGCTTCTTTGACCTCATTGCCATTGTTGCAGGCGTGGTACAGACCATCCTGTACTGTGACTTCTTTTACTTGTATGTTACAAAAGGTAAGTGCAGCAAGTTTTCTTCCCACTTCTGCCATAAATTTTTTATTTTTAATGGGAATTAACATGTTAACAATTTTGTCTTATGATTTTGAATCTCTACTGGTACAGTTGAGAGCTGGTTGTCTTAAGCTCATTAGCTTGCTTTTTTTTTTTTTTTTTTTTTTTTAAAGGTGAAACTTCATTTGTGGTGGGCGGCGGAGACTCTAGCTCTACATTAACCACTTCAGCCCTGGAGGATTTTACCCCCTTCCTTACCAGGGCACTTTTTGCGATTCGGCACTGCGTCGCTTTAACTGACAATTCCGCGGTCGTGCGACGTTGTACCCAAAGCGTCCTTTTTTTTTTTTTTTTGTTAAATTTTTTACTCAGTTTATGCCAATACGTATTCTTCTACATTTTTTTGGTAAAAAAATTGCAATAAGCGTATATTGATTGGTTTGCGCAAAAGTTATAGCGTCTAAAAAAAAAAAATAGGGGATTTATTGCATATATTTTTATTTTTTACTAGTAATGGCGGCGATCTGCGAGGTTTTGTTTTTTATTTTGTTTTTTCGTGATTGCGACATTGCGGCGGACACTTTTGAGACATTTTTGGGACCATTTACACAGCGATCGTTGCTATAAAATTACACTGATTACTGTGTAAATGTGACTAGCAGGGAAGGGGTTAACACTAGGGGGTGCTGCAGGGGTTAATGTATGTTCCCTGGGATTGATTCTAACTGTGGGGGGAGGGGACTCGCAAGGGGAGGAGACCGATCTGTGTTCCTCTGTACTGGGAACACGCCATCGGTCTCCTCCACTGACATAACGTGGATCTGTGTGTTTACACACACAGATCCACGGTCCTTCTTTGTTCCCGGGCAATCGCGGGTACCCGGCGGACATCGATGCCGCCGGGCACGCGCACCAGGTCCCCAGCGACGCCAGACGCGCCCCTTAGACGGTCGGGAATGGGAGGACGTCATATGATGTCCACCCAGGATGGGAGATCCACCTTGTGGACGTCATATGACAGTCAGTGGGTATTGAAGTGGTTAAGGATAGACAGCTAGGGAAAACCTCAAGTTAGGCCCCTGCTGTAATTTTTAGAGAGCATTGGCTACCTGGCTCCTGCAATTAGTCCAGCCCTGCTCTAGACGAACAGCACTCTTTGCAGCTGTCACTAAGGGTGGGTAGTCGGTGACCACCTTCAAAAATGGCACCTGCCCAGCATTGTCTGGCTTCAGTAATTCAGTCCTCCTATGTATGGGCCCGGCTCCCCTTGGGATGTATCAAACACATGTGCAGATGTGTTGACTGGTTCTGGCAGAGCCCTTTGGCACGAGTGCGCACCCCAGGAGATTTCCCACATGTGGAAGGACAGTAAAGGTTTGGGATTTCCATAAAAGCCTGTCGTTCTGCATGCACAGAAAAAAAAATGCACTCGCAGGAACCTGGACATATGGGAGCAGCAGTGGACAGCCATGCAATCCAGCGTGTAAGCCAGAGCCATGGCTAGTAACAAGAGCTTCAGGAATTTTGTGCTGAGTTGAGCTGTTTCACCCCCTCCACTTCCAGGACAGCTGTCAATGCGCTAGCTGTGTTAAATAAGACTGCACGTGCATTAGCTTCTATGGTGGCGCTCACTGGAAGCCATGGGAGTCTGCTGTGTATCCAAGTTCCTGGTTACCAAGGCAATGTGTTTCCAGGGGCGTCCCCTTTGTCAAGCCTCTGAGCTCTGTCATAGAGACCCACTGCAGGTGTGGTCATCTTCAATTCATTTGCCATCTGACAGTGGTCGTGGAGCGGGTGAAATGCACAGCATTCACCCAAGGACAAGAATTGTATTAATGTCAGCTTCACTGGGTACATTTAAAGGATTTGGGGAGGGGGGAGCTGGAAAGAGTACTAATGCAGTGAGTACACCTACCATTTGATAAGCTGCCATTTTATAAAGTTGTTCCTGGGTTTAGCTAACATGTTGCCCTTTTATGAGATTAAACCAAATTCAAAAAAAAAAAAAAAAAAAGAATCAATGGTACTCAATGTCAAGGTTATCCAGCTAATTTCTTCTTTTTTTTTTTTTTTTTTGTTCACAGTACTAAAGGGGAAGAAGCTGAGTTTGCCAGCATAAGTGCCAAAGATTTGGACCAGCAGCTGTCCTCCACACCGTTTGGACAGAACAATTCTTTGAGCGAAGGCATAGGATGTGTGACGCAGAGTCAAATACACTACTTTTTATATGCAGCACTGCCTTCTTTGCTGCCGGAGAGGCCCAGAATAAAGTGGCATGACGGCCCCTCCAACAGCAAATTGGCTTCTCAAGATGACTCTGGCCAACCAGCTGATTTGATTTATGCATCTTGCCTTCCTTGTTTTTTATGATGTATAAAGATTTTTTTACATAAAAAAAAAAGGTATACTGTAATAATAGATCCAGTGCGCAGTTTCAGTTCCGTAGCTGTGAAAGTGAAATTTTGGTGAGTTCACAACTATGTTCAAATACAAGGTTTTTTTTTTTTCCCCCTCAAGTACTGGCATAGTTTTTCAAAAGTTGTTAATTTTTATATTTTTGGTTGTTTGATGGTCGTAGTCAGTTTTTTTTTTTTTTTTTTTTTTTTTTTAAAGAAGCAAAACAATTCCAATATCAAAGTCATTCCACTATTAATTTATTCCATTTCTTCTGAAATCAGCGCATCTGTCAAGGACTAATTTTCCAGTGCTTTTCCATTTAAGTCACCTTGATTAAATATTTTTGCAAATAAAAGCCTATGGATCACCGAGTGATGTCAGCATGTTGCAGTGCTTCTGACCGCTAATGAGTTTTTTTTTTTTTACATGTCACCAAAGTGTATGTGTGGTTTTATTTTATTTTTTATTTTTTCTGGTTTCACCTAAAAGCAAAGAGTCACAAATGAGAACAAAGTGCCATTACATAGCTAAACTGTACTATTGATTTTTTTTTTTTAAAGCAGTTTTGATCTTTTTTTACAACTGTAAGTGACACATAGGAAGTTTAATGCTAGTGGATAATGGTGCAGGCACTATGTTCTGGATCAGGTTCTGTCTGTGTGCATTGTACCCCTCTTCTAATGCAGCATGAGTGGCTGACCTCTCACTTTTTGACTGGGGCTCTCCTCTAAATAGTTTCTCAGCACAAAGTAGCCACTCTTGAGGGCTGGTACTCTTTAAATTGAACCATGCAGTACATTCTTTGTTAAATAAATTTGATATGACATATCAGTGGGTTGAAGTAAAATTGTATATGTTAAACATGACTTTTATTTTTATTTTTTTTATTCTTTCAATGTCACTGCTCATTTCATGGTTTTAATCTTTACCCCTTTCACTTTTTTAGAGTTCTACTTTTTAATAAAGCCATCACAACAAAATTAGAAGTTTACACTTTCACAAATCCTAAGGTTTTATTTATGTATGGTTTTATATAGTGCCAACAGTTTACACATCGCTCTACAACATGTCAGTCTTTACAATACAATTTATTACAGTATGAATCAGAGGGCTCTACTCATTAGAGCTTGCAATCTAAAAGTGAGGGTCAAGAGATGCAAAAGGTAATAACTGTAGTGTATGAGCTGATGGACAAAATAAAAGTACAGTTGGGGAGGATGTGCTTCTCTGAAGAGAAGGGTTTTCTGGGTTTGTCTAAAAGGTGGACAGAGCAGGAGATAGTGTGACAGATTGGCGTAGGGATTTCCAGACGATAGAAGAGGCTTGGGAGAAGTCCTGGAGGTGAAAAGGGTGCTAGATAGCAGGAGGTCTTTAGAGGAATGAAGAGAATGATTAGGTTGGTATTTTGAGACCAGATTAGTGATGTGGATGGCTTTGTAAGTTGTTAGGATCTTGAATTTGTTGGGCGAGCAGAAGCCAGTGGGAGGGATTAGCAGAGAGGGGTAGTAGATGCAGCCATTGGTAAGATGGCTGAGCCTGGCAGCAGCATTTAAAGGTTTGCCAGTGAGGAGGGAGTTGTGGTAGTCAGATGATCGGGGAGTGGACTAGGAGCTTTGTGGTGTCATTGGGCTAGGAAGGGGCATATTTTAGAGATGTTCTGAAGGTTGAGGCAGC
The DNA here is from genome assembly GCA_028564925.1 of Lithobates sylvaticus. NCBI lineage: Eukaryota > Metazoa > Chordata > Amphibia > Anura > Ranidae > Lithobates > Lithobates sylvaticus. Next base: position 206,752,576 of record CM053031.1, read on the forward strand.
AGGCTTTGGACATTTGATATGGGGCTAAAAGGATAGTTAAGAGTCCAGGGTAACACCTAGCACCTTGGCATGCAGGAGATGGGTTGATTAGTTGTGCTGTTTGATCTTTACAGAGAAGTCTGGGGAAGAGGCACATGGGAGAGGAAGAACTATGAGCTTGGTTTTGGGTAGACTGAATTTGAAGTGGTGTGACATCCACTGTCTGCTAGGAAATGAGTGCATGTGGCGACTGATGGAGTGAGCTGAGGGGTAGAGAAGAGAGATTTGGATGTCATCAGCGTAGAAATGGTCATGGGAGATTATTAGCTGACCCAGGGAGGAGGTGTAGATTGAGAATAGATGTCCAAGAACAGAACCTTGGGGCACCCTGACAAAGGATGAGTAGAGTTGTAAGTGACGCTGAAGGTGCAGTGGGATAGGTCACGAAGACCAGAGTCATCATGTTATTAATCAAAATTCTCCTGCAAAGTGAACAGCCTTTAGTAAATAAACCCCATAGCCTCAAGGTGCACCTGTGCCCAGACTATGGACAAAAGCAAGCTCTCACTTGCATCTTTAGCTGCTTCTATTAATTTTACCATCAAAACTGACAAAGGTTGGTTTTAGGTCCTTTCTTACAACTTACAAGGCCCTACTGTGTGTTCATATGAATAAGTTAGCGGGCTCCCAAAATTTAGCTTTCAGCTCTCATAGCTTTAATGAGCCAAATACCTTTTTTATATTTTAAGACTGGGTTAACCACACACGCATACGTCAGACTTTTTACATATCTAAAACAAACAACTTCCTATAAGATTTTAAATAAATATTAAGACCATCATAGGCCTGGTGCTGAGTATTTTGGTAGGCCTTTTTATGGAAATAAAATGAAAAATGCAAACTGTTTTTTTTGTTAGAACAAATATTTAAACAAATGAAATGGAGGGTGGGGGAGAAGAGAGAAAAGGGTGCTTTTTGGATAGTCTTGGTAGAGTAGTAATGTGGAGTGCATAGCACGGCGTACCGTTGGTGAAGCCACATTGCGGTAAGAGTGGTAGGGGCTGCGATGCATGCAGACGTGCGCTCACATCTGCAGTGATGTTAATGGAGCCTTATACTTGCCAACCATGTAACGGGTATTTACTATGACAGACCCTTTCCTGTCTCTGCTAATCTCGGCATCTTTAGCCATCTCTCGGTGCACCTGCTAACCTCTGCACCCCAACCCCCCCCAAATCAGTCTACATGCCTCTGCTGATCTTTGTAGACCCTTGCTTTTGGTTATGTCTGGACTCTGTAATCCCTTCTCTGTTTACCTCTGGCCTCTACACTGCACAGAGACCAGGGCTGGGCAGCATTGGTGACTCAAACCACTGAGCTGGGCCTGTCTGAAGGAAGGGGCCTGGAGAAAGAATGGGAAAACATTTCACCCTCTAGATGTGCCCCCCCCCCCCCCAATACTATCAAATGGGACCCAAAGCTCACAGTTCTGGGTCACCCGATCACCATGATAGCCTCTGATTGGCTATCACAGGGATCAGTCACTGTGAACCCTGCTCTGTGTTTCTCTACAATGTATCTATCTTCTTGCAGTGAAAAACAAACAAAAAAATCTCTAGATTGAGGTTTGATCTATGGCAGTGCCAGAGTTATTTTTTTGGCTCAAGTAATGATCAAAGGTCATGGTCAGTATATTTTGGGTGGGATGAAAAAAAAAAAGAAAATTATTTTACTATTTTGGGACTTTTTTTTTTTTTTTTTTTTTAGATTTTTAAGAAAAATCAGGAGATATCCATTACCATTTGCCAAAAAAATCAAGGTATAATCCATCTGGATGCGCAAAGTAGTTGTGATTGAAATGTATGGTTCTACTAACACATGTCAAAGTTGCACTTGGCCATTAACAGTTGTTTTACCCTTAGGTGCAAAGGGGTAAAGTGATTGTAAACCTCAGTCATGAAATATAAACAAAGCATAATCTTCTATAGTGTATATTAATCGCAAGCGCGAACACTATGGGGTTGATGTACTAAAACTGGAGAGTGCAAAATCCAGTGCGGTTATGCATGGCTGATTGGTTTCAACCCCTAGGGCTTTATGCACACTGGATGTTTAAAAAAAAAAAAAAAAAAAAAAAAACGCTAGTAGTGTTGGCTGTAGAAAGCTAAAGCTGTAGAATCAGTTTTGCAGCAGTGTTTTTGTTTAGCTTTTGCTGTTGTGTTTTTGTGAGTATAGTTTTGCAAAAAAACACTGTTTTACAGCTGAACAACTCTTCTCAAGCCAACCTGACAAAATTGGGGAATTTACTGGCTGTAAAAAAAAAAAAAAAAAAAACACATGGCGGCAAAAAATAGGATTATTATAACCCCTTACCTGGTAAATACCTTTTCTTTGAGTACATCACGGGACACAGAGCCACAGTATTTACTGAATGGGTTATATAGGCACCTCTAGGTGATGGACACTGGTACACCCTAGACAGGAAGTTTAGCTCTCTATATAACCCCTCCCCTTTCTGGGAGTACCTCAGTTTTGTAGCAAAGCAATATATGTGTATTAGAAGAGGGGAGGGACCTCTGTGTCCTGTGATGTAATTGAAGAAAAGGATTTTACAGGTAAGCTGTTATAAAAATCCTATTTTCTTTTTCATACATCACAGTATTTACTGAATGGGATGTTCCAGAGCAATGCTATCTGAGGGGAGGGAGACATAAGCAAAAGGTAGGGTGCAATCAGACCTGAGGACCTTATACTGCTGCCTGCAGCACACTGCGACCAAAGGCCATATCATCATGCCTTCTCACATCTACCTGATAGAATCTGGTGAATGTTTGGACTGAAGACCAAGTTGCGGCCTTGCAGATTTGAGCCATGGAGGCCTGGTGATGCACTGCCCATGAAGCACTAATGTCCCTGGTGGAGTGCGCTTTGATTTGGAAAGGTGGAACTTTCCTTTTCAAACCATAAGCTTGAATAATTACTTGCCGAATCCACTTAGCAATAGTAGATTTTAATGCTGCCTGTTCTTTTTTTTTTTTTTTTTAGGACCTTCAGGCAACACAAACAAAACATCCATTTTCCGAATCTGAGTAGTCTCCTCCAAATAGGTTTTGACCGCTCTCACTACATCCAGAGAATGTCGTGACTTTTCTTCCGTAGAACAGGGTTCTGGGAAAAAAATTAAGGCAGAACAATATCCTGGTTTAGATGAAAACCTGAAACCACCTTCGGTAGAAAGCTAGGATGAGGACGCAATACTACTCTATCCTTGTGAATAATTAAATATGGCTCTTTACAAGAAAAAGACGCCATTTCTGATACCCTTCTTGCAGAGGAAACGGCTACTAGAAAAATTTGCTTCCTTGTCAAAAGGACCAAGGGAATATGTTGTATCTGCTCAAAAGGCTGTTTCTGTAATACCAACAGAACTAAATTCAAGTCCCAAGGGTTCAGGGGTGCTCTAACCAGTGGATTAAGCCACGTTACCCTCCTGTATAAAGCTTCGGACCAAAGAATGCAAAGCAAGCGAATGTTGAAACAATACCGATAAGGCAGAGACCTGGCCCTTGATAGTACACAGGGCCAGCTTCATCTCTACCCCCCCAATTGCAGAAAAGCAAGGATTCTACCTATGACATACTCTCTGGGTTGCCAACCCCTGGATTCACACCAGGAAACCGATGCCTTCCAGACTCTATAATAAATGACTCTGGAAGCTGGCTTCCTTGCAATAATCAAGGTAGATATCACCGAGCCTGAAAGCCTGCAATTCTTCAGAATGTGGGTTTCAAAAGCCAAACCGGTAAATTTAGTGTTTGTAAGGTAGGATGGAACACTTGTCTCTGTGATAGCAGGTCTGGACGTGGTGGTATGGTCCTTGGGGACCCTACCGCCATCTTTACTATTTCTGCATACCAAGATCTTCTGGGCCACCAGAAGTACCGACTTCTTTTCCTGCTTGATCCTGCAAAGAAGTCGTGGTAGCAGCAGAATAGGAGGGAATGCATAAATCAGTGAGAACTGATCCCACGGTGTCACCAACGCATCTGTTCCGCATGCGAGTGGATCCCTTCTTGACACAAAGTTGTCGATTTGGTTGTTGAACCAGGATGCAAACAGATCTACGTCCGGGATCCCCCATTTTTGGCATATAGCTAGGAAGATGTCAGGGTGAAGAGACCATTCCCCTGGGACCAACTGCTGGCGACTTAAGTAGTCTATATGCACGGCAAATGTGCCCGCCTTGGTGATTGATATAAGCTACTGCTGTGACATTGACGGATTGGATCCTGACAGGACAACCCTGCAACCTGAATGTCCAGGCCTTTAGGGCTAGGTACACTGCCCGAATCTCTAGAATGTTGATGGGTAAGGTCCTCTCGATTTTGGACCATTTCCCTTGGACAGTCGTCTCTTCCAGAACTGCTCCCTAACCCAAAAGGCTGGCATCTGTTGTTACCACCTTCCAGGTAAGGCTCTGACGCACTATTTGTGACAAATGCATAGGGAAATCTAACGCCTGGACCTTCTTGTTCCCAGCAGACAGGATACTGTTTTGCAGCAGTTTTGAATAAAACTGAGCATAGGGAACCACTTCAAATGAAGCCACCATCTTTCCCAGCAACCTCATACAAAGGCGAATAGAAGGACCCTTCTTTGCCCTGACTACCTGAACCAGCTCCTTTATGGTGCTGATTTTTGCCTGGGGTAAAAACACCCTCTTCTGGGTTGTATCTATAACCAGACCCAAGTACGCTAGTCTTCTTACTGGTTTTAAAGAAGACTTCTCTAGGTTGAGGACCCAACCTAGGTTTTCCAGGTAGTTGACTGTGGTGACCAAACTTTGGACTGGTCTATTAAGAGCAGGTCATCTAGGTACGCTATAATTGTTATACCCTGGGCCCTTAATCTGGTCAGAAGAGGGGCCAGGGCCTTTGTAAACACCCGAGGTGCAGTAGCTAGACCAAAAGGTAGAGCTACAAACTGGAAATGACGTTTTTCCACGAAACACAGATATTTCTGAAGAGCGGGGAAAATATCCTTGATGTCTATTGATACCAGAGGTTCGCCTCCTTGTAGGATGGAGACTACTGATCAGATTGATTCCATGCGAAAAGATCACATTTTTAGGAACCAGTTTAGAGCTTTAAGATCTAGAATGGGTCTGACATCTCCATTTGGCTTTGGCACCGTGAAAAAGTTTGAATAAAACCCCAACCCCTGCTTCTTCCATGGGAACCACCATGATTACTTTTTGTGACAAAAGTTGCTCCAACGCTTGAAAGAGAGACTTCTTTTTCTCTTGGTTTTTGGGAACATTTGATCTGAGGAAACGGGAATTCTCTGAACTCTAGTTTGTAACCTAGAGTTATTGTGGAGGCCACCCATCTGTCCTGAAAATCCTCCTGCAAGACCCTTGAGAACTGTAGCAGTCTTCCCCCCACTCGAACGAACGGGGGCGCCCCTTCATAAAGAGGCTTTAGCATTCTGTCTTGTAGATTTCCTCCCCCAGGACTTCTTTTGTCCCTGGGTTGACTCTGAGTTTTACCTCTTGAACCTGACAGTGGAGGCCGTCGCGACTGCCTGGAGGCTGATACCCCTGGCACTGGAGAAATAGCCCGTTTAAATGAGGGACATTTACTCCTTTTCTTAACTGGCAAAAGGGTACTTTTCCCACTTGAGATTTTTTGGATATAATTGTCCAAATCATCCCCAAACAGCCTTACACCACGGAAGGGGAAACCAGCCAGGAGCTTTTCGCATGGCGCTTCGGCTGACCAATTTTTTAGCCATAATGCCATGTACACACAATCGTAAATTCTGCCAGCAAAAGTCCGATGAGAGCTTTTTGACGGAAAATGTGACCGTGTGTATGCTCCATCGAACTTTTGCTGGAGTTCCAGCCAGCAAAAGATTGAGAGCAGGTTCTAAATTTTTCGGTCGGAAAAAGTTACGAGCAGTAATTCCGATCGACAAGCAAAATGCCTACGCATGCTCGGAAACAATTCGACGCATGCTCGGAAGCATTGAACTTCATTTTTCTCGGCTCGTCGTAGTGTTGTACGTCACCACGTTCTTGACGGTCGAAAGTTCAGCAAACTTTTGTGTGACCATCCATGATTTTTCTGACGGAAAATCCACGTGTGAACGCGGCATAAGATTCTACGCATATGCACCAACCCAAGCGTAAGGCGAGAGGTCTGAAGCAGTGGCGGAATTATAAGAGTCTCACCAGTCGCATTTGCGACTGGGCCCTTCAGTTCTGCCACTGTATGGGGGCCCACTGCCGCCGCCCGGGAGATAGTCATTCGCGTGGAGTCCCGATACGCTCCGCCCCCTAATCATCTCCGGCTGCTCTGCCATCCTCCCTGCCCGCTTTCACAGGCACACGGCACAGTCCCCGCCCATCCTCTCCGCCCATCCTGTGCTCCCGCACTCACGGGCACAGTCCCCGCCCGCTCCACCTGTCCTCTCCGCCCGCAAAGTCCCCGCCCATCTTCTCCTTCCCAGCTCGCTCCGCCTTAACTCACAGTCCCCGCCCATCTTCTAAGTCACCGCCTGCACTCACAGGCACAGTCCCTGCCCGCTCCGCCCATCTTCTCCGACTCCGCCTTCACTCACAGGCCCCGCCCATCATCTCTGCTCGCCCAAGCAAGGAGAGGGAACCAAGTGATCTGCAAGTGAGTGGCACCCCCTCCCCCCCCACACCACTGCTGCCACAGATACCCCCCTCCCCCCACACCACCACTGAAACCCCCCCCCCCCCCCCCACACACCACCACTGATACCCCCCACACCACCACCACTGCTGCCACTGATACCCCCTCCCCCCACACCACCACTGAAACCCCCCACACACCACCACTACTGCCACTGAAACCCCCCCCACACCACCACTACTGCCACTGATACTCCCCACACCACCACCACTGCTGCCACTGATACCCCCTCCCCCCACACCACCACTGAAACCCCCCCCCCCCCACACCACCACTACTGCCACTGATACCCCCCCCCACACCACCACCACTGCTGCCACTGATACCCCCCCCCCCCACCACCACTACTGCCACTGATACCCCCCACACCACCACTGCTGCCACTGATACCCCCCCCCCCACACCACCACTGAAACCCCCCCACACCACCACTACTGCCACTGATACCCCCCCCACACCACCACCACTACTGCCACTGATACCTCCTCCCCCCACACCACCACCGATACCCCCCACACCACCACTACTGCTACTGATATCCCCTCCCCCCACTGATACCCCCCACACCACTACTGCCACTGATATCCCCCACACCACCACCACTGCTGCCACTGATACCCCCCACACCACCACCACTACTACTGCCACTGATACCCCCTCCCCCCACACCACCACCGATACCCCCCCCACCACCACCACTACTGCTACTGATATCCCCTCCCCCCCACTGATACCCCACACCACCACCACTATTGCCACTGATACCCCCCACACCACCACGCTGCTGCCACTGATACCCCCCCCCCCCACCACCACCACTACTACTGCCACTGATACCCCCCCTCCCCCCACACCACCACCACAACTGATACCCCCCCCCCCCCCCACCACCACCACTACTGCCACTGATACCCCCTCCCCCACACCACCACCACCGATACCCCCCCACACCACCACCACCACTACTGCCACTGATAATCCCCCTCCCTCCACACCACCACCACCACCACCACCACTTATACCCTCCCACACCACCACCACTACTGCCACAAACCTTGCCACTCATCCCATCCCCCCCCCACCACCACCTCTGATCCCATCCCCACCCAACCACCACTGCTGCCACAACCCTTGCCACTCATCCCATCCCCCCCACCACCACCACTGATCCCATCCTCACCCAACCACCACTGCTGCCACTGATCCCACCCCCCCACCGCTGCCACTCATCCCATCTCTCCCTCACCACTGCCACTCATCCCATCTCTCCCTCACCACTGCCCCCCATCCCATCCCCCACACAATGCATCTGATTCTATCTCTCCCCAACCACCACTGATGCCACTAATCCCATCCCCCACCACCACCTCTGCCACTCATCACAGGGGCGTAACTACAGGGGTCACAATTGAAATAGCGCACATGTTGCCCCTGAACACTTGAATGGGGGGGAAGAACAAATCCCCTAATTTTTTCTCCTGCAGCCACTAAAAGTCTGCTTCTTGTTCTCTCCCTCTGCTAGGCCTTAAGTGGCTGCAGGAGGGAAATGGAGGGGATTTGTTCCCCCTCCTATCCAGGTCCTGCTGCCCCCGTGATCAGTGGGAAGGGCCCTGGCTGGAGGTCAGGGGGCCCTCCATGGTTTCTTGCATCGGGGCCCTGAAGGTTCTAGTTACGCCACTGGTCTGAAGGATAGAATCTCTGATTGCATCAACTGCAAAACACAAAGCCACTGGCAGCTCAGCTAACTCCTGGGCCTGCTGTCCAGGGAAAACCTTGAGCACCTGATTCAAGTGATCTCTCAAGGATTGACATACCCCAATTGCCGCCACTGCAGGTTGAGCTACTGAACCTGCTAAGGAAAAAAATGTTTTTTTAACAGGAATTCTAATTTTTTTATCGGTTGGATCCCTAAGCATTTGAGCGTTGTCAACAGGACAAGTCAAACTTTTATTTACAGAGGATATAGCAGCTTCAATTGCTGGTATACCCCACATCTTTGTAAATTTTTCCTCCATAGGAAAAAGTGTTGAAAACTTTTTAGGAGGGAAAAAATGTTTATCTGGGTGATTCCACTCAGAATAAATAAGCTTTTACAGCAATGAATAAACAGGAAAAGCATGCACAGCTTGAGGAGGCTTCAGTGAACCCAAAGAAGTGGGTTTTTCAACCGACTCAATTACAGGTAATTTAAATGTGGAGCGGACATTTCAGTAAGAGAATGACCCGCAATTTTTTCAGCCTGTGAAGCTGAAGAGGGTCATTCCCCAATTGATTCCTCAGAAGATGAGTCATCAGTCTCATCCCAGTCCTCTGAGGGGGATTCGTCTCCCCTTTCCCAGTGTTCCTCTGTTTGAGGGTCCTGGGTGGTAGAAGGAGACCTAATGCGTTTTCTTCCACTTTGTAAAGATGCGATTAAGGTAACTAATCTTTTCTCTAATTCACTTATGGCTGAGGAAAAAAACCTCCTGAGTAATATATACAGGGGCTGAAATGCTGGAAGCAGTTGCAGTTTACATATTAATTACAGGGGGTCCCCTACTTACAAAAATCTGTCTTACAAACGACTCCTACTTACAAACGGAGGGAGACAAGAGGAAGTGAGAGGAAATCCACCCCTAGGAAGGGAAATTCACTCCTGTAAGAGTTAATATGGGAAAAAGGTGTCTCCACTGATGCTTTATCACCAGTCCATGCTTCCCTAACAACCCAAAATTTTCAAAATCCAATTGTCATTGGGACAGAAGGTGAGGTGAAATCTTCTGAACAGGGGCACATACAGCCAAACAAATGTTACAGGGGTGATAACCCTTCTCTATGTTATCATAAAAACTTAAAAATAGATTTTTTTGGCTGGAGCTACACTTAAAAAATGTACCTGTTCCGACTTACAAACAGATTCAACTTAAGAACAAACCTACAGTCCCTATCTTGTTTGTAACCCGGGGACCCCCTGTACACAGGTTCACTTGGTGCCTTATCTGCATTTAATTAGCCTCAGAACCTGAGTAATTCAAAGGTAAAGGGATGAGGTGGCAACTCTAATTTAGACCCTTTGCAACAACGCTTGTAATTTAGGTTAGGTGCTTCCCATTTCTCTTGATCGTTGCAGAGATGTTTCTATACCTTGATTGGAATCCACCTGTTGTAAATTAAATTGGTTGGACATGATTTGGAAAGGCACACACCTCTCTGTAAAAGGCCTTACAGATGCCAACGCATACTGTATACAGAGCAATGAGTTCAAATACACTGCCTGTAGAGTTCAGAAACACAATTATTGCAAGGCATAGATCTGGGGAGGGCTACAAAAATATATATAAATAAATATTCCGCTCCACTGAAGGATCCCAAGAGCAAAGTGGCCTCCATAATTCTCAAATGGAAGTTTGACACAACCAGGACTCTTCCAAGAGTATAGTCGCCTGGCCAAACTGAACAATTGGGGGAGAAGGACCTTAGTAAGGCCCCTTTCACACTGGGGCGGTTTTCAGGCGGTACAGCGCTAAAAATAGCGCCTGTACACCGCCTGAAAAAAACGGCCCCATTCACTCCAGTGTGAAAGCCGGCGGGCTTTCACACTGGAGCGGTGCGCTAGCAGGACGGCAAAAAAAGTCCTGCTAGCAGCATCTTTGGAGCGGGATAGGAGCGGTGTATTCACCGCTCCTATACCGCTCCTTCCCATTGATTTGAATGGGACACTGCGGTAATACCGCCGCAAAGCGCTGCTACGGCGGCGCTCTGCGGGGGATTTTAACCCATTTTCGGCTGCTCGCGGGGGGTAAAACCGCACCGTGAGCGGACGAATCCTGCGGGCAACTCGAAGGTAAAGCAGCGCTAAATATAGCGCTGCTTTACCGTCACCACGGCTCCCGCCGCAGTGTGAAAGGGGCCTAAGAGGTTGACTAAGAACCTGATGGCTACTCTGACAGAGGTCCTGTGTTGAGATTGGACAAAGTTCTAGTATGGCAACCATCACAGCAGCCCTCCACCGATCTTGGCTTAATAGCAGAGTGGCTAGACGGAAGCTTCCAAAACACATGAAACCCCATTTGGAGTTTGCAAAAAGCACCTGAAGGACTCTGTGAGCAACAAGGTAGTCTCTGGTCTGATGAAACCAAGATTGAACTGTTTGGCCTCAGCTGATCCCCGCTGAGCCGGCTGATGACAGGGCGGTCCCTACACACTGTGCAGGGACCGCCCTGTCAGTTCTGTCCGCTGACACCCGCTATCCCATAGGGGTGCATGTATGTCCGTTTTTCATCCAAAAACGGATGGATGAAAAACTGACATACGGTCCGCATGTGTGAAAGGGGCCGAAATGATATGTCTGGAGGAAATCAGGCACCACTTATTCCCTGCCCAATTCCATCCCAACAGTGAAGCATGGTGGTAGCATCATCATGCTGTGGAGGTTATTTTCAGCAGCAGGGACTGAGAGACTGGTCAGGGTTGAGGGAAACCTGAATGGAGCAAAGTACCAGCCAGAGCCCTAACTTGAACCTTATTAAACATCTCTGGAAAGACCTGACAATGGCTGTCTACCGACGGTCTCTATCCAAGCTGACTGAGCTTCAGAGGATTTGCAAAGAATGGCAGAAATACCCAAAAAGATTCAAGGCTGTAATTGCTGCCAAAGGTGCTTAAACAAAATACAGAGTAAAGGGTCTGAATACCTAAGTACACGTAATACAGTTTTTTCTTTTCAATAAATTCAGACATTCCTAAAATTTGATTTTCGTTTTGTTATTATGAGGTACTGAGTGTAGATTCATGAGAAAAGAAAGTTAAATTAAACAGCTGTAGTATCAGGCTGCAACATATCAAAATTGAAAAAAGTGAATGTGATCTGAATACTTTATGAATGCACTGTAAATACACCAACAATTTGTAGTCAAACTCCAGCTATTACTTTATAGGCCATAACAGTAGTTTTTCCTTTTGCGATAAGGGTTTTACATATATAAAAGCTGATCATTGTAAGCACCCCTGTCAGTGGTAAATGGTTTGTCTCAACCCTCTAACTGCTTCATCTGGAGGACAGCATGTTAACAGACTTACTGGCTAGATCACAAGGTGAAAATAAGAAAATTAAAAAGGAAAACTTCAAATGAAAACGAATGCAGCTATCCCATTATAAGAATTGCTAAACTGCAATACCAAGTTTTATAAGGGGCGTCGCAATGGGCGCAAAGTATGTGCCCAGTGTGGCTAACTTACCGTTGAGCCAATGGAAGTCATATACCAAAGATGACCTTCTATAAAAGATGCATTGATGATCTTATTGTCTTATGGGATGCCCCGGAAGATAGCTTGAATAACTTCCTAGGGAATATCAATAAAAATGAATATGGTCTAAAGTTTACTGGTAGTTGGAACAGATACACACAACATTTCCTAGATTTTACTTTGGTAAAACATGATGCATACATTAGCACCAAAACCTTTTTTGAGGAGACCAACAGGAATAGTTATATTCCCACAGCCAGTTGCCATCATCGTAAATGAACAGGGGGTATACCTAAAGGGCAACTGATGCGCATTAGGCATAATTACAAAAATGTAGAGGACTATGTGGAACAGTCAAATGTACTTGTTAACAGGTTTAAAGAGAAAGGCTATAATACAGATACTCTAATATCCATCCAAAATATGGTCAAAGATATGGATAGAAATCAGCTGTTGGTTGATAGACCAAAAAATGGAGGAGGTAAAGGGGAGTTGGCCTTTATAACTCATTTTAACTGATTAGAACATATTATAAAAACACTGGCCAATCCTGTTAAAGGACAGGACACTTAACAGGATCCTGCCCATGAAAACTAAATTTGTATATCAGAAAGCCACTAAAGGAATAGACTAGCCCCAAACATCCCTGTCCCACCAAAGAAAAGGTAACATTTCTAGATCAGACAAGTTTCTTTCACTGTAAAAGATGTAAGGCATGACTGTGAAGAATAAGATAAGGAAAGTGTCATCATTTAAATCAAATAGTACAGGGAAAGAATACAAAATAAAGAAATGTATCACATGCCAATCCACCCATGTAAATTATTTAATATCCTGCCCATGTGGATTGCAATATATCAGCCCTACAACAAGGAAGTTAGGCATTAGGATCAATAAACATGTGAATATTATTAAAAAAGGTTTCCCCAAACATAGTCTGTCTAATCATTATCAAACCCTAGTTTGATGTCCCTTTGTGGCATTTATAGAATTGAACAACATTAGAGAGGGGTGGGGGGTAATATGACACAAAATATCTTCCAAAATGAAACAGAATGACAAGCCATGTAATATAACAGGGCGCACATGGGATAGTATGAGGGGAATGCTGTGATATGTTTCTGCAGGTTTCCATTGGTTACAGCACAAGAAGCAGCTCGTGATTGGAGGAGGCGGCGGGCGCGCTAAAAGCCCGCGAAAACTGAGGTTTTAAAAGAGGGGCCGGTCCGGCCGTTACCTCAGTCTGCAGCACAAGACCGGGACCCCCCTCCCCTTTTATTAGCTACATGATACATTTATCGTCATGGTGTTGGTTAGTGGGAGATTAGTCGTCCAGCATTGTCTGGATGGACACTGTGTAGAAAACAATAATTTATGTTGATGAGTTATAGCCATAATGGCAAAAAATATTATTTAATTTTCATACCACATTTTAAGGTTACCCCTTGACCAACACCAGGGCCAAAAAAAGATTTATTCCAAAATAAAGTTCCTGTTATAAAGGATTTAATTGTGTCTGTCGTTTGTTATGTTAATGACTCCTTAATGCTAGCCCATGGATTTTTGAGATAAATACATTATATCCTATGGGTATGAATATAGATATTGATTTAAATTGCTTTATTTCTAATTATTAATTGCATGTTGTAAAAGGTGCTCCAATAGAACTCAATCCTGGTATATGTAGCATGATTATAAGCTGAAGCTTGTATATTGGGGATTTGTGGATCAAATTAATAGATTCTGAGTAATTGAAAGTTTAGTTTAACAGTAAAATATAAATTTTCATCCAATAGGTGTCAAATGGTGATTTACAACCAGATGGTATTTTTATTCGTTAAAAATTAATAATTACCCATATTGGCCACTAGTGGTCTTATTTGAGTATAAAGGATTAAGCCCGTAATAAAGAAAACAAACATATAATACAATATAAAGTAAAAATATAATGTAGCTTAAAACCTTTTTTGTTAATACATAATTTAAGCGAGTTCCCTGTGGGACATTTTGAATTGATAAGAGAGCATTGAATTGGATCATCTCAGAGAGCGGTTGTGTATATATACCTAGGAGGTGACGTGTAGGGGCATCTGACCCCTGAGGATATCAGACACACACTGACGAAACACGTTGGTTGGGATTAAGCACGTCCCGTTGTTTGCATATGATTTTAACATTCCACAAGTTGTAGTGTGTTTTTTATATGGTTTTAATAAATCTTTTCGGATACATTGCACCATGAGAGGCTTATTTTCTACTTCTACATGAGCCAGTACGAGTACCTAGGAATCCAGGGGCAGCATCAGCGATATTTGCCCTGGGCTGTCTTCCTTTCCAAGAGAATACATTAAATCTTGTGGTTTTTGACTACCTGTAATGGGGGTCAACATGCTCTGGTGAGTAGGATGCGCATATGAATGTTGGTGAAGAGAAGACACACAAAGTCACAGATGTTTTTGATCACAGAAGCATTTTGGATACCATAGAGTGTTCATGGGACTTCAATTTTTATTTACATTGATATTTCTTGGAACTCTATAGCACTTTATTCACTTGTCACTAAATTGATGTTTATGGATGCACGTGCACTTTTTTTGGATTGCGGTTAATTAATTAACTTTTCACTTTATTCGTCTTTTTATTAATGTTTCAAAAAATACAAAAATATGTACAACACAAACAGGAACTTAGCCCTTTCAGGGGCATCATTTAATTAAACTAACAACGATAAATAGCCGTGGGGCTGTCCTGAGTAACAATAAAACAATACAACTGTATAGGTGTGTCATCCTATCACACAGCTAGAAACCACCCCCATGCATCTAGTGCTTACCTGGTACAGGAGAAAGGTTATCAGAAACAAATATTGATGGTTCTTCGAAAACCCTCACCCAACAGAGGCTGTGGAGGATTCCACTAACCATTTTGACCAGACCTTATCAGATTTTCACTTTCACTTATCAGATTGACACTCTCTATGAAGGTAAGTATCTTGATATAAGGGAAGTGTGGCAATAACTTTCTGTCTCCAGAAGAGAGAGGAGGCAGTGTGTGTTTCTTCCAAGATAACTTAAAGCGGTGTTATACTTTTTAAATAAAAATACCCCTATAATACACAAGCTTAATGTATTCTAGTAAAGTTAGTCTGTAAACTAAGGTCTGTTTTGTTAGTTTATAGCCGTAGTTGGTTATTTTATAAACTTACAGCAGGCCGTGGCCATCTTAAGTGTGGGCATCTGAAGCCAGACTGTATTTCTTCCTGGATCTCATCCTTGCAGATCTCGTACATGCTCAGTGCAGCATAAGCAGTGTAATAGGTTTCAGGTCAGGTTTCCATAGCATGGGCAGTGTCAGAGGAAGTTGCCGCCCCTTCCCAGGAGGCATTGCAAACAGGAAATGATGCGATGGGCCATGGCCAGGGAAGAGGAAGTGAAAAATGAATACAGCAGATATACAGTCGGTGCTGAGAAAAAAAAATAAAAAAATATCCAATTAATTTACAGTGCACAGTTTAGTGAGGGATGCTGAAGAGTTGTAAAAGTGGATGGAACTCCACTTTAATAGGTTTCCTAGCATAAAATAAGAGGAGGCCTATCAACGTCCACTCTGCCACCGTAGGGACCAGATCTTCCACCAGACCCAACAAACAGATTCTTGGGTCAGAGTAATGGGAGTACCTACAACCTGATTAATGACAGATACCACCTGTGCTCAGTAAGTGCAAATTCTAGAGCAAGTCCAAAATACATGAATAAAATCACCAGGTTGATGGACAGTGCCAGCATTATGAAGACAGGGAGGGCTGCATTTTATGTACTGTAGCCTG
Source organism: Lithobates sylvaticus (assembly GCA_028564925.1). Lineage (NCBI taxonomy): Eukaryota > Metazoa > Chordata > Amphibia > Anura > Ranidae > Lithobates > Lithobates sylvaticus. Next base: position 206,768,326 of record CM053031.1, read on the forward strand.
TGTGGAGTAAGATAGGCTTTGTGGACTATTTTAAACTGTATAGGACGACCTTAAAGAGAGAACGAGATTTTGAAGGAAGTCCCACAGATTCTCTCAATCTGCATAGTCTAATTTAGGGACATCCTGGACCCAATAATGGTGAAGTGAGGATATCTCAGGGGAGGACACCATGAGGAGATGCGCATTCAGAGTTGTGGTAGGCTTTTCGGGGTAGTCTTGACAAAGTACCCCTTCTACATCAGAGTGTATGAGTTGGATCGTAATGGGGGAGGGGGGGGATTTGGCTCCGATGGGTAGGGAGCATAAAGGGGGTCAACTCATAAGGAGCTCTCTCAGATAGCAAGCAATTGTGTTGCAAGTTTGAAAATGACTTGCTAAGTTTTTGCTAGACTTGCCAGGTTTCACAAATTTGTTGCACAATTGCAGCAGGTCCGCATTACATGACTCCAGATCAACATTCTTTGCAAACATTCTGCAAGTCTGCTGCAAGTTCTGGTTCAGTTATGTTAAAAAAAGGTTGTGCCAGAGATTTATAGAGTTGAAGTTGCTGCCCACATCCCTAAATAATGAAGTACAAAAAAGATTCCTCTATGAGACTTTGAAAGGCAGAAACTCCTTAGTAATCACACAGTGTTGAAAATATATTCATATTTTATTTGTAAAGTAAAAATCATGAAATATAGCATGATAAAATCAAAATTGGATGCATATACAGCTGTGGTGCAATATTAAGCCCATTATGTGCCACTTACCTGCAAAAGAATCCAGCGATGTCCCCTGTGTAGGCTGCGTCCATCTTCTGGCCCCTCTTCCTTCAGGATCCTCTGTGATTCGCCAGAGCCGCGTGACGTCACTCCCACGCATGCACATGGGACCCGCGATTAACGGCACAGGCTAGGGAAGAAACGGCACTTAGTTTAGTTTCTTCCCTGCGCATGCGCCGTTGGAATTTTCGGCGGACTACAAGTGAAATATCTCCTAAACGGCGCACATTTAGGAGATATTTCCACTACCTATAGGTAAGCCTTATTCTAGGCTTACCTATAGGTAGAAGTCCAAAAAGTGGGTTTACAACCACTTTCAATGTTGTAGCAAAAAAATCTAAGAATTACCTGTAGTCTAGTGGAGGTTCACGCGGTCTGCCTGGCAGCATGAGACTGAGCTGGGAGATGTCTGTGTTTAAAAAGGTTCCTTGTATAGTTAGCTTGGCCCACTTCAGCTGTGATTTGGGGAGGGGATATATGCAAACATGAGGGAGTGCCCTCCGAGTCCCCGGCGCCTAGACCCGCCTCCCACAAGTATTGTCCCGGCCAAATGGGCTGGGACTGGCAAACGCCACCGGTGGGCGGCGTCATGATGTCAGCCACCCCATGGAAAGGGGCCAGATATTATGTCTGGGCGTTGGAGGTCTGCGTCAGCAGCCCGCAGCGCACAAAGGCACCATGGCAACAGGGAAAACCTTCCTAGCTGACGGTGCCCAATCAGATAGGCCGGCCGAGTCATAACTGATGACAGGGACAGCCCCCTTGCGATGAGTGGATGACCCTAACCGAATCCACCAAAACCCGCCCCCGGTGGCCGATTGAGATGGCAGCAAACAGCAAAGACCTACCCAGATGTTATGGGTTAGAGGAATGGTGCTGCGCTGTTCCCAAGAGAACCGCTGCTAAAGGTAGCAGTATAAAAGTAAAAGCAAGGATCCGCTGCTAAGGCCCCTTTCACACTGGGGCGGTTTGCAGGCGCTATTGCGCTAAAAATAGCGCCTGCAAACCGACCCGAAATAGCTGTTGTTGTGTCTTCAGTGTGAAAGCCCTCGGGCTTTCACACTGAAGTGGTGCGCTTGCAGGACACTGAAAAATGTCCTGCAAGCCACATCTTTGGTGCGCTGTAGGAGCGGTATATTTACCGCTCCTATAGCGCCCCTTCCCATTAAAAACAATGGGGCAGCGCTCCGAACCCGCCCGCAAAACGCCACTGCAGCGGCGGTTTGCGGGCGGTATTAAACCTTTTTCGGCCGCTCGCGGGGGGTAAAACCGCCCCGCTATCGGCCGAAATGCGCTGCTAAAACGACGGTAAAGCATAGCGCCGCTTTACCGCCAACGCCCCAGTGTGAAACCAGCCTAAAGGTAGCAGTATAAAAGTAAGAGCAACTGGATAAGAAACTGCCTCCAGCAGGGCCTGTTGCTGGTGGTAATAGTCCAGTAGTAAGACTGTGCTGCTAAAGGTAGCAGTCCAAATATAAAGGTAGTGGGTACAGAGTGCATAAATTGCTAATATCTCAGTAAAAATAATATAAAATTAACTTAGTATAAGTGCAAGAGTGCTAAATGATAGCTAATAGCACCTAAAACAACAGACTGAAAAAATGACAGACTTATATAATGAGAACGTGATAACAACAGTATCCCAGTGTAAAGTGCAAACGATCAATAATCCAAAGTGCATAGAGAAAAAGTTGTTTGTAACAGTGCTTGTGCAAAGTGCACAAAGTAATAGGTGTAAACTACTCAATAAAGTGCAAATTATGTGATTGATGCAATCACACTAAGGATGTGTGATGGGTAATACGCAAATATTCAAATGTGCAAGATCAGCAGTAAAGTGCGAAATAAATAAACTTCTTAGCAGTAAAATTAGCAGTAAAGTGCAAATGCAAAATTCCTAATGCTAGATATGACTAGCCTGTGCAAAATAAGAAGTGCAAACGTATAGCACAGTAATGGTGAATAGATTAATGCAAATTTGCTCCATGCAAGTCCGTGATATGCAAAAAGGATGCAATTTAAAGTCTATTATGTGGCTTTCTTCTTCCAGTGAATGAGCATTCAGGTGTGCAAAAATATGCAGGTATTGGACATGTGCTATAGCAGTGGGGGTGTCTATAGCAGTGAAGGTGTCTCCTCTTCGTGTGAATTACACTCAAGTAAGTAGTGGTTAACCGCAAATGAACTGGTAGTGTCAGCTTCCTTCTCCCCTGTCACTGTGCCTAGATGGATGGATTTAATTTCTATCCCTGGGTCCAGGTGGTTTCTCCCTTAGTCTTACGGCGGGTGCTGGTGTAAATGAAAGAAAATGGGGGGTGCCGTATAGTGTAGTATTTTTTAACCAGTAGCGCGTTTATTAAACAGTCAAAAAGAGGTACTCATATTCAACAAATAAAACAAAAAATAAATAAAAAATGACTACCCAGATGTTAACAACAAAAGGTCTAAAGGGACAAAAAATAACAATTTTATTGCGTCAGAAATAAATGCGTATGATAGCCATAAATCATGCATATATGTTACAAGCATGGAGTTCAGTTATGTTGTGCAATAGTCATCCCACCACAGGGGTCACTGTGGCTGAATTTGCATGCTGTAGACTTGCAGAGCTCTTGCTGTAAACTCACTGCTGCAACTTTGCTCTTGCTGGAGACTTGCCACGCAAATTTGCTACAAATTATAAAAGTGTCAATTAGAACTTGTGCTTCAAGTGCTTTGCAAATGTACAACTTGCCAGTGAAAATGTTCAGCAAGTTAACAGACTTACAATTCAACACTGCCCCAAATTTGGGGCAAGTAATCCTTGATATCTGGGCTACGGCCTCGAAAGAGTAAATGTTGGAAGGCCTCTACAGAGCGCACCACCGCAGCTTCTGGGACCGTAGCGTAGTCAGAGATATCCAGGTTCAACCACCACATCACCAGTTGAGTAGCAATGAAATAATTGTGACAATCCAGAAGGTCTAGACCTCCTTGTAGAGTAGGGAGCATAAGTTTAGTTATTTTGTAGCGAGGAGAACGTGGGCCCCAAAGGAAGGAGGAGAAGAGTTGATTTAGCTGGCAGAAAAAGGATTTAGGAATTCATTGTGTGGAATTGCAGAATAAATAATTCAATTTGGGGAGAATCTTCACCTTAAAGTGGTTATAAACCCTAGGACAAAAAAAAACAACCTGCAAGACAAAGGCATAATGAGCTAGTATGCATAGCATACTAGCTCATTATGAATTACTTACCTGAGATCGAAGCCCCTGCAGATTTCTGGAGTGCACGACTAGTAGTTGTCCTGTGGACAGATTCTACCACCTGAGCTGTGGATCTCTCTAGATCCTCCAGAGTTACCATGGGCCTCTTGGCCCCCTGATTAATGCTCTCCTTGCCCAGCCTGTCAGTTTAGGTGGACAGCCATGTCTTGGTAGGTTTGCAGTTGTGCCATACTCTCCATTTTCAGATGATGGATTGAACAGTGCTCTGTCAGATGTTCAAAGTTTGGGATATTTTTTTTTATAACCTAACCCTGCTTTAAACTTCTCCACAGCTTTATCCCTGACCTGTCTGGTGTGTTCCTTGTCCTTCATGATGCTGTTTGTTCACTAAGGTTCTCTAACAAACCTTCACAGAACAGCTGTATTTATACTGAGATTAAATTACACACAGGTGGACTCTATTTACTAATTAGGTGACGTCTGAAGGCAATTGGTTCCACTAGATTTTAGTTAGGGGTATCAAAGTAAAGGGGGCTGAATACAAATACACGCCACACTTTTCAGATATTTATTTTTAAAACATATATCATTTTTTTTCCACTTTACAATTATGTGACACTTTGTGTTGGTCTATCATATAAAATCCCAATAGAATACATTTACGTTTTTGGTTGTAATATGACAAAATGTGGACATTTTTAAGGGGTATGAATACTTTTTCAAGGCACTGTACTTTTCGAGGAGGAGGTGGCCTCACCTGAGGAGGAGGTAAGTTTCAGGATTAGAGTATAAGGGGTATTATACTGCAACAACAGTTTGCCGTTCCTAACACCCTGTTAAAAAAAACATTGTTTAGAGTTGTAGAACTCCAACCGTGTAATCTGCGCTAGATGGAGTTGAAGTTCTCTCTTAGAGGACATACATAAGTAGATCGAAAATGGACTCAGAAGGGTCAGCCCCGTACTGACTAGACCGATCAGTAACCATGTTCTGGGGATGTGGTGGTAGCCTGGTCACCTGTGACTATCTCAATGGCAGAAATATATTGTCTTCTCAGTAAGGCTTTGAAGGCATCCCAGATAACTTCAGGAGAGGAAGACCCCATATTTTTTTCCTCAGGACTCTGCCAGAATGGGTGGAATGGATGGATGATCCAGTGAGCATGTAAGCGCCACAGGGAATCATTATTGGTGCAAGGTGATTGGGGGGGGGGGGAGCTCTGTGATCAGACAGGCCACTGGGGAGATAAGAAGCATCCATAACATCAACCAGCAGAGCGAAGGAATGGTTAGTACAAGAAGAGGTTTTATAGGAGGTAGAAAAGCAGGAGTAGGCCCTGGTGGAGATGATTACACCTCCAGACCTACGTCAAACCAGATGAAAGAGCCAATTGGGTAGATCCCCAGAAAAGCACTTAGGGGGCGTGGGTCTATCCAGGTTTGGGAAGAGGATAGAATTGAAATCTCTCATCAATAGGGAGTGATCCTCTCAAGAACACTATGTAAATACCAGCAATTAGATAATGTTGGTGCCACAGTGCCAATACAAGAATAACATATTTCCCATGGGGATCCATGTGGGCTGCTTCAATGACATAAGGAAGAGATTTGCTTACCAACATAGAAACACCTTTAGCATAGGTAGACTATGAGGCATAGAAAGCTTTTTAAACCCGCAGATTCTTAAGAGCAAACAATTTGCTGCCCATCAAATGTGTTTCCTGGAGCAGTAATATACAGTATGGGGGGCATTTAGATATTGAAATAATAGTGCTCTCTTGAACTTGGAGTTAAGACCTCGGACATACCAGGAGAGGACTGTTATCTTCTCACAGTCACGTGATGCCATTTCCAAAAGTATAGACTTAACACGGGAGAGCAGTTGGACCTGGGGACCATTAGATGGGCAGTAAAGTAAACACGAGACAACACCTTGTAGCAGAGCATCCCAGAGCAAGTCTTGGAAAGTCCTGTTCGGGGTTTATAGATCTCTCAGGTTCCTCTCATATACATTTAGGGATCCCAGATTCATAGTTCAGTGCAGGGTTTGCTCTTTGGCTTCAAATCAGCATCAATTCTTACACTTGTACAAGGTCAGGGATTTAGTAGGAATAGAATCATTTATATGATTAAGAAGTTATACCAAACAGATTCTAATGATCATCAATATTATAAGTAGGTTGAAACACAGTCATTAACTGAATCAGAAACATCTGTGTACAAGGCTTTAAACTGGGTGAGGAGCAGCCAAACTCTGCTTCTAAGGTGAGGTTGCGGAAGACAATTTCATGTCACAAGCCATACACCATTGCATGACTGAGCACAGCAACAAGACACAAGGTAGTTATAGTATCGTACAAAAGTGAGTACACCCCTTACATTTTTGTAAATATTTTATTATATCTTTTCATGTGACAACACTGAATAAATTACACTTTGCTACAATGTAAAGTAGTGAGTAGGGATGAGCTGAACTTGGTTTGCAGCAGAACATGCGAATAGGCAAAAAATTTGTTCGAACACGCGAACACCGTTAAAGTCTATGGGACACGAACATAAAAAATCAAAAGTGCTAATTTTAAAGGCTTATATGCAAGGGCACATGTATCAATGCAATAAAAAAGTTTTAAAAACGTCAGTTTTTTCGGGAGTAGTGATTTTAATAATATATAAAGTGACTAATGTGTAAAAAACCCTTAGTAAAAACACACTAGAGTGCATAAATAAATAAATGTGCAAAACCACATAAATAGATGTAGTGACTGAAAAAATTAATCACTAGGTGGCAGTGGAGATGAATTAGTAGTAGGGTGATGGTGAGTGATTCAAGTTGGTATAGATAGAAACATGTATGCCACAGTGGAGATCAGGGTAAAAGAGGGGGACGAATAAAAACAATATGATAAAGGTGAATAATCTGGCAATAAAAAGTCGGTGATAATGCTATTGATAGCAATGAATAAAAAGATTGACAACAAATGTGGGAAAAATGGCAACAGAGAGAGAAGCGATTAAAATAATCAGAATTGCAATCAGATTAAAAGATCAACATGTGCAAAACAATAAATGACAGTCCATAAGACATAAGGTTCTGTGAACAACACAAGTCTGGAGATGACAGGTGTGATCCAATCTGGGCTGCACTCTGGTGCTGAAGTGCCAAGTGGGGGTGGGGGGTAGTGATTCGAGCTTGCCCAGGGTAATAGCAGTGATGGGGTCTTCAGTGCTGGTGGCACCCGTAGGTGTGCTCCCTAATTACCTTTATGCTGCAGGTATGTAGCATGTAAGAGGATGCCAGGCAGATGGGATCTCTCTGGGGGGTGCTTCAGTGGTCTCTCTGGGGGATGTTGCTCGAGGGGTCTATATGCCGGTCCTACTCTCCTGTCCGAGATGTTTGAGACCTATACAGTGGTTGCTACCTGGTGCTCTGGACCAGGTTCCGCTCAGCATAAACCAGAGTATGGTGGGTAAGGGGGAGGGGGGAACAGAAAGGACTCGTATAGTGTAGTAGTCTTTAGAAAAACAGTAAATGAGCTTTATTCTTTAAAAACGTTACTCACATAGACATTGGGGTTACAGTGTGAATTCAAAACGAGCGCCGAGCTCGTAGCCAGTGCGTCACTTCCGGGGTCCGTATCCTACGCGTGTCGTCACCGTCACGTGACTTCATCGGGGATAATGTAGGACCAAAGGAAGTGTCTTTAAATAGGGGTGCTAATAGAATGGCGGTCGGCCATTTTGTTGTAGAATCCCTATCTTTAGAATGGAGCGGCCATATTCCAAGGGATAGGCTACAGCCGCGGCCATGTTTTTGTGGTTTTTGAAGGACACTGGTGATTGAAAGAACTTGCTTTGCTAACAGCCAAACTAAAAAATGAATGAATAAAGGGAAACGTGGGGCTAAAGGTAAACGCTGAAGCGCAAACTATAATTAAGAACATGTGTACACAGCGGGGCTATGTAAAACCCAGCTAGAGACACCTGGGGAAAAAAATTTAAATAAATAAAATAAATAAAATGAGTGCGCTCAATAGGTAAGGTATATTGAAACACAATATCATGTATATACATACGGAGAAGGATGCATAAAAATGGTGTATTCATTATGTAAAATAGAGGGGATATATAAAGTGTGGAGATATTAAAAGATATTTAAAAATTAAAAGCTGCAAAAAATCTTATATAAATATGCATTCTGGTGCCAAGGTCAATGAAAAAAATGGAATAAATAAAGCAAGAGAATGGCCCAGATGGATATATAGAGATATATTGCATGGTGTAATGGAAAATTCTTTTTTATTTTTTTGTTTAAAATTGATAAAAAGATCTCTAATAAATTTTGTATATATTGCAAGCAATAAAAGAGGGGAGACTAATATATGAGGATATATCGGACTCCGGAAATGATGTCAGGCAAAAGGTAGATATAACAAACAAAGGTGCTGGCATATAATGTGAGACAAATAACAGCATAAAAATCGCATAATGGCTTTGGACAAGGATAAGCCTGTTAAGAATCACTGGTTTATTGTATGCTCAGTAAAGAAACAATATGTAAAGGTGAGTGTCAGAACTTAGAGTCACATGATGGCATGCAACATGGTGAATGTTAGGACCTAAAACGCATAATGACTGTAAGTGACACTAAAAATGTTAAAAATCGCTTATAAAACAGTTGAGGTCAAATTCGATATTTAAACCGTGTGGCGTGGCGGTGTCTAGGATGAATATCCACTTAGACTCAATCTGACTAAGGGTACGAACCTTATGTCCGCCACGCCAATGTCTTTTGTACGGTTCAATTCCCCAAAATTTGAGGTGTTTCGGGTCTCTGTTGTGATGTGTGGTGAAATGTTTGGAAACGCTGTGCTTATCAAAGCCTTTCAGGATGTTTTGTATGTGTTCCTTTATTCTCACTCTCAGGGGTCTTTTAGTTCTTCCGATGTACTGGAGGCCGCAGCTGCATTCCAGCGCGTATACAGCGCCTTCAGTATTGCAGCAAATGAAGTCTGCGACTTCATAGGATTTACCAGTGCTGGTGGATTTGAAATTGAATACTTTTTCGGTTGGTTGTTTAACCTTAGTACATGCGAAGCATCTTTTGCATGGATAGAATCCTTTGCCGGTAAAAAACGTGTAACCAATTTTCGGTGGATCCGGGATGTTCTTCACTAGTTTATCTCTAAGGGTTGGGGCTCTTTTATACACGAACTTCGGTTTATCTGGGAGTAGTGATCCTAAGTGTTGGTCACTTCTTAAGATATGCCAGTGGTTCTTAATGATTTTTTCAACCGCTTTGTGTTGGGCATTGTAGTCCAGGATGATTGGTAGCCCACTAATTTTGGAGTCATTTTTTGGTTTATCTTTGATCAGCTCAAATCTGTTCATTTTTTCTACTTCTTTTATTTTGGCGTTGATGTCCTGTTTATTATAACCTTTATCGATGAATCTGTCGCCTATTTTATTGGCCTGGGAAATAAAATCGGTGTCTTGTGTGCAATTCCTACGTAAACGCATCAACTGTCCTTTCGGGATATTACAAAGCCAATTTCTGTGGTGGCAGCTATCTATAGGTAGATAGCTGTTTTTATCCACATTTTTAAAGTGCGTTCTAGTGCATAATGTATTATTCTCTTGGGATATCTCTAGATCCAGGAATGTTACACTTTCTGTGCTTATGTCCCATGTAAGTTTGATGTTTTTGTCGTTCTTGTTCAAATCTTCTAGAAATTGTACCAGTCTGGATTCGGCTCCTTTCCATAAAATAATAATATCATCGATATATCTTTTAAAAATGACAAGTTCAGTGGGGGTATCTTTAAAAACCATCTCGTCTTCCCATTTGGCCATAAAAAGGCTAGCTACACTGGGCGCAAACTTTGCGCCCATTGCAACGCCTGTCTTTTGAAAATAATAATTGCGATCAAACCAAAAGTAACTGTTCTTCAAACAAAAATCCAAACATTTCACTAAATATTTACGTTGGAAACATGGAAGTTCCGTATAGTTTCTTAAACCCCATTTAGTGGCATCGCAGGCTTGGTGATGAAAAATTATGGTATAAAGTGAGGATACATCCGCAGTGGCAAGGATCCATGGGCCTCCATTTTTTGGTAAGTCTTCTATTATCTGCAGGATCTGTTTCGTGTCTCTTAAGTATGCTCGTGTGTTTTTCACTGCTGGTTGTAGATAATTGTCAATATATTGACCCATTCTGGAGGTAAGAGAATCGATCCCATTTACTATGGGTCTAGGTGGGGGGTTAGTCTTATCCTTATGTAGTTTTGGCAGTGAATAAATAATAGGTGTGCGACATGCTTCTGGAATAAGGAATTTAGCCTCTTTCTTATTTAAAATATTCTTCTTTAGTCCCAAGTGGACTACTAGTTCCAGTTCTTTTCTGCATTTAAAAATGGGGTTACTTGGAAGTTTTCTGTACGTGTCGTCATCCTTTAGTAGGTTTACCATACAATCATTGTATTGTTTTTTTGACAAGATCACGATCCCCCCTCCCTTGTCCGCAGGGCGGATCACTATGTCTTTCCTTTTCGTGAGTTGCCTAATGCCGCTTTTGATGAACTTGGGTTCTTCTTGTTTCTTAGTTTTCAATGTCTTGAGATCCTCTAAAACCATTTTTTTAAAAACATCAACGAATTTATTATTATTAATCTGGGGATTAAAAACTGATTTGTTCCTCAGTGTGCTATGTACGGTCTCATTCTCTGTTCTCGATGTTTTAGATTTAAATGGATTGCTTGCAATATATTTTTTGATGTTCACGCTTCTTATATATTTTTGTATCCCTATATAAGTTTGAAATTTATCGAGGTTTTTTGTTGGTGCGTATTTCAAACCTCTATCTAATACTCCTATTTCTTCATGTGTGAGTGGAGTTCCGCTTAGATTGAAAATGCCTTCTCCTTTCATTCTCTTTTTCTTTTGTGATCTCTTTCCTGATCTACATCCTCTCTTCTTACAGGGCTCTTTCTCCATGGGCCTTCCTCCATTAGCCTGGGTGGGTGGTTTTCCGCTCCCCTCCCTAAAAAAGACTTATTATACTGGGGTTCTTGGTGGTAAGGCTGATGGTAGCGATCATCATCTTCTTGGTAACCCCTAAGGGGTGCATAGTGGTTATAGGTAGGTATGGGGTATTGTTCATACGGTCGGTTGTATCCCTGTGGTGGAGGGCCCCAATTATCTCTTTCTCTGTAGGTGTTCTCATAGTAAGGCATAGGATGCCTCCCTTGTGGGCCATAGGTATTATGTGGTGGGCCTCTTTGTTCATAAGGGGGCTTGTACCAATTATTACCGTTGTGTGGTTTTTTATTATTGTTCTTCCAGAACGTTTTTTTACCCCCATTGTGTGGTGTTTGATTATGTTGGGGGGGTTTTCTTTGTGGGGTTTGGTGTTTAGGGTTGCTGGGACCGTCATTGGGGCGTGGATGTCTTGGTGAATCCGTTACTTTTCTGTTAGAGGGTTCACTCTGATGGGGTAATCTGTATGATACATTCCGTTCAGTTTGAGGGTTGGCATGTGGTGTGTTCATTCTATTAGATTTTTCAGGCGTGGAGTAAGTGGATATTGGGTCTAGATGTCCTAATTGACTCTGCCATTTGAACACCTGATCGTTTTTAAAATCATTGATATCCCTTGAGTATTTTTTGCTTTTTCTAGTTTGGACTTCTTTATCTTTTTTGATTAGGTCTTTGTTCAATTGTGTGGTGAGTGTAATGAATTCAGCTGTTTCTTTGTGTTTTTCTAATTCTTCTTTGATTTCTCCTATGTTCTGGTCAATCTTCTTGATTTTCCTTAGTTTTCTTTGTAATAGAAATCTAAGCAGTTCTAGTCCCTTTTCGTTAAAAAATTTGAACCACTCATCGATCGATTCCTGGTCCACCAGACCGTCATTGGGTGGGATGTCCCATCTAAGCCGTCTGGGGACCAGGCTATCCTTCAAATATTGCTCAAAGGTGGTCGTGTCCCACCACAGGCTCACCTTTTTTTCCATATTGTGGCCTAGTTTTCTCATTAGGCTCTCTAGGTCTCCATTGTTTTTTGTGCTGGTATCATCAGCACTAAAAACATCTTCTAGATTAATTTTTCTTTTTTCCATAAAGGAGAATACTTCCATGTCAGCAGCAGGAATGGGTAAGTTTTAAGGAGCAGTGAGATGTAAATATAGTATTCCCGCGCTAGTGCAAAAAATATGATGTACAATAGGTAAGGTGCGGCGAACACCGAATGGGTTGAAAACAGAAAACCCAGATACAGGTGAATGAAGAAAATCAATATGTGGTGTCGCGCTCCTAGTATGGATACTGCATAAATTGGCTGTGTGTGTCAAATCAGCAGACAAGAGGTAATATGCAGGTACACTGGTACAACTCTGGCTGAACCATCAATAAAACAGTACAGTAAATGTAATAAAATACGCTAGTAACTGTAAAAGGGCAATCATCAATAAGAAAAAATGCTTTAAAATATATACGTATATAAATATATAAAGTGACTAATGTGTAAAAAACCCTTAGTAAAAACACACTAGAGTGCATAAATAAATAAATGTGCAAAACCACATAAATAGATGTAGTGACTGAAAAAATTAATCACTAGGTGGCAGTGGAGATGAATTAGTAGTAGGGTGATGGTGAGTGATTCAAGTTGGTATAGATAGAAACATGTATGCCACAGTGGAGATCAGGGTAAAAGAGGGGGACGAATAAAAACAATATGATAAAGGTGAATAATCTGGCAATAAAAAGTCGGTGATAATGCTATTGATAGCAATGAATAAAAAGATTGACAACAAATGTGGGAAAAATGGCAACAGAGAGAGAAGCGATTAAAATAATCAGAATTGCAATCAGATTAAAAGATCAACATGTGCAAAACAATAAATGACAGTCCATAAGACATAAGGTTCTGTGAACAACACAAGTCTGGAGATGACAGGTGTGATCCAATCTGGGCTGCACTCTGGTGCTGAAGTGCCAAGTGGGGGTGGGGGGTAGTGATTCGAGCTTGCCCAGGGTAATAGCAGTGATGGGGTCTTCAGTGCTGGTGGCACCCGTAGGTGTGCTCCCTAATTACCTTTATGCTGCAGGTATGTAGCATGTAAGAGGATGCCAGGCAGATGGGATCTCTCTGGGGGGTGCTTCAGTGGTCTCTCTGGGGATGTTGCTCGAGGGGTCTATATGCCGGTCCTACTCTCCTGTCCGAGATGTTTGAGACCTATACAGTGGTTGCTACCTGGTGCTCTGGACCAGGTTCCGCTCAGCATAAACCAGAGTATGGTGGGTAAGGGGGAGGGGGGAACAGAAAGGACTCGTATAGTGTAGTAGTCTTTAGAAAAACAGTAAATGAGCTTTATTCTTTAAAAACGTTACTCACATAGACATTGGGGTTACAGTGTGAATTCAAAACGAGCGCCGAGCTCGTAGCCAGTGCGTCACTTCCGGGGTCCGTATCCTACGCGTGTCGTCACCGTCACGTGACTTCATCGGGGATAATGTAGGACCAAAGGAAGTGTCTTTAAATAGGGGTGCTAATAGAATGGCGGTCGGCCATTTTGTTGTAGAATCCCTATCTTTAGAATGGAGCGGCCATATTCCAAGGGATAGGCTACAGCCGCGGCCATGTTTTTGTGGTTTTTGAAGGACACTGGTGATTGAAAGAACTTGCTTTGCTAACAGCCAAACTAAAAAATGAATGAATAAAGGGAAACGTGGGGCTAAAGGTAAACGCTGAAGCGCAAACTATAATTAAGAACATGTGTACACAGCGGGGCTATGTAAAACCCAGCTAGAGACACCTGGGGAAAAAAATTTAAATAAATAAAATAAATAAAATGAGTGCGCTCAATAGGTAAGGTATATTGAAACACAATATCATGTATATACATACGGAGAAGGATGCATAAAAATGGTGTATTCATTATGTAAAATAGAGGGGATATATAAAGTGTGGAGATATTAAAAGATATTTAAAAATTAAAAGCTGCAAAAAATCTTATATAAATATGCATTCTGGTGCCAAGGTCAATGAAAAAAATGGAATAAATAAAGCAAGAGAATGGCCCAGATGGATATATAGAGATATATTGCATGGTGTAATGGAAAATTCTTTTTTATTTTTTTGTTTAAAATTGATAAAAAGATCTCTAATAAATTTTGTATATATTGCAAGCAATAAAAGAGGGGAGACTAATATATGAGGATATATCGGACTCCGGAAATGATGTCAGGCAAAAGGTAGATATAACAAACAAAGGTGCTGGCATATAATGTGAGACAAATAACAGCATAAAAATCGCATAATGGCTTTGGACAAGGATAAGCCTGTTAAGAATCACTGGTTTATTGTATGCTCAGTAAAGAAACAATATGTAAAGGTGAGTGTCAGAACTTAGAGTCACATGATGGCATGCAACATGGTGAATGTTAGGACCTACATAGCCCCGCTGTGTACACATGTTCTTAATTATAGTTTGCGCTTCAGCGTTTACCTTTAGCCCCACGTTTCCCTTTATTCATTCATTTTTTAGTTTGGCTGTTAGCAAAGCAAGTTCTTTCAATCACCAGTGTCCTTCAAAAACCACAAAAACATGGCCGCGGCTGTAGCCTATCCCTTGGAATATGGCCGCTCCATTCTAAAGATAGGGATTCTACAACAAAATGGCCGACCGCCATTCTATTAGCACCCCTATTTAAAGACACTTCCTTTGGTCCTACATTATCCCCGATGAAGTCACGTGACGGTGACGACACGCGTAGGATACGGACCCCGGAAGTGATGCACTGGCTACGAGCTCGGCGCTCGTTTTGAATTCACACTGTAACCCCAATGTCTATGTGAGTAACGTTTTTAAAGAATAAAGCTCATTTACTGTTTTTCTAAAGACTACTACACTATACGAGTCCTTTCTGTTCCCCCCTCCCCCTTACCCACCATACTCTGGTTTATGCTGAGCGGAACCTGGTCCAGAGCACCAGGTAGCAACCACTGTATAGGTCTCAAACATCTCGGACAGGAGAGTAGGACCGGCATATAGACCCCTCGAGCAACATCCCCCAGAGAGACCACTGAAGCACCCCCCAGAGAGATCCCATCTGCCTGGCATCCTCTTACATGCTACATACCTGCAGCATAAAGGTAATTAGGGAGCACACCTACGGGTGCCACCAGCACTGAAGACCCCATCACTGCTATTACCCTGGGCAAGCTCGAATCACTACCCCCCACCCCCACTTGGCACTTCAGCACCAGAGTGCAGCCCAGATTGGATCACACCTGTCATCTCCAGACTTGTGTTGTTCACAGAACCTTATGTCTTATGGACTGTCATTTATTGTTTTGCACATGTTGATCTTTTAATCTGATTGCAATTCTGATTATTTTAATCGCTTCTCTCTCTGTTGCCATTTTTCCCACATTTGTTGTCAATCTTTTTATTCATTGCTATCAATAGCATTATCACCGACTTTTTATTGCCAGATTATTCACCTTTATCATATTGTTTTTATTCGTCCCCCTCTTTTACCCTGATCTCCACTGTGGCATACATGTTTCTATCTATACCAACTTGAATCACTCACCATCACCCTACTACTAATTCATCTCCACTGCCACCTAGTGATTAATTTTTTCAGTCACTACATCTATTTATGTGGTTTTGCACATTTATTTATTTATGCACTCTAGTGTGTTTTTACTAAGGGTTTTTTACACATTAGTCACTTTATATATTTATATACGTATATATTTTAAAGCATTTTTTCTTATTGATGATTGCCCTTTTACAGTTACTAGCGTATTTTATTACATTTACTGTACTGTTTTATTGATGGTTCAGCCAGAGTTGTACCAGTGTACCTGCATATTACCTCTTGTCTGCTGATTTGACACACACAGCCAATTTATGCAGTATCCATACTAGGAGCGCGACACCACATATTGATTTTCTTCATTCACCTGTATCTGGGTTTTCTGTTTTCAACCCATTCGGTGTTCGCCGCACCTTACCTATTGTACATCATATTTTTTGCACTAGCGCGGGAATACTATATTTACATCTCACTGCTCCTTAAAACTTACCCATTCCTGCTGCTGACATGGAAGTATTCTCCTTTATGGAAAAAAGAAAAATTAATCTAGAAGATGTTTTTAGTGCTGATGATACCAGCACAAAAAACAATGGAGACCTAGAGAGCCTAATGAGAAAACTAGGCCACAATATGGAAAAAAAGGTGAGCCTGTGGTGGGACACGACCACCTTTGAGCAATATTTGAAGGATAGCCTGGTCCCCAGACGGCTTAGATGGGACATCCCACCCAATGACGGTCTGGTGGACCAGGAATCGATCGATGAGTGGTTCAAAAAATTTTTTTAACGAAAAGGGACTAGAACTGCTTAGATTTCTATTACAAAGAAAACTAAGGAAAATCAAGAAGATTGACCAGAACATAGGAGAAATCAAAGAAGAATTAGAAAAACACAAAGAAACAGCTGAATTCATTACACTCACCACACAATTGAACAAAGACCTAATCAAAAAAGATAAAGAAGTCCAAACTAGAAAAAGCAAAAAATACTCAAGGGATATCAATGATTTTAAAAACGATCAGGTGTTCAAATGGCAGAGTCAATTAGGACATCTAGACCCAATATCCACTTACTCCACGCCTGAAAAATCTAATAGAATGAACACACCACATGCCAACCCTCAAACTGAACGGAATGTATCATACAGATTACCCCATCAGAGTGAACCCTCTAACAGAAAAGTAACGGATTCACCAAGACATCCACGCCCCAATGACGGTCCCAGCAACCCTAAACACCAAACCCCACAAAGAAAACCCCCCCAACATAATCAAACACCACACAATGGGGGTAAAAAACCGTTCTGGAAGAACAATAATAAAAAACCACACAACGGTAATAATTGGTACAAGCCCCCTTATGAACAAAGAGGCCCACCACATAATACCTATGGCCCACAAGGGAGGCATCCTATGCCTTACTATGAGAACACCTACAGAGAAAGAGATAATTGGGGCCCTCCACCACAGGGATACAACCGACCGTATGAACAATACCCCATACCTACCTATAACCACTATGCACCCCTTAGGGGTTACCAAGAAGATGATGATCGCTACCATCAGCCTTACCACCAAGAACCCCAGTATAATAAGTCTTTTTTAGGGAGAGGAGCGGAAAACCACCCACCCAGGCTAATGGAGGAAGGCCCATGGAGAAAGAGCCCTGTAAGAAGAGAGGATGTAGATCAGGAAAGAGATCACAAAAGAAAAAGAGAATGAAAGGAGAAGGCATTTTCAATCTAAGCGGAACTCCACTCACACATGAAGAAATAGGAGTATTAGATAGAGGTTTGAAATACGCACCAACAAAAAACCTCGATAAATTTCAAACTTATATAGGGATACAAAAATATATAAGAAGCGTGAACATCAAAAAATATATTGCAAGCAATCCATTTAAATCTAAAACATCGAGAACAGAGAATGAGACCGTACATAGCACACTGAGGAACAAATCAGTTTTTAATCCCCAGATTAATAATAATAAATTCGTTGATGTTTTTAAAAAAATGGTTTTAGAGGATCTCAAGACATTGAAAACTAAGAAACAAGAAGAACCCAAGTTCATCAAAAGCGGCATTAGGCAACTCACGAAAAGGAAAAACATAGTGATCCGCCCTGCGGACAAGGGAGGGGGGATCGTGATCTTGTCAAAAAAACAATACAATGATTGTATGGTAAACCTACTAAAGGATGACGACACGTACAGAAAACTTCCAAGTAACCCCATTTTTAAATGCAGAAAAGAACTGGAACTAGTAGTCCACTTGGGACTAAAGAAGAATATTTTAAATAAGAAAGAGGCTAAATTCCTTATTCCAGAAGCATGTCGCACACCTATTATTTATTCACTGCCAAAACTACATAAGGATAAGACTAACCCCCCACCTAGACCCATAGTAAATGGGATCGATTCTCTTACCTCCAGAATGGGTCAATATATTGACAATTATCTACAACCAGCAGTGAAAAACACACGAGCATACTTAAGAGACACGAAACAGATCCTGCAGATAATAGAAGACTTACCAAAAAATGGAGGCCCATGGATCCTTGCCACTGCGGATGTATCCTCACTTTATACCATAATTTTTCATCACCAAGCCTGCGATGCCACTAAATGGGGTTTAAGAAACTATACGGAACTTCCATGTTTCCAACGTAAATATTTAGTGAAATGTTTGGATTTTTGTTTGAAGAACAGTTACTTTTGGTTTGATCGCAATTATTATTTTCAAAAGACAGGCGTTGCAATGGGCGCAAAGTTTGCGCCCAGTGTAGCTAGCCTTTTTATGGCCAAATGGGAAGACGAGATGGTTTTTAAAGATACCCCCACTGAACTTGTCATTTTTAAAAGATATATCGATGATATTATTATTTTATGGAAAGGAGCCGAATCCAGACTGGTACAATTTCTAGAAGATTTGAACAAGAACGACAAAAACATCAAACTTACATGGGACATAAGCACAGAAAGTGTAACATTCCTGGATCTAGAGATATCCCAAGAGAATAATACATTATGCACTAGAACGCACTTTAAAAATGTGGATAAAAACAGCTATCTACCTATAGATAGCTGCCACCACAGAAATTGGCTTTGTAATATCCCGAAAGGACAGTTGATGCGTTTACATAGGAATTGCACACAAGACACCGATTTTATTTCCCAGGCCAATAAAATAGGCGACAGATTCATCGATAAAGGTTATAATAAACAGGACATCAACGCCAAAATAAAAGAAGTAGAAAAAATGAACAGATTTGAGCTGATCAAAGATAAACCAAAAAATGACTCCAAAATTAGTGGGCTACCAATCATCCTGGACTACAATGCCCAACACAAAGCGGTTGAAAAAATCATTAAGAACCACTGGCATATCTTAAGAAGTGACCAACACTTAGGATCACTACTCCCAGATAAACCGAAGTTCGTGTATAAAAGAGCCCCAACCCTTAGAGATAAACTAGTGAAGAACATCCCGGATCCACCGAAAATTGGTTACACGTTTTTTACCGGCAAAGGATTCTATCCATGCAAAAGATGCTTCGCATGTACTAAGGTTAAACAACCAACCGAAAAAGTATTCAATTTCAAATCCACCAGCACTGGTAAATCCTATGAAGTCGCAGACTTCATTTGCTGCAATACTGAAGGCGATGTATACGCGCTGGAATGCAGCTGCGGCCTCCAGTACATCGGAAGAACTAAAAGACCCCTGAGAGTGAGAATAAAGGAACACATACAAAACATCCTGAAAGGCTTTGATAAGCACAGCGTTTCCAAACATTTCACCACACATCACAACAGAGACCCGAAACACCTCAAATTTTGGGGAATTGAACCGTACAAAAGACATTGGCGTGGCGGACATAAGGTTCGTACCCTTAGTCAGATTGAGTCTAAGTGGATATTCATCCTAGACACCGCCACGCCACACGGTTTAAATATCGAATTTGACCTCAACTGTTTTATAAGCGATTTTTAACATTTTTAGTGTCACTTACAGTCATTATGCGTTTTAGGTCCTAACATTCACCATGTTGCATGC
Organism: Lithobates sylvaticus; assembly: GCA_028564925.1. Lineage (NCBI taxonomy): Eukaryota > Metazoa > Chordata > Amphibia > Anura > Ranidae > Lithobates > Lithobates sylvaticus. The sequence goes on from CM053031.1 coordinate 206,787,950, forward strand.
CATCATGTGACTCTAAGTTCTGACACTCACCTTTACATATTGTTTCTTTACTGAGCATACAATAAACCAGTGATTCTTAACAGGCTTATCCTTGTCCAAAGCCATTATGCGATTTTTATGCTGTTATTTGTCTCACATTATATGCCAGCACCTTTGTTTGTTATATCTACCTTTTGCCTGACATCATTTCCGGAGTCCGATATATCCTCACATATTAGTCTCCCCTCTTTTATTGCTTGCAATATATACAAAATTTATTAGAGATCTTTTTATCAATTTTAAACAAAAAATAAAAAAGAATTTTCCATTACACCATGCAATATATCTCTATATATCCATCTGGGCCATTCTCTTGCTTTATTTATTCCATTTTTTTCATTGACCTTGGCACCAGAATGCATATTTATATAAGATTTTTTGCAGCTTTTAATTTTTAAATATCTTTTAATATCTCCACACTTTATATATCCCCTCTATTTTACATAATGAATACACCATTTTTATGCATCCTTCTCCGTATGTATATACATGATATTGTGTTTCAATATACCTTACCTATTGAGCGCACTCATTTTATTTATTTTTATTTATTTAAATTTTTTTCCCCAGGTGTCTCTAGCTGGGTTTTACATAGCCCCGCTGTGTACACATGTTCTTAATTATAGTTTGCGCTTCAGCGTTTACCTTTAGCCCCACGTTTCCCTTTATTCATTCATTTTTTAGTTTGGCTGTTAGCAAAGCAAGTTCTTTCAATCACCAGTGTCCTTCAAAAACCACAAAAACATGGCCGCGGCTGTAGCCTATCCCTTGGAATATGGCCGCTCCATTCTAAAGATAGGGATTCTACAACAAAATGGCCGACCGCCATTCTATTAGCACCCCTATTTAAAGACACTTCCTTTGGTCCTACATTATCCCCGATGAAGTCACGTGACGGTGACGACACGCGTAGGATACGGACCCCGGAAGTGACGCACTGGCTACGAGCTCGGCGCTCGTTTTGAATTCACACTGTAACCCCAATGTCTATGTGAGTAACGTTTTTAAAGAATAAAGCTCATTTACTGTTTTTCTAAAGACTACTACACTATACGAGTCCTTTCTGTTCCCCCCTCCCCCTTACCCACCATACTCTGGTTTATGCTGAGCGGAACCTGGTCCAGAGCACCAGGTAGCAACCACTGTATAGGTCTCAAACATCTCGGACAGGAGAGTAGGACCGGCATATAGACCCCTCGAGCAACATCCCCCAGAGAGACCACTGAAGCACCCCCCAGAGAGATCCCATCTGCCTGGCATCCTCTTACATGCTACATACCTGCAGCATAAAGGTAATTAGGGAGCACACCTACGGGTGCCACCAGCACTGAAGACCCCATCACTGCTATTACCCTGGGCAAGCTCGAATCACTACCCCCCACCCCCACTTGGCACTTCAGCACCAGAGTGCAGCCCAGATTGGATCACACCTGTCATCTCCAGACTTGTGTTGTTCACAGAACCTTATGTCTTATGGACTGTCATTTATTGTTTTGCACATGTTGATCTTTTAATCTGATTGCAATTCTGATTATTTTAATCGCTTCTCTCTCTGTTGCCATTTTTCCCACATTTGTTGTCAATCTTTTTATTCATTGCTATCAATAGCATTATCACCGACTTTTTATTGCCAGATTATTCACCTTTATCATATTGTTTTTATTCGTCCCCCTCTTTTACCCTGATCTCCACTGTGGCATACATGTTTCTATCTATACCAACTTGAATCACTCACCATCACCCTACTACTAATTCATCTCCACTGCCACCTAGTGATTAATTTTTTCAGTCACTACATCTATTTATGTGGTTTTGCACATTTATTTATTTATGCACTCTAGTGTGTTTTTACTAAGGGTTTTTTACACATTAGTCACTTTATATATTTATATACGTATATATTTTAAAGCATTTTTTCTTATTGATGATTGCCCTTTTACAGTTACTAGCGTATTTTATTACATTTACTGTACTGTTTTATTGATGGTTCAGCCAGAGTTGTACCAGTGTACCTGCATATTACCTCTTGTCTGCTGATTTGACACACACAGCCAATTTATGCAGTATCCATACTAGGAGCGCGACACCACATATTGATTTTCTTCATTCACCTGTATCTGGGTTTTCTGTTTTCAACCCATTCGGTGTTCGCCGCACCTTACCTATTGTACATCATATTTTTTGCACTAGCGTGGGAATACTATATTTACATCTCAGTGATTTTAATAATGCTTGAAGTGAAACAATAAAAGTGTAATATTCCTTTAAATTTCGTACCTGGGGGGTGTCTATAGTATGCCTGTAAAGTGGCGCATGTTTCCCATGTTTAGAACAGTCCATGAGCAAAATTACATTTGTAAAGGAAAAAAAGTCATTTAAAAGTACTCGCGGCTATAATGAATTGTCGGTCCCGGCAATACACATAAAAGTTCATTGATAAAAACGGCATGGGATTCCCCCACAGGGGAACCCGAACCAAAAAAAAATAAAAAATAATGCGTTGTAGGCCCCCCAAATTCCATACCAGGCCCTTCAGGTCTGGTATGGATATTAAGGGGAACCCCGCGCAATAATAAAAAAAAAATGGCATGGGGTCCCCCTCAAAATCCATACCAGACCCTGGTAACGGGGCACAAATGTACTCCTACCATTTCACAAAAAATGTGTGAAAATGGTAAAAAAAAAAGACAATACACGCCTTGGAACAATTCCTTTATTAAACAAAATAAAATAAATAAAACTGTCCCACGAAGTCTTGTTCTTCTTTCGCTCCAACGGACCGAAAACGATGACCGAGAACGATGACGTTGCCGGGTGACCCTTCTGACGCACGTGGACATCCCTATGGCTTCCCCATAGCGTCAGAGGGGGGGCGGGGCCACCCAGTCCGCCCCCCTCTGACGCACGGGGACATCCCTATGCCTTTCCCATAGCGTCAGAGGGGGCGGGGTTACCTCCTATTATTTTCAGCCAAGGAAGCTGCTATCTTAGCAAGTACATACGGTGCTCCTAGAAGTGCAAAGTCCCTTGGTCCATTGGAACGTTCATCTGTATCTGTAGACAATGAACAGGGTAGAGAAATGGATGAGGCAACTGGATGGATGGCTGAACAGGAAAAGGGACCGAGACTGGAACCTTTGCAGCTCCCACAGAAGATCTGGGTAGGATCACCTCAATGTAGAAAAAAACAAACAGCAGGGCGCTGAGGTCAGTATCAAGCAAAAAACGATTTATTAAAATAAGCAGCACACTTACATTGAAGTTAGCATGAAACAGCATGGATAGAGAACACCTGCGACCAAGCAGCTGTTATCAGTGTGAAGCTGTAGGCATAACTGAGCAAACAGAGACAGTGGATGACAGGGAACCAGCCAGCTCTAAGTATGGATATTAGCGGCGGCGTTCTAGGCTGCACACGAGGATGACAGCTGTCAAAATGCCTGGTGGATGTCGGGAGAAGGGGTGTGTATGACGCATTTCCAGGGACTTTGCCCTGGAATGCATTTGAAATGCTCTGCCCCCTCCCCCACCCCAAAGAACCTTGTTCCCATGTTGATGGGGACAAGGGCCTGATCCTCACAATCATGTGGGGGTCCGTGGACAGGGGGCTAAAGAAGGAGGCCAAATATGTAAAACATATATATTTTCACTTATCCCAAAAATGTATATATATAGCGAAGGTGCTGCTGCTCATGATGGCTTGAATACTTTAGCTAATAATGTGTGTAAGAAAAATATATGCGCGCAAACTAATAATCAGTTGCTAATTACTACAAGGATACAAAAACAAATAAAGCCCTGTACACACGATCGTTTTTTCCAATGGGAAATGTTGGATGTCAGGCTGTTGGCGGAAAATCCGACCGTGTGTATGCTCCATTGGACATTTGTTGTGGGACTTTCCGCCAACAAATGTTGGCTAGCATGTCTTTTTTCCGCCAACAAATGTGTCAGATTTTCCAATCGTGTGTACACAAGTCAATAACTCCAAGGCCAATAATAATAACACGTTATCTCCTCCGATTCCGCAACATGTCTGGCTGGCGAACGGCCGCTCAGAAACGAACTGAAAAGCGCAAAATGAAAAGCGCAAAATGAAAAACGTGAAAAGAAAAGCACGAATCAACACTCACCAAACTTTTACTAACATGAAATTAGCAGAAGGAGCCCAAAGGAGGCATCTCTCGATGGCAGATACCATTTCACAGCCACAATTTAAACCTATACAAACAGTGGGGGTAGACCGTAGTTCTCAGATTGTGCCTCGCTGTTGCGGGGCGGCTTTACAGTGTGCTGATGCTGCGGTTTTGTCTGTGTTGCAGCAGGGCGGGTTTGCTGTGTTGAAGGGCCGGTTTTGCCTGTGTGAAAGGGCGGCTTGCAACACAGACAAAACCAGCTCTTCAACACAGCCACTAACCGCCCTCCAGCAGCAGCGATGCACAATGTGAGAACTACGGTCTCCCCCGCTGTTTGTATAGGTTTCAATTGTGCCTTTGAAATGGTTTCTCCCATCGAGAGATACCTCCTACGATGTGCACATGCGCCCTGGTTACATCAGCCCAGCTGATTGGCAAATCAGCTGTAGTGCTGTTCCGTACGGCGCATGCGCTGTACATACCAGGCACTATTCGATGGGGGGCACTTCTTAACAGAACACCGTCTTCCAGGCCTGCTCCTTAGCAACCAGCTCAATGCAGTAAATTACCGCATTGAATAATGTGGTAATTACTGCTAAATCAAACAAATACGGCATTTGGTATTTAACCACTTCGTGCCCGTGCTATAGCCGAAAGACAGCTGCAGCGCGGACGCTCCCTGTTTACTTCCCTAATGCGCGCTCCTGAGAGCGCGCATCAGGGAAGTTCTGTGCTGGCCATGTCCCTCGGACACAGCCAGTCACAGATCGCTGTAAACGGCCAATCACAGCGGCCGTTTACAGCGCTATCGGCGTGTCCAATGAGAGATGATCTGATATGGAAACATATGAGATAATCTCTCAGCGCCGCTCTCCCTCCTCACACAGAAACAGCGTGTGAGGAGGGAGAGATGAACGGCTGCAGCGGCGCCGTGAGTAAAAAAACAAAAACAAAAATAAAGTGCGATCTATCCCCGCTGCCATCTGTCCCCACTGCCACCTTTCCCCAGTGCCACCTGTCCCCCAGTGCCATCTGTCAGTGCCACCTGTCCCCAGTGCCACTTGTCCCCAGTGCCATATATAAGTGCCATCTGTCATCAGTGCCACGTCAGTGCCACGTGTCATCAGTGCCACATAGTGTCATCTGTCATCAGTGCCATATCAGTGTCACGTGTCATCAGTGCCACATATTAGTGCCATCTGTCATCAGTGCCACTTATTAGTGCCATCTGTTATCAGTGCCACCTGTCAATGTTACGTTCCATCTGTTATCAGTGCCATCTGTCATCAGTGTCACGTGTCATCAGTGCCACGTATCGGTGCCATCTGCCATCAGTGCCACTTATTAGTGCCATCTCTCATCAGTGCCACGTATTAGTGCCACATGATATCAGTGCCACGTATAAGTGCCATCTGTCATCAGTGCCACATATTAGTGCCATCTGTCATGAGTGTCACGTGTCATCAGTGCCCGTATTAGTGCCATCTGTCATCATTGTCACGTGTCATTAGTGCCCCGTATTAGTGCCATCTGTCATCAGTGCCACATCAGTGTCACGTGTCAGTGCCACGTATCAGTGCACCTGTCATCAGTGCCACGTCAGTGTCACGTGTCATTGTCTTGGTGCTCCAGGGCCTTCAAAAGTGTAATAGGTAGTCAACAAGTTAGATGTGTAATTTATGCTCCTAGAACACGTGATGGCGCTCCCTGCATTTTGGGCCTCTCTAAGTGGCCAGGCTGTGTAAAAGTCCCACACATGTGGTATCGTAATACTCAGGAGGAGTAGCAGAATTTATTTTGGGGTGTCACTTGTGGTATACACATGCCATGTGAGAGAAATAACCTATTACAATGACAATTTTGTGGGGAAAAAAAATAAAAATAATTAATTTTGCAAAGAATTGTGGGAAAAAATGACAACATCAAAAACCTCACCATGCCTCTTACTAAATACCTTGGAATGTCTACTTTCAAAAAAGGGGTCATTTGGGGGGTATTTGTACTTTCCTGGCTTGTTCGGGTCACAAGAAATGAGATAGGTCAACAGTACATCCGGAGTGATCAATTTTGTATGATTTTCACCACAGATTGTAGAGTCTGTAACTTTCACAAAGACCAAATAATATCCACTAATTTGGGTTATTTTTACCAAAGATATGTAGCAGTATAAATTGTGGCCAAAATTTATGAAGAAAAATTAATAATTTGCTAAATTTTATCACAGAAACAAATAAAAATCATTTTTTTTCATTTATAGCGCAAAAAATAAAAAACCCAGAGGTGATCAAATACCACCAAATGAAAGCTCTATTTGTGGGAAAAAAAGGACAAAAAAATTCATTTGGGTACAGTGTTACATGACTGAGTAATTGTCATTCAAAGTGTGAGAGCACCGAAAGCTGAAAATTGGTCTGGGCAGGAAGGGTGTATAAGTGCCCAGTAAGCAAGTGGTTAATGCTAAATTCTTAGTGTATTGACATTTCACAACTGATTTACCATCTGTGGTATTTTACCACATTTTATTTGCCGTTATTTAACTCTTAGCCCCCGTACAAGCAGTCGGAAATTCCGACCACAAAATCCGTCCTTTTTTTTCCGACGGATTTTGTCCGAAACTGGTGTTGCATACACACGGTCGGACAAAGTTGTC